>NTHP01000056.1:242438-255920 GCA_003416845.1 Oplegnathus fasciatus
AAATTTAAGAAAATCACAACTGTCTTGCTTTGGGGGTAATCCAGGCATCGAAGGGCCTCATGTTATTTACAAGCAAAGTACAGTTCCTGTGTTGCTGTCGGGATGAAAAGAATCCTGAGTCATCTAGGTGCTATATTTAATGACAAAAAATGAACCTTCTTTGAAACATTTAAGCATTCAAGGTCTCACAAAGCCTGAGGGACACTGTGTGTGTGTGTGTGTGTGTGTGTGTGTGTGTGCGCGTGCGCGTGCGCAAGTGAGTGATACCCCTTTTAAACCTTGCTTTCCAGAGGAAAACCTACAATCCACATCCCGAGTAGACTACCCATTAAAAAACCTCCAGGTAAAAGTGTATTACATGTCTCTCACACTCTGAATTTATTGAACGAACCACTAAGTAACAAGATACAATAAATTGGATCTATAACACAAGGGGCCCGGTAAAAAAGCCTTAACATCAATAACCAGAGCCATCATAAATCCTACTCCCCATTATATGGGTTGCATTATCCAACCAGCGATGTATAGAAACAGTAATTATACTCCTTGTTCTATTGGTTCTGTTTGTGTTTGTGTCACTGATTAAATGAAGAAATTCACAATATTCCATTAAAAAAACACATGACCAGCAGTGCAAGCTTCACAGCCTGTAGGTGTAGGGTGAATAAAGACACACATGTATGTGACACACTGTCTGACAAGCATCCCAAAACGCCCACATCTTGGGCATGAGTAAACAGCAAACCTGATGATTATATTCCAATGTCAACAACAAGTGGGCATCATTACCGTATGTGCAGACATTTGCAGGTGAAATCCACCACGCAGTGCAAAGCTCGGCTTTTACATGTGTTACTGCTTGCAGCTGGAAAATAGAACTATGTCCTATTTTTTTCCCTTCAGTGTTGTATTGCAGCGATGCAGCTTGCCAATCAGGGCCCACGCTGAAACAAAAAGGAGTGTTGTTTTTGAAATTCAAGGAAAATCGTTGACAGTTGAAAGCTTTGGCTTGTGTTTGGTGAAGCATTTCAGCCAAAACTGCCTGCACGTAGGGTTTGATATACAGATATGATGATATTCTGACCTGTTTTAGGAAAAAAGAAGTTGAAAACTGGTCCTTTGTGTATACAGGAATTATGAGTGAGTGAGGGTGTTGTGTATGAATGTGTTAAAAACCTACAGAACTGCCACTGAAGGTAGTTAGTTTCAGATTGGATCTTGTTGATTAGATTGTGTTGATTAATGAACTGAGATCACCACTTCTGCCATTCAGACTGACTGAGTAATCAGCAGGATCAAAGGTTTCTATGCCATGTTGAACCCTCTGCTGATAGTGTACAAGCAATGATATCAGAGGCAAGAAATATAATACGGGTCAACCAGCAAAGAAAGAAGCAACAAAATATGCAAATATGAGGTTTATATTGCTGCCAGTTGATCATTTTGCTGTTAAGCAAAAACCAGTGTTGTATTATAACAAATACAACTAGCAGCAGTGGTTGGGAAGCCGGTGAGGGATCACATTCTTGTCACTGCACTGGTGACTGCTGCTGGTTACCTCAGGCCAACAGAAGAGTTGCAGCGACAAAGACTGCAGTCCATTGGGAGGAAAAAAGGGGGGTCTTCAACTTTTAATAGCTGGCCAGCGTAAACACATGTTGGTGTTGCTTGGCAACAAAATAAGCACCGACTGTGTGTAAAAGGGCACAAGTTGGCAAGTGTGCCATATACGCGTTTGGAACAAGCCAGGCTGTATTTACAAAAATGCTCTTTTGTTGGTTCCTGTCTAAAAGGGGCTTCAGTCAGGCCCTACTCCAACCATTTTAGTCTCAGGAGGCTCTCTGAACTGTTTCTTCCCACAATCCTTTAAGTTTAATTTAAAGTGGGATGATGTCCTAATTTGCACAGCTATAAATATCCCAATGTCAGATATGCTTAGACCAGCAGAGAAACAAGGGGTGAAGTACGCATGAAGACACGGAGGTAGACTAAGAAAAACAATGAGTGGTAGAAAAAAGGGGTGGTTAGAGGCACTATTGGGGCTTTAAGGTGAAAGTAGGTCACGGGACATGCATGTGTGGTAGAGGGGCAAAACTTCTCTGAGGCAGTCGTGTGTCTATGTGAACCACCACTGCTGAGGTCACTTCCCTGTAGCAGTACCTCGAGCTTGGTTGTGCATTCCAGTGAGCACAACTGATTTTGTTTTAGGGTGGGAAGCTGGTGAGAACAAGGAAGTAGGTAGTGACAAACTCTGCATTATCAGTGGCTAGGCATTCTCTCTAGGACTACTAAGAGAAAACCAAAAAGAGTCTTAAAACCTTGACTGCAGGTAACGGATACCTTCCCACCTCTCATAAAACCAGACAGATTGGCAATGACTAGGAGACGGCAATGATAGGCCTCGCATTTTTTCTTGTTCCCTGTGGGAATACCTTGTACTCATTGATCAAACAGGCTGCAGGGACCAAGGACAAGAAACTCCTATTTGTTCCAGACTTGTCCCTCCTTCTTTTCCTCTAATTGGTGGGGGGCCTCTGTTCTTTCCCCTCAGTCATTGTCATTAGGAATGTGGAAACACCATTTGAGCTGCTCAGCCCCTAAACTCGTGCCCCAAATTCACTCCACCTATCACACTCGCAATGCCAGATAAGTAATCCTCTTAGAGAGAACTTGATATAGCAGAGGTCACATGCTGTATGCTGCAACTTGAGGGGTGAAAGGAAGAAAAATTCAAAAATAAAAAAGGGGGTTGCTGAAAATAGGGGTTAATAGAAAAGAGTGAAACAGGAGAGGAATAATCCATATGAAAGGGGAGGCTAATGACAGACAGCAGCTTTGACAGGACATATCTGAAAACAAATGATTTTAGAGTAAATAGTATTGTTTCAATAAAAGGGAGAAGAAAGGGCGATTCAAAAGCTTTTGAACACACAAAGTGCAAGTACATGTCAGAAAAACAAAGCAGGATAGAGATTTGAAAGGAGGGAAATCCGTGTTTGATCAAGCTAAGAGGTAGAATAAGAAACTTGTTAAGTAAATAGGGAACTATACTGTACATACACTGCAAAATCTTCTTTAAATTATCCTATTGCAAAGCTCAGTCCAGAGGGGATACTTGTTGTGAACTAGGCACCAACTGAAAACTTGTTGAGACTCGACTCTCTCCCTGGTGTAATGAGGATCTCTGGAGGATTTGCTGTGTTTGTGTAGGACGAGCACGCATATACTGGAAAAAAAGCTTCATTAATCAGGAAATGAATTTGCAGCGTGTGCGCATACGCCTCTCACCTCCTGTGCGGCCGAGACCAACCTGCACGGCGGGGTGCAGGCTGCCCTCATTGTTGAGAAGGTGAGGCAGGTGGTGGTAGATATTTGGCACCTGGAGAGGTTTCCTATTCGCGAGCTCCTTCAGTAGTTTCTGTGTCTCGTCTGAAAGCGGGCACAGAGGAACAAGTTAAGTGACCAGTTAAGACCTCTTTTCAGTTTCATCAAATGATGACAGGAGTGAAATTAGGCTGACTTTTAAAGCACCACCTGTTAACACTAAAGTGCTCTGGTAGAACAGTGATGCTATAACAACAGAATCATGGAATAAAACATTTAACTAAACACTCCCCATCTATACTGCATCATGTACAAGTTTATACTGTATTTCCCTCATGCAGGGCGCCTGATGTTTTGTACTAGTCCACTGCAGCCAATAATAAGATGAAATTATATAATCAAATTGACTTTTCATTCCTGATTTATGTGTGCATGATGTATGACAAAATTAAAATCGAAAAATGTTTGAAAAGCATAATAATAATAATAATAATAATAATAACTGCCATAATTGAATTTCATATAAAACTAAACTGACAGTTTCAAAAGCATAACACTGACATTATGATAATGAAACTGAAAATGGAATGGACTTTTCACTGTAAAACTGGCAGACAACGTGCAACAGCAAAAGCTTAAGAACGAAACTGCAAACTGGACTTTTACATTTTTATTTGAATTGTGTGCTGTGCTAAGCTGTGACATGGTCTTGTGATTGGTGTGTTTCAGCCAGCTGGTTTCTATATGTGGTTTCGAGGGTTGACTGACACAGGTCATGCCACTCTAAAAATGACCATGGAAAAAAACACTTTCACTTCATTAGGAATTAGAAAATTAGCTAGCTATTAGAAAGGTACTTCCCCTGAGCGTTTGAACTGACTGAATGTGTACTTAACATTGTAAAAGCTCAGCTGGAGTTAGCGAGTGTTTGCACGTGTCTGCATGTGCCAGCTACCTGAGAAGTTTGTGAGGGCATCTTTACTGCTGTTAGTCTCTGCGATGGCGCGTCTGAACTGCTCGAGGATGTTGTTGAGCTCAGACGAGCGCTGCAGCGTCCTGTGCTCTGCCACACGAAGGCGCTCTTTCAAGGCATGGAACTCCCGCTGGTATGCTATCAGCTTCTCTATAAGAAAAACAAAAAGTAGGGTGCATTAGCAGGTGACAACATGCTCTATATAAAGTAATTGAAATTCATGGCTGAAAGTGGTCCGTTTTATCAAACCATTGACAGACCACTAGGCAGATCCAACACTAATGAAAATCTTATACTTGAAAGAGTGCAATGTAGTAAGTCTATCAGTGTGTTGGGATTCTGGGAGTTTGGCTGTAACATAATGGATATGATGCTCATATTCCACTGCCTCATCTAAGTAATTAATTGCAGCTTATATTTCACTATAGTGCCACTTTCATATGCTAAGCCAGAATGTAAGAATTACGTTAAATTAGGTAAGGGTGGGGAAGGCTTTGAATTACATCACAAAATGCCAATGTAGCAACACTATACAGTAGAATGGTGACAAAGCCAATACTAGAAATCACACACAGAGCGCTCACTTCTGAGATGATAAATGAGTTATTTTACTAAGAGAAAATGTTGAGAAAATTTTTATCTGCATCCAGATTTGGATTTGTATCAAAATACTGGTAATGATAAACATTCGTGCTTCACTTGTACCAGATTGTTGTCATTCTATTAAGTATGGTAGTTCTGAAGAAGACAACGTGTTAAACAACAAGAAATTCGTTTTAAATTCCTGGATTCAGATCCACACCAAAAGCTAATCACTTGTTATTTGGACTTTGGCCTAAATATCCCTAATGACAGATAACGTTTTCTTTATTCTACAGATACAGTGAGTGCTCTTTTTCAGCTCTCACATTCACATGGTTACAAACCCGGGGGCTGCCCAGTATAGGACAGTCCTAATCGGACCTTTTCTGATCAGGTTTTACTGGAGCAGTTTGGAGGGAAGTGCATTGGCTCTGTAGAGTACTTCAAGACAAGCCGCCGAGGGAAGGGAGAGAGCTGCTTTTTCAATTTCCTGACCAGGGTGTTGAAGATTGTACAGGGATTTACAGCACTCATCACAAACTTGCTTTTCAAATCTCTGAACTGCGGCGGCACCATATGATGATACTGTTGACAAAGATATACAGCACTTGGGAGCAGCAATTTATCGACAATATCAGCTGCGCGTTTTCCCTGGAAATTACTTTTGAGGGTTTAGAGGCAGTTTGCTGTAAAAATGCGAGGAAAACTGTCGTTGGTGAGCTCTTATCAGGAAACAGAAGTTCAGCGGTTGGTGTGGGAGTTTGAAAGGAGAGGCTGTGAAATTCTATGAAAAGGGGGATAGTTGTGGTCTGTTGGTGGGCTGAGATCATAGATTTATGAAATAAGCTGCGTACAGCACAGTGAGTCAGTGCTGATGTTTATCTTACTTTACTTGATGACGCTTTCGTGTTGAATTCCTTTTCTATTTTTAGTATTCTTAGTCATCTCGTTTACCTGACTGTTTTATTGCTTTGGTTTTGTATAAGTATATTGTAATTTTGTTAAAAAGTGCTATATAAAAAGTTCATCATAATAATTATCATTTTTGGAGATGATAGTGATTTAAAGCCAAGAAAACACGTGGTATTCACTGACACACCTAAAAAGCAGGTTTTAGTGTACAGACTTGATTCTGTTCTAAAATTCATGAGGTTACAGGGAGAGTACAAAGAACATCTCAGGTGTGTGTGTGTGTGTGTGTGTGTGTGTGTGTGTGTGTGTGTTAGGTGGGGTTGTGGGTTTGGCCAGTCTCTGATCTTCCTCTGTGGGTAGATTTATTGTGCCCTTTCCAAGAGCCCTTCGCTACAACAAAACCCAGACTCCCTTTATCTTCCCCTCTCCATCACTCCCTCTCTGACTGAGCTATTGTCCGTCCACTCTGCCCCAGCTCCTCTTCCGCACAGGACCATGTTGTTCCTCCTGAATGTTGATCTCTAAGACACACAGACAGATGCTGTCATTTGGCCTAGACCTCATGAAAAGGGCAGCTTCAAACTAAAAACAAGACTTTCATCTTCACATCAGCCTTTTGATTGCAAGACTTCAGGCCTGTGGAGGTGAAACCACACCTGTAATCCCACAGCACAAGAAAACAAAGGCATGGAACGGAAACAAGATGTAGATGTGGTTTCTATTTAGCTATACGTTTCCCATGTGCAGATGTATTTTGCATGTATTGAGTAATATCACATTCTCTTTCAAGGAGTTGCCTCCCCCATACCTGAGCAATGCCCACGTATGTCACGAGGTATTTACACAAGCCTCTTGACATTTCAGTTAAATGCCACTCTTGATATACTTTCATTACTGCTGAACAAAGTTTGACCTTGATTTCACGTAAAAATGTTGCTCAATCTGAATAAAACTGAACTATTAGGATGAATGGTGGACATACTCGACTGATATACATTCACTGGATGACTGAATGGTTAAACAAAATGCATTAAACAATTAGAGCTACCTGAGATCTGGAGTACATCTTTACAATCTCATTACTCTTCTCCGCTCTCTAGATCCACGAGTAGAGGGGGAAGGGATAAGTGGCTGTGCTCTGCCTCTGAGCTCCACAACCTCTCTCCTGCCTTCTGTTTGCATCCAACCTCTTTTCTCAACATCGTCTCTTCCCTTCCTCCTAATGTCATACTCGTTTTTCACATTCCAGTGTTTTTTAGCTTCCGATATTTGTCCAACTTTCTGCACTTCCATCCTGGCGCACACTTTTGTCTTTTCCATACACCCATTGCCCCTCCTCTCCTGTGATATTTTGTGCCTTGACGTGTCATCTTTGAGTCATTTGCTCAGTTTATTTGATTTAGTAATGAGATATGTGGGAGGACTGGGGAATATATATAAGGACGTTCAACAACCAGCCCTTAAAAAGAACTGATTCAAGGCCACACACACGCACACGCACTCTTATGGCCAAAGACAGAGATATGCTATTCCTTATTAAATCTTTCCTTCTGAAAAACTTGAAGTTAATGTGATATGTCTCATTTGCCAAATGTTCAGTTTTGGGTAGGGATGCTCTAATGAGCTGATTAGCAGTCCTTCAATTTGCCATTCAGAAAAGAAAGTAACAGTTGTAAAATGAAGGAGGCAAATGAATAAACATCACTCACGTAGACAGCAGCCATGCCATGAGTATTGCTTTACCATATATCACCTCACTAAATGGATGATGAGAAATAGAATATAAGACTAAAGTGAGCTGATTGGTTAAATACAAAAACAGCCAGTCAGTAAAAAAAAAAGAGAGAAAGAAATCCATACAGTTATTGCATCTATTACAAAAACAATTGACGTGGGCATATATGACAAAAACTTTTTTCTGTCTCATTCCTATTTAGCAGTCTTCCACGCGTGTACCGCAACCTGATAGCAAAACTGACACTGCTGCAAATTTGTGCTGAGTTCAGTAACTAAAGTAGTTAACTGGCTCCAGCCACAAAGTTGGACATAGATGAGACAGGGAGCATGAATGCAGTGATTGCATCTGTTTTAATTCCCCTCTCTTCTTTTAAGCTCCTGTAAAAATAAAAACACATCTGCAGAGCGTTTTTTTTCTCAGGAAAGAGGAACAAGAGAACATCATCATAAATGTATGGGATCCAAAATCACAAGAGTTACATTAAACATGCAGTTCATCACATCTCTCACTTGAAAACTCAAAGCTCCCCTTTGTAAATAATGTTTAAAGGCACTTATTTATTCAGTTGTGACATGATTGTTGTGACACTGTGCTTACTCACTTTGACTCAGTAACAGCATTTACAGTAAATATCTGATGACGGACATCAGAGAGAGAGAGCTGACAGACAGTGTGAGCTTGGCTACCTAGATCTTCAAACTACCTTCTTCTGAGCCTCACGGTTTAAGAGAGGACAAAGATGATCTTGGTGCTGAGAAATACTTCACAGAAATCCAGCCCTGAACTCACCAGAGTGTTAAGAGTTTTATCAGTCAATCCATTACCTCATCAAAAGCCCTCACAGTGATCTTGTCCTTGACCTCACCCTCCCTTGCTGATGCATGCTGCTGACTGCGGGTTCATGAGTGCTGATGAGGGACTTGTGCAGTTTATGTTTGCATGAGTGAGAGAGTTGCAGTACATAATACGCAAATGTCCCTTTTAAAGCTTTTCCAGCACATTTTCACTTTGACATACATGCCTGATTTAACAGTCAATCACAAATAATAATGTCTAAACAAATAAACAGGAAGTGCATACATGCAGTATATGGTGACCAAGGAGCACTTTGTCAACTTAATTTGCTGACACATTGTTCTTACAACTGGAAAATCAGTTAGTCACCTCTTTTTTCAAGAAAAAGGTGGTGATTAATTCCCCTTGAAATACAAGCACAGCTAAATTTTACTCGAAGTGGAGATGATTCAATGCCAGCTGTTCAGATGAAATTGTGTTTAAAAGGGTCAGTTAACCCCCCAAAAAAACAAAAACGTTTATGCGCACTCCAGAGTGCCTTGCCTCTCTTCAGCTCCCTTATAGCGCCAACAGTGTGCAACACTAGCTAACGTTAGCTCTATGATAACTACTTCATATTCATACAGATATAATTTTAAAGTTACACAATATGTAGATATCTATGTGTAAACCACATAATAATTAAAAAAAAAACCCTACAAAAGAGCCATGGATTTGGTTTTATCTGCTGAGATTAGGAGATATCCCTCTTTTAGATTTCTGCTGCCGTCACAACATAGCAGGAATACGTGTCATTTTTGTTTGTGGTGCTCACTGAAAAATTACATTTGAAGAATTCTATAACAATGTGCCCTTACAAAATAAATGTCTCAGTTACTCAGGATAATCCACAGACGGATCTTCAGTTTCCTTTCTACAGGAGCAGCCGTCCCCTTGAGAACAGTCTCATTATGATTATCATGAACAGATCTGAGCTGAACTATCCGGAGTAACTGATTCACTGTTTCTGGAAAGACACGTTGTTGACTTTTGTCCAAATCAGATTTTTGAGGCAGAAAGTCGTTTTTACACTTGAGTTTTTGCATGGATTAAAGATACAACATGTTAATTAGTGAGCTTTAGAGACTCTGGTTGGTGGATTTTGTTACCTTTGGACAGAGCCAGGTTAGCCGTTTCCCCGTTTCCAGTCTTTGTGCTAAGCTAAGTTAGCCAGCTGCTGAGAGTAGCTTCCTATTTACCACACAGACACCAGAGTGGTGTCAATCTTCCCATCTAACTCTCAGAAAGAAAGTGAATTAGCGTATCTCACAAAATATTGACCTTTACTTTAAAACTGTGGATCCTGCCTGCCAACTGTCTAGACCCAAGTACCACAAAACCTGGCAAGAATTGGATAAAAGAGTCAAAGCAAAGAACTGTGACCTTCCAGCCCAAACTGTTACCACCAGATACCTGATACCTCTGCCTTGCATTTATGAAAGTGGTTATCAGAGGAAAACAACATTTTCTAGAAAATATAGTTTTCTTGAAAATTTTGAGGTTACTATTTTCTTTCTATACAGCAACATACACCTTCATTTTCTATTCATACAAAGGCAATTATTAGGTGTTCAGTCAAAATTATCATTCTGAGTTCACATTAAGTCAAACTCTTTGTCCTTCCTCCTTTTAATGTACCCTATTTAAACTGTGAATTTGGCACTTTGCCAGAAGTCCCATTTATCAAAAAAAAAAAAAGTTTCCTAATTTCAAACTCAGCAGACTGTCTCCGTGCACTGACAGAAAGCCAATTCACCTCAAAAGCACTTCAGCTTTTATTCACATTATACTGTAAAAATCAGCAACCTTAACAAATTCAACAGTCCTTAAACTTGAGTTGATGAAAAGATGCTACGTCATTGAGCCTTTTCTTATGGACTTGCAGCTACAGATTCCACCTACCAGATGTGGGAATAAGATGCATGCAAAACATGCCCGCATGCATTATGCATGTATGAAGACCCTCAAGTGGCGCACCTGCTAGCCACGTGGTTCCACACTGCAGCTGCTATGTGCAACACAAAGCATTTAACCAGGCTGTTATCTCTTAAGTAGGGCAGATGGTGGAAAACATGAACTTGAGATTAATATGATAAAACAGGAATGGTTAGAACATGTTGGTTTTTCTCTCATTTAGAGAGCAGAACTAAAAGTTCACAGATGCTCCAACATTAATCTCACATGACTTATGGATCTAAACAGGAAGATAATTCTTTTTGACCACGGTCATAAGACGGAAAAGATCGGATCAATGTGCTACCTTTAAATGATACTAGTTAATACAAGTTAAACTTTTTTGGTTAAACAGTCTCACTAGGTGTAAATCATGCCACATTTATCTTCACACAGAAAAAGACAAGCGCATGAATAATACTGCACACGCACAGAGGAGTAGTATTGATTTTTGGTGGTATTTCCCTGAAGAGAAGAGCAAGTGGATCCATGAGTAGGCGAGTGATACTCCCTGAACGGTGCCATGTAGTTTGCAGAAAGAGAGAATTTCACTTCACTTTTACAGCAAAGTGAAAGGGGTGTGGGGTCAAAAACTGAAACTATCAGAAGAAGCCAGACTAATATTTGCCCCATTGGCAACTTTCCAACCCAGATTCCTAATTTTGCTTCCTCACCATGGGCTCATTGTTTCTACTGACCTCCACCCACTCTTCTACTGTGCTGCAAGTCATGATAAACTCCTGCAGCCTGCTGTGTCTCTTTGTGGCAGAGCACGCTGTCTGACGGCACTGGGCTGAGAGCGTGGACCCCGCTCTGCTTACTGCCGCTCCTCTGGCTCCACTTGGCTCCTGTAAGGCTACGATCAGCCAGGGCCATCACTCTTTTTTTGGAAACTCCACTTTCAGGGATGTCACCAATCAATTGTTTAACGATGTCCACTGGGAGCCAGAGTCCACTACAATTAGTTGATATAACCATTAGTTGATTGATTTTTTAATAATCATCTAATAAATTCTGTAATTTTACAAGCAAAAATATCAAACATTTACTGTTTCCAGCTTCTCACATGTGAGGATTTGATGTTTTTCCTCTTCAATATGATAGAAAACTGAATATCTTTGAGTTTTGCACTGTTGGTTAAAAACAATCAAATGCAATCTGAAAATGTTGCCTTGGGCTCAAGGAAATTATAATAGGCATTTTACATTATATTCAGTCATTTTATAAGCAAAACAGCTAATAAATGAATGAAGAAAATAGACAACACATTAAAAAATATAATGAAAATAGGTTGTATTTGGAGCCCTAAAAAGAATGTGTTAACTGGTCTTTACTTATATAAAATTAAGTTTACTATAAATCAGTGAGTTTGGTTCTTGAAGTGGACAGTCTTAGCACTGGTTTCAGTGTGTACATTTCTACATTTTTAAAGATTTGCGTGATGAAAATGTCGTCCTCTCCCCATATCAGTGATGGTCCACACGGGCGGTGTGTGTGCATACCAGAATTTATGAATTCCTGTGAAGTATATTTGGCCCTTAACTTGTAAACTCCTTGCTTTTGGTGAGTGAAAAGGTCATCACGGTGCCTGTAAGTATGAATGACTACATCCACACCAACAAACAAAAGTATACAGAGCTCCCTGTATATACAGCAAGCCACAGATTAATCAACAGAGAACAGCTAGAGCCCAACAATCACAGTCTCTCCTCCCTGACTCTGAGGAGAAATTGTGCGCCGTCGGGGAATTCTGTCCAGAAGTAGCAGAGAAGGAACATGCGTGAATGAATGAATGAATAGCAATGTGGGATACAGGAAGTGAGCAGAAGCACGAGGAGGGAAACAACGATGATTGTTAACCCACTAACAGCTGAAGACGCCTGTTCCTGTTCAGACAGACTAAGGGCTGTCTGGGATAAAGAAAGGTGGGAGTGTGTGCGTGTGTGACTAGGCAGGTTACAAAACACACACACAAAAAACCTAATCCCACTGTCTCACTGCCTTGTCAGCACTCTCATCCTTTCTCTCCATCATACAGCCCACCTCAGGCTCTTCTCATCCTCTCTCTTTTAGGATTTGGCCTTTTCTACTCTCTTCCTCCTTCCAGGCCACTTAGGATTTGTCTGGCAGACTGCCCTACCTCACGGTGCACACAAACTAAATGTATACACACACACCTACTATAACCAGACACTACAAAATGTGCAGCCATATTCTCTCCCATTCTAACTAATAAAGCATGTATCTGGCCTACCACCCTCCTTATCTGCCTGCTCACTTACTGTAATCACTTGTGCTATTTTTGGCCCATTGTGTTGGGAATGATGTGATGATGGAAGAAAACCATGCCTTTAAACGCAGAGGAAGGGGAACGTATGGGTTCAAGGAAGGCAAGGAGGAAGTCATGTCCGCAAAAAGGAAGAGTGTTGGTAACTGTTAAGTTTCAGCAAATCTGCTTAAACCATCAGCACCTTACAGTAGAGCTGTCTCAGACTAGGGTTGAAAAGTATTAATGTGGTGTTAACAACTACAGCAATATCAAATATATCACACGTAAAAACATCCGCAACACATCATTTCTAAAACCTCAAAAACAGGGTGTGATTTATGAAAACAAATCAGAGAGGAGCCACAGTGGGCCTGTGAGGCTATTTCTTGCAGCTGTTAAAGTAACATTTCTAGAAAAATTATGAACTTTAATAAAACAATTTCAGAACTTGAACTTAACCATGGGATTTGCAGGAATATTTTAATATTTTTTTTTAAATTTAATTAATCAAGTAGCACGATATTTTCACTCTCATGTCCTGTCCTCATGCGGACACATAAGGGATGCGATCATACACAACTAAGCAAAATGGTTAAATGTTAATTTAACATGCCAGAATGAAATCCCTCAGTAACATGAGTAGCACCACTTGGCCAGGTGTGCCAAAACACTTGTTTATAAACTTCCATATTTAATAGAAAATAATCTCAAAATGCAACGCGGTGTCATCTCTATTGTCACATGAGTGTGAGCGCTGACAGTGAAAGTCCATTTCTGATTGTATTGTTGCTTGCACTATAGACTGTTCTCACGTCGTAGCACTTTACTTAAATATATTTTAAAAATATTTTTATTTTAGGTATTTTATATGGTCTATTGGTGAAGTAGCATTAATCA
>NTHP01000056.1:256008-274010 GCA_003416845.1 Oplegnathus fasciatus
AGATATATATATATATATATATATATATATATATATCCCCCGGCCTAACCCTAACCCTACTTAAAACTAAAGATTTATAATTTTACAATTCCCTATACTATTTACACCACATTATAGATAAATCCTGTATGCTCATGCTACCCTTGAACCAGTGAATGCCATTCACCACAGTGGCATTCAATTAATGACTCAAGACATTTATCACACTCTCCACTGTGAGTTATATGAAAAGGTTGGATGGTCATCACTTACATCTGGAAGGCATCAACGTGCCTGTGCTTTCGTTCCACGGCGGTAAAAGTTGCCAAGACACTTAGCATCCTTAGTCCAGTTAAACGAGAACAACCATGACACCTGATCAGAGTCCAGGTTTGCTTTAAAAGTTCTTCATACCAACTCTGAAATGGGGAAGATACTTTACTGCTGTAATGAACTGCGAAACAAACTGAAATCCTCTCTGAGATTTCAAAGTTTATTAATAGCAGTATTGTAATAATATTTGTGACTGTTTTAATTGGTGTCCGTGCGCGTGATGACTGCTTTGCGTGACCGGCTCGTCTCGTTGTGATACTGTGTAAACAAAACTTGTTCTCAAGCGTCTCTAAGCTGGTAAATAACTAACTGTGCCTGAAGGAGGAAGAGAAAACACATTTAAAACAGGGAAAATCATTTTAAAAGCAACTTGTGGTGGCGTAATGTGGTGATGGTGGTATAGCGCTATTTTCCTCACATGAGGTTGACAACAAACAAGATGGCTAATGCACGTTTGCTGTGTCACCAGCGTACTTAATCGTCAGGAGGCAGCTCTTGTAGATTGTGTAGTCTTAATCAAGTTTGTTTGTCCCATGTTTATCGAGAACATGTCTCAACTTTATGTCCCACCCCTATCTCAACCCGCAACATTATTACTCATATTTACCCTGCTAGTCAATGCTGATAAGGTCTACTTGAGATATAACCACAGAGATACCAGAGAGCAGCCTCTCACCAGGGGATGGGGTAGACTCTGACAGAGAAGTACACATTCTGGAGAGTCATTCAACATGGAGTGTTTGGACAGCTGACTGGCACAGCTCTCATTCACAGCAGTCAAGTGACCGGGAACAAGACAGGCTGTCGGAAGCAAAGGGTTAGGCTGAAAAACAAAAAATAAAAACTTTGCCTAAGATTACCTCTCCGCGCCACTAGCCCCCCACAAGCAAAACCAGTCATGAGCCTAAATACAAACAGGTTTTCTCTGTGCAAATACTGGAACAGGTTTTGAAAAGTTTCCATTTTCGGAATGACTCAATACTTGAGGCGAGGTACACTCTCAAAACACCCACGCTGGGCAGCATCAAGAGGAGAAGCCATCTATAACTGCAGGGAGAAATGATATGGGACATCAAAGAGGCTTGTATGTTTAAAAAAAAGAAAGAAAGAAAGACAGAAAGAAAGAAAAGCTGTATTAAAACATCTCATGTTAAGACAAGAAACAACACAAACAGAGATGCAAGGAGGCAGTGCAAGTACATGAATAAAGCGTGTGATGTTGTTGATGTAGGTCCAAGCCAACGCTTGGAAGGCGATTACACTAATCATATCTAACCTTGGATACTGAAGATAGAATTGATAAATATTCAGCTGAAGGCATCTTGAAGTGACAAAATCATTCTCTGCAAGCGTGTGTGAGTATATCGCATTTTATTTGGGACCTTTGAAAGATGCGTTTAGTGTCTAGATCCGACTGCATCTATTTCATTTGTCACCCTCCCCCAGCTAAGACACTTTGTGTTACATTTGATCTCTGTCACAAAAAGAGAGAAAACAGCCCAGCAACGAAAGCAACTTTCCAGCAAAGAATGAGAGCTATTTGTGTCAGTGGCTTTCACATAAACTAATGCTGCCCAGAGTTTATGGTATAAATCAATACTCTAGCTTTCACTACAAGGCCAAAAAGAGATCTTCATTACTGCTCGCACCCTGTTTACCCCCAGAACATGAACATTTGACACCTTTTGTAGTCCAAACTGAAATGAACCTTCGATGAAACAAATAGGCTTGCTGTTTTCAGTACCACGTTGCTCAACGCACTGCAGCTTAAGAAAACAGAAGCAAATAGACAAAACATAAACAAATGAAGAAAACATCTTTGACAACACACAGGCAGCATGTAGGAAAGAAATGCTGCAAATAAGCTAAATGCATACCCTTCACCAACTGCTAGTTTTTAGCATCTCAAGGAAACTTCTATTGTGTTGTTGGTTCTGTTGTTGTCTATGACTTTCAGGCTTGGTGTATTTTTGCATGTTTCTTTATGCTGTGCATGTGAGGTCAAATTGGAAAACCTGTCGTTTATGTGACATCACATAGGCAGCATGCGAGCAAATGAAGACGTTTTCTTTAGGGATGTCTCCATCCCAATCTGAGTCCTTTATTATTGTTTGATACGATACTTTAATACGTATCGTTAAATACGTATCTGACACACATATGGAGCCAGATGTTCGCACTGTAGACTGATCCATGAAAATATGCCCAGGTTGGCTAGGGACATCCCTAGTTTTCTTAATTTGCTTGTGTGTTGTCTATTTGCTTGAATTTTCTTAACTTGCAGTGCGTTGAGCTCTCTCTGCCACATTTGCTCTTAAATAGCAGCTTTAGTGTTACTTTACTCATAGGCCTTTTCCCACTGAAGACATTTTGACATAAATAATAAAATTTATGGTGGCTTAATTCCATTTTTTCTTCAGTTTCAGGGTGCTGAATACTGGCTCACTGTCACGTTGTCATGGCTTATCAGGACACTTGAATGCACCATCGTTAATGCTATTAGGGCCACCTGAGCTTTTCCAACTACAAGTCAAAATGTCTGCTGTGAAAATGGCCTACTGACCATCCTTGAGAATTCAGGTTGTTCAGGATATTAAACATCTTTTACATACATATATTACAATTTAAGGTCAAAGGGAATGTCAAATGCACACATCCTCTCTCACATTTTTCTCCTTTATGATCAGCAGATCAAACATATTTCACTGCATATTTTAATGCTTCAAAACATTTGATCATACGTTAATATCATCAACTGTAGAGACAACTGTGAGGTACACATTAACTTATAGAAAACTACCAGCCAATGTTATCAAGGGTCCGCTCTCGATACCCCTGTTCTGACTACAAACTTACTTGATCATATCAACAGGTGCAGCAGACAGACCAAAGGTCATCGTCACTTGACCTTATCGCACACGCACTTACATCAGCCCATAGCCCAGTCTCAGCCTGCTCCAGTAGTGGCACTCACTGGACTCCATTCAAAGGAAAATATTTCATCAGGCTGATAAGCTCCACGGTAATCACAACATGAACCCTTGGCTTGGAATTTATCTGAAGGCTGCAATTATTTACACTCTGCTGATAATAAGTCACTAAGGCCCACAACTCCTCCCCACATGGATTGGGTTAACCCTGGCAACTCGGCCCTCGCATGCAGCTGAAACACAGAGACACTTGTGTGCCTGAGCCCAGATGTTTGACAGGACATGTTCACAATACGGTTCAGATGTTCTTCATGTTTCCGCAGGAAGGGAAATGGCATCGGATGGTGTGGTCATCAAGAAGTGTTGCTAACTGTGCTGCCTGCTGCTTTAAACTGACAGGGACATACTAAATGATTGAGGCTGGATGGAGACAGATGACCAGTGAGCTGTGAGGGGAGATAAGGACTGACTACAGATCAGCCATGCTGTCAAACTGTGAAAACACATACAGTTGAATTCAGTGGGAATAGAAAGGCCAATTAGTACAATAGATATCCACTCTACAATATGCTGTTAATACAAATCTACTGGATAGAAACAGGATGAAGTGAACAGCAACACCTGCTGTCCTACGACATGCTGCTGGACCCACGTCAGCTTCATGTCTGCCAGTTTGTTAACCAGGCCTTCTTCTTCTTCTTCTAATAAAAAGCCAGTCACACCTTAACATTACATTTGTGCTGTAACCGGTGATGTTCAACCCTACCTTTGCCATTCTGCCACGCTGTGTACCAGGACAGGCTGAGGAAAGACGTGAAGAAAATAATCGCAGTGGCCACAGTTCCATTTCTGAGCCTCATCTCATTTCAGCGATGCCTCCCCTCGGCTGAGTGTCGGGGACCCCGGAGCTGCCGTTGCCTCCCTCCCTCCTCTCTCGCTCTGCCTTCAGGGTGTTGAGACGGGTATGGGCGCAGGCATATGGGGGCGTCAAACGGTGAAAAACGCTGTTAACACGGACTTCTGCGCTGGGAGGTGAGTGCTGCTCGGACGTACCCTCAGTCTCGGTGCGTCTTTCCTCGTCGTTGTTTGGAGGGCTGTAACTGGCTCCTCCTGTACCGTCCTACGGCGATCAGTCACGAGTCAACTGCCTTCCGTGACGAGACAGCTTACATGGTCGGTTAAGATAGAGCAAGCTAGCTGCCGATACGATCCATTGTATGTGTTTTTCAGCCTCTCGTTAGCTACAAGTTACAAGCAGAAGGCATTTCGAGTGTGTGACGGTTGATCCGCCGGGATAGGCTGCTCGAGCTCTGACGGTGGCCGAAAGGCAACGCCTCAAATCACGTTGATTCCGCTTCAATTGGCAACAGATGAGTTAAACAAAATCAAAGCACCGTGTTGCTAACTAACCGTTAACCCGTTAACGTCGCCGCTAAAATCCCCCTTTCAGACCTAACATTTCTGGCTTCTTCTTTCTGTTAAAGTGACGGTATTTTGTCAGTCTGACATAGGTAATTTGCTCCTTGCTCAGACATAACGGCACATTTACGGAATTAGCTGCGTGTTCGCGCGAGATTTGACACCTGGCGCGAGAGGAGGCGAAAAGCACCCGCTGGTGAGTTTAAAAAGTAATGAAAGCGAGTTTTTCTGTTTTTTTCTCCAAAGCTTATTTTATAGTGAAACTACTGATACATTTATATATGTTTATATATGTATGTTTATATTTTATAACTTTAAAGATATAAACTCAAAGATTTTCATTTAAATAAATGTCTGTTAAGTTACTATCAACACAACACAATGGTGATTGAGCTTATGGCCCACTGATGAAAGCCCTTGCATTTGCATGTCCATGTCGGCAGCGACTTTCCTGGAAAAATCACAAGTTTAAAGGTGTAGTCTACGATTCTAATCAAAACAATTTTATTTTTTTAATAAGAACACGGCCCTACTATTTGAGTCAGTCTTTAAACACCAAGAAACATCTTCACATTTGAAGATACAATTTCACATTTAAATGTGAGCTAAAGAGGCTATTTCCGATAACAACTGTGGAGAGAAAACTGTGATTAACATTGTTTCCTATATTCTTATTCTTACTGTACTCACTTGTCACATCCAGTGAGTTGGTAAAACTAAAACTTTCACGTTCAATATTTGTCACCAATTGTCTGGCTTGTACAATGCATGCATTCAGACCTACACTATAATACATTTTCAAGTTGTGAGTCAGACAATACTATAGACTATTGATGATCTGAGCAGTTGTATGTTCACAGTATCAAAGCATATTGCTAATTTATTACAGTACTTGATCATATCATATATTAGTCTGGTGTTTGCTGTTACATAGGCATGCTGACTCTGCTGCTATTAATCACGCCACTGTCACTTTACCTTGTAATCTTTGTCTCCAAATGCTTGTGTATAGTTTTTTATAGTTTCTATTTTGTATTCTTTTTATATACCTCTGTTATTTATTCTTTTACCTCTATATTTATCTGTACTTATTGCTGTCATTGTGCTGCTGCACCAACCGAATTTCCCCGGTGGGGATCAATAAAGGTTTATCTTATCTTATACTAATTTAGAGTCAGAGTTTATTCATGACCTTGGAAACAGCAGTTAACAAAACAATCTCAGATAAAGGTATATTCAGTAGCTGTTCTTGAGATTTCAATCATATCACCATCTTCATCAACACATGAAGTTTGTCAGTTGAAGTGCTCAAAAAAAAATGAAAATTTGAACATATAAAATTGCAGTTATCAAAGACAGTTATTTCCAGGTGCTAGATTTTAAAACCACACTTAACTCAGGCTTTTGATTTTCATTCACGTTTGTCTCAAAATGGAAAAAAAAAACAGAGCTCAGAAGTGTTGACATTATAATTCCCTTTGAAGGTTTAAATGCTAACTGAACACAGCAAATTCATATTTTCTTTAAAAAGTATGCACAATAATTGTGTGTGCTCACATTCATTTATTTTTCAAACAGCACACGTATTTCAATGCAAACCCATAAAATAAATCACTGTTTATAAAGAATATATTAAATGACATTTCTATGCCAGTTGTGATGACTGTAACCATTAGCTTATTGACTTTAAATACATTCACACAACAAACACAGCAGACTGATGAGCTGATTTTGTGTGACAAGCCAAGTTGAGGGGCAAAAGAGAAAAAGTGAAGAATATTCACTTTCACAAATTAACAAAACAACAGTATTTGAAAAATATTTTGAAAATATTCTTTGCACATTGCTGCTTTGGGAATTCTTGCCCCTTATCAGAGCAACATCCGTAGTGTCGACAGCAGAACTGATCTGAATAGGCTGACATGATGCAGAGGGAGGGGTATTCTCAGAAAGGCGTAGCTTTAAAGTAGTCCTCCAGTGGAATGAGTGATATGCCTCCGATCCAGTCCTGCAGCCAGACCTGGACCAACTCCAGCTTCATGAAGAACCACTTGTGTCCCACTGGCCACTTTGCCATGACAGGATGTCTAGAAAAACAAGAGCGACATGTGAAGATACACGTGACAAATATTGTTTTTCAGGGTTGAAGGAAGCCAACATGTATTCATGCACTGCTACATCTTCCATTAGCTCAGTTACCTTGAGAACATTGCCTCCTTTGCAAACGCGAGCTCCTCTGGGGCTACCTCCACCATCTTGCCTGTTAGTGTAAGTCGAGCACATCTTGGATCCTCTGGATCATACACCATTTGCCTTGGAACACAGCAGACCATGTTACCATTGTAACACACGCACACACAACAGGTAACTTGCTGTCATTAAATTCAGACAAGGTTGGATCACCAACCTGGCAAAGCCGGCAACTGCCCCAGAGCCCAGTCAAGTTAAAACACAGTGAACCTTGGGGCCAAGTAGTATTTCAGCACAGAAAAACAGTATATATTGCCTACATTGTAGGGAGAACTGGGGGTTAACGGGGGCCCAGCAGTTCATTTTTTGCCTTGGGACCCTTTAGCAAATTAATCTTGAGCCATGAGTTCAGGGGAGTTCATTAAAAGTTGGGACTTACCTGCAGAACTCTCCCTCAGCCTCTGAGAAAGTGAGAGAGGCATAGGGGTTACTTTTCAGGTCTGATACAGTGTTGTCCATCGGAGTCACGTAAAAATAGATGACTCCAGTGCTGTTGTCCAGCGGCCCATCACTGACTGAGAAGATGTTCCCAAAGGGGAGACCTTTGATCTGTGCAAAAAGTAGGACATTACCAAAGACATCTTGTTTCAGAGAAAATCCAGTGACACAGCTGTAGTTTCAGAAGAGTCAAA
Source organism: Oplegnathus fasciatus (assembly GCA_003416845.1). Taxonomy (NCBI): domain Eukaryota; kingdom Metazoa; phylum Chordata; class Actinopteri; order Centrarchiformes; family Oplegnathidae; genus Oplegnathus; species Oplegnathus fasciatus. The sequence continues at coordinate 263,552 of NTHP01000056.1, forward strand.
ACCGGTGTGAATCTTTTTCAGTGGTAATAACAAACTGAAAGATTTTGCATACATGCACATATTCCTAATTGCAAGACTGGTAAAGCTATGAAATGAAAGCTGAGACCTGCTACAGAGAAGAGTTATCAACTAACGATAACTGACATTATAGATTAATCTGCTGATTATTCATTGTATATATTTGTAATTGCAGAAAGTCTACTCCTTGGTTGCTTTAAACCAAATTCAAAAAAACACAACTCAGTGTGCTCAGTTAAATCAATCAATAAAATGTAAAAAAAAATATTATTTTTCTTAAATTACTAAGAAATGTTGATTGGTTGGTGGTTACTGGGCTGTAGCTACCACTGAGTCTTTTATACGCTGGATCCACTATTTTTCATCCACTATTTGCACAAACAAGATATTATAATGTGCGACAAGATAAAAAACATTGTTAGTTTCGTCGTGGGACAAGTTCATGGTGACCATCCCAGCATAGATTTGCACAACTCTGAGCAAAAACTCCAAATCAGCCACATAACTGAAAATGTACTCAGATCTTTTACTTAAGTGAAAGTAGCAATACCACAGTGTAGAAATACTCTGTTACAAGTAAGAGTCTTGCATTTAAAATTTTAGTTAAGCAAAAGTACAAAAGTATTAATATCAAAATATAATTAAAGTACCAAAAGTAAAAGTACTCATTATGCAGAATGGCCCATTTCAGAATAATATATATTATATCAATGGATTATAATTAGAGATGTATTTAAGTGTACATGTTGCAAGTGATGTACACATAAATGTTGCAAATGTTGCAGCTGGTAAAGGTGGAGCAAATTTGAACAAATCTATGTACTGTTGAGTTGCTTAATCTATAATAATACATCATAATTAATTTATTATTTATATCTTGCATTACTAATCTGAATCTGCAAACTTGTAACCACAGCTGTCAAATAAATATCATGAAGTAAAAAGTACAATATTTCCCTCTAAATGTAGTGGAGTAAGTATTAAGTTGCAGTAAGTGGAAATACTCAAAATAGTACAGTATAGTACTTGAGAAAATGTACTTAGTTACTTTCCACCACTGAATAATGCATCATATTTTATAGGTTTAACATGTGTTTTGTATATAAAGTTAAAGTAACTAGTAACTTAAGATAAATGTAGTGGAGTAAAGAGTACAGTATTTCCCTTTAAAATGTAGTAGAGTAATTATAAAGTTGCATAAAGTGGAAATACTCTATATAGTACAGTACTTGAGTGAATGTACTTGGTTGCTTTCCACCACTGGACCTCAGTACTTCTAAACTCTCTGCCCTGGCTCTACTGAGGTCTTCAGTGTCAATACATCATGTCCCAGTCCAGAGGAAACCTACATATTAAATGAGGACCACTCCCCCCCGTGTGTGTTACCTTGTCTTGAGTTGAAATGGTGGCCAGATGTCCCCAGTCACTGTAGTGAGCTATGTATCTGGCGGTCCTGGCGGTCTCCTGGTGCGGGGGGGGACCGCTGCTGCTCACCTTCTCCAGCCGATATGAGAACAGGCGAGAGGAAAGCTGCGCCACATCCTCGTTCTCCGGCTTCACCAGCTCTCCGGGGCTCTCCACGCTGTCTCCGAGGACGTTGGAAGACGGGTACGCCTGCTTCCATAGCCCCGCACTGTCCACCAGCAGCGCCGGGGCGACCTCCTCCGACAGGTCCGCGTCCTCCACCACATCGTTGGAGGAGACGACCCAGGACACCGAGCTCCTCAGGGTGTAGCTCCGGCACAGACACAGGACGCTGGCAAACAGTGCCAGGGGAAAGTAACGGGCCCTCATATCATTGAGCTTGGGCAATGGCCGCCCTCCTCCACTCTCTTGTTTACAACCTCACGTGTGTGTGCTTTCGTAACACGAGGAGGTTTTGCAACAGAAAGTAGATTTACAGCGACACCTACTGACAAACCAGAGAAATTAATTTTATAATCACTACACTGTCAGAATGATAGAAAAACTTCCTGATATTTACACTGAATCGTATGTTTAAGTCGCGGTGGAAAGTACAACTTTGAGGTACTGGTATTTAGGAAAGTATACATGTAAGTATGAGTGTGCTACTTATATTTTCAGAATCAGGTTCATTGATTTCAGGTTCAGGTTTTCCCATACAAGGAATTTGCAGCGGTGGAAGTAGTATTCAGATCTCTTACTTAAGAAAAAGTACCAATATCACAGTGTAAATTTTTATTTAAGTAAAAGTACAAAAGTATTAGAATCAAACTTTACTAAAGTACCAAAAATAACAGTACTCATCATGTCATCAGTATACTGTATTATATTATTGAATTATAATTATTGATGCACTAATATGTACATTACTTTAATGTTCCAGCTGGTAAAGATGGAGCTAATTTTATTTACTTTATATACTACTGAGTAGCTTGTAAATTAACCATATACACTTACCTGCACTTCAGATTTGTTATTGTACATACTATCTATATGCAACTCACCAAGAATGATCCTTACCATTAACCTGTTTTTGGCATTGTGTATATTTTGGATTTGTACCTTATTGATATTTATTTTATATTTGCACTCTTTCTACTGCAACTGCTGCACAGCAATGTCCCTCAGGATGAATACAGTTCTATCTTATATACCTAAGTATTATGTGATTATGCACCCAAGTATTGGTAACAAGTGTTACATGCTCTAGTTTCAAACCAAAAACTACATTAATGGTATGCACTGTGACCTACCATTTAAAGGCCTCATAGTTTCAGGAAAGAGGACTATGATCCCTTTGCTCCGTGATGATGCACAGCTCGGGACAGGGTCAGGCCTGCAGGAGGGGCTGTAGGGTAAATTAGTGAGCAAGTGGATATCCCATGCTATACTGGCACAGTATTGCTGAGTTTACCACACAAGGAAAGGCTGGGACAACAGACTCAGATCCTTGCACTCACTTCATTCTTGACCTAAAGTCTTCACGTAAAGTCTTGAAGAAATGCTACAATTATATACTCCTTGTTGCCTCACCACAACTAGTTAAAAAGTTGTTTTGGTGAAAACATTTTTATGCATATATGGAGAGTTTCAACAGATAATTTCTGATGTTGTCGAGGGCGTATGAAGTCAATTACTGCATATTTTAATTTAGTCATTTAATATCTTCTCACATTAAGACACTTGAGAAAGGACACAAAAACTGAACATTAGAAATTTTATTATTTAACATAAACTATTAACAGCAGTGATCTGCTGAATCACATAAACATTATTCAGAAATGCCATTTATCTTGAAGTGCTTGTGGTAGAGAGGGATTATAATGAACATGGGCCTTTTCAATATATACTCTCTCTCTCTGTGTGTGCGTGTGCGTGTGTGTGTGTTTGTCTCTCAATATAACATTAACACTTTAAAATTAAATACAATTCAATACATAAACACAACAGCCTCAACAAAGTTGAATCAACACTTTTCTGACAGGCCAAAACTTCAACATAACAATTTGTCTGCAGGGTTTTTGTGTGCGCTGTCTGTTTTCCCTCTCAGTCCATGGTCTTATCACTCCAGGCCATTGACTTCCTTTTTGCCAGCTCCATCCAGGACGGCTGGCCGCTGTCAGACATGGACTGCAGCGCTGATGGCATTGTAGGTGACGATGAGGGCGATGAAGATGGCGCCACATTTTTCCGCAGCCACTTGTCCTCGCGAGGCCTCTCTGGAACTATGGTGGGACTTGACTCTGAAAGAAAAAACTGTGTCATGTTGCTGCACATGGAGATGTGATACAAATCAAATTTGTATTTCTACAGTTGTAATTGTGATAAATGTGCGTCACCACACCTGCAGGTTTTACTACTTGTCTTCCCTCTGGTTTCGTGTCTTTGCTTAGAGGAGCCGTTCTGGCTGAGGCCGGGGATTCACCTGATGTCTGCGCTTCTGTCTGAGCTTTCTTCAGTTCCACCTGAGGAAAACCGAGTTAGATCATCTGCTCAGGATAAGTTATCAGTTGTAAAAATAAAAAAAAAACAGTAGTTAAGAATTAATCCGGTGATATTCTATATTTCATTGTCAATGCATCGCATGAAAAGACCAAAACCAACAAGGAACTGATCCTACTAACAAGAATTGCCTGTGCACTATAGACCTCCAACATTGCACTGGCTGACATGTTCCTTCATTAGGATGAACATGGGCACTGTAGTTTATTTTAAGTCAATCCCACACACAACGTTCTGCTGTTGTAAATGCTCACTAGTGCACCAAAGCCAAAGTGGCTAAAAATAGTCTCCACAAATGCACCATTTACTTCTGTTTGAATAATGCTTGCTAAAAACTACAGTGCCCAGCAGTTTTAGGAAATTAAATAAAATTAGAGCCTTTTTATGACCTGATTTTTAAGTTGTACCGCCTCAAAAGGAACAAATGGACTTGAGACTGAGTGCCTTAGGCAGGGTGGGGAAGTCAGAAAGTCCTGAGAGACAGATTGCACACTCTTGGTTTTTGACGTTTCACGGGATTTGTTAACAGAATATCACCAGCCCTTGATTTGCAGTCAAACACGGTATGAAAGACAGTTACAAAGAAGTACCACAAACCCCCTTGGTTCCAGGCGGAGTGGTCCACTCTGCCCGTTTCTCCAAAAAAGCAGCCTTCTCGCTTACTGACCCGGCCCAAACTGCCCGTCTTCCTGACAGCGATGCACCCTCTCTTTCCTGCACGGTGTCTTCTCTTTCTCCTCTTCCCAAGGCAGACACTGGAGGAGGAGCTGCAGCTGATGAGGTGGTAGAAACTGAAGTCAGTGGAAGTGAAGTTGTGGATTTGAGCTGGTTGGCGGTGTGAAGACCTCGGTTGCTCCAGGGGGGCTGCTGCTGCTGCCCCGAGGAAAGGTAAGATTGTGCAAGTGTGACACTCCCTTGTGCAAACTGAGAAGAGGTCTCTGTGTGTGTAGAGGAGTGCAAGGGAGACTGGGTTGTCTGTGCGTTGGTCTGTACAGACGCAGACTGTGATGCAGACTGGGTTGTATTTGGATGCGACTGGGGTTCATTGGTTTGTTTTGATGTTTGTGACTCTCTAGAAGATGCCATTGACATCTTCTGTTGCACCGCCATCAGTGATGGTTTGACAGTCTGTGCTTGATTTCTGCTTTGCACAGTTTCTGCTTTGACTGCATCAGTTGATGATTGATTAGCAGCCTCTAGTGGTGTTGCACTTTGTTGTATTTTTACAGTCTGTGTCTGTATTTGTGCCCCAGTGGGCACCTCTGTTTGATTCGTTGTCTGCGCCTGTGCTTGTGGTCGAGCCGCTGTCTGCACGCCTGTAAAATCTCTGGGAAATCTACTTGTAAAAAGCTGTTGGAGGCTTCTGGTCTTTTCCATCGCCAAGCTCATCCAGGACACCTCAGATGAGGTAGTTTGGGGGGCAGGCTGGGGCTCCTGAGGCGCTGCGACGGCTGTTTCAACTTCTTTGGAGTTTGAGGAGGTTGTTTGGACTTCTGTTGGCATGATGTGAGGATCGCCGGTAGATGGCGGGGCATGCTTAGCTGGAAGGGAGAAGCCAGATGGGGCTGGATCTAAGGAGTGACACAGTTCAGTTAGACACACTTGGCAGCACTGTTAAAGTTAGCCTGAGTGGTATTTTAATAAGTACAAAGGTCCCCTGTGATCAGTAAAAATCTTATCTCTCTGGAGTGATTATTTACTATGTGAAAATTACAGTGTGCATGTGTGCAATGTTTAACCCTGTAGGGAGCTGACAAAAGATATGGAGTAAGAAAACAGACTTTTTTTTCATTAAAAGAGATTAAACATCTTCTACATGGTGAAATTAATAAGATTTCTCAGAGACTCACCAGTCAGTCGGAGGTCTCCAGAGGTGGATAGTGCACAAGAGATGTTTGTTGACAGTTTTTTATACGTGTAGCTGGCATTATCACTTATTTCCTGCTGTTTTTCTTTGTCACATTGCTCCTCACACACTGGCGGCTTTGGATGTTGGTTAGAAGAGGCATCAAACCGAAATCTCAGCGACTGAGATGTGGAGCGCAGTTTAATACCAAACGCTGTCTTTCCGTCTTCCTCCTCGGCCTCCTGTGCTTCCATCGCCTCTTCCACCACCTCCTGGCTGCTCTCCCCCTCCTCCACCTCTGCAGCGCCTGTATCTGTGGTTACATTTTTTGAAGGCATCACTGATTCCACCTTTTTGAGGCTGTCCCTCCTGTCCCATGGAACAACTGGGCTTTTGTGCAGAGCTCCCTCTTGTCTGAGTCTTCCCACAGCAAAGGGGCCCCCTCTTGGCTGTAAGTCTCTAAATTCTTCCTTTTCCCTCGTGTTTGAAAAGGGTTTGTCCTCTGCTCTGTGCCTGGCTTCAGTCTGTTCCAGCACTCCCACAAAACTGCCTGATCGGGGTCTTTCTCCATCTCGGTTTTTGGCAGTGGTGATGGAGAAATGGAAGGACCCAGATCCCGGGGCGGGTCTCTTTATTCCTCTTGTGCTTTCTGTCTCACCTTGAACCTGCTGTAGAACAGAGGAAGACCTGAACGCCCCCACTGAGCCGAAGGCAGTGGAGACCTGGTCTGAGGAGACTTCAGTCATCCCAGCCTTGTTTAGAGTATTTCTCTTGTCATGGGACATTACTTGTATCTCAAAATCCTCCTCTCTTTTGTCCTTCAGCTCTGACTGTAAAAAGGATGAGCGTGGCCGTTCACTGGACATTACATCTGCTGGTCTGTGAGGCTTAACTCTAAGTACCTGGGAGGGTACAGATGGCACTCTCCCAGGAAGAGCTTGGTCCAGTTGGGAAAAAGTCAGGCTGGATGATTTGGATGATGCCTCCGGTGTGATCGGTGCCACCTCTGGCGATTTTGAAGGAAGACGTTGAGATGTAATAGGAATGATGGCATCTCCTTGTTCTGTTTTCGATGTCACCTCCTCTTTAGCACTAAGCCACTGCTCTTCTTCTCTCACGGACTCAGGGTGATTGATGTTGTTTAAGGTGTGTAAGCGAGACCTAGAGTCAGGCTGCAGAAAAAGAAGAAGAAGGTAAGGGAAGTGCGTGAAGTGTGTGTGTGTCTTCACAAACAATATATAAGTGAAAAAATTAGTATGTTCACTCACTGCAGCAAGTTTCTTCTTGGTGCTGGCCCTCTGGTTTCTGGGCTTGACGGACATCCGGTGGCGTGCAGCAGAGGTGTCCAGGCAGGGGGTGAACTGAGCTGGAGAGCTGAAGTCCAACGGGGACTCGATGGCAGAAGAAGAGGAATTGGAGGGGACAGAAAGAGGCAAAGGGAGGGATGGAGTCAGGGGCACAGATTTGGTTGGTGCAGGTTTGGGGATGGGTGAGAGTGGACGAGAGGATGGCTGGGATATGGCCTGAAAAGAAAGGAAAATCATAACATAACACTGCAAATACAGGGTGAGCATAAAGACATGAAAAGACGGTCACAAAGTTTATCATTTTTGTATTATTAGGTCACTTATCGGAGTGCAGATTAATCTGAAAATACTCCCAACAAATGCACTATTTACTATTTTGTAATGTTTGCTAAAAACTGCAGTGCCCAGCTGTTTAGGGATTACTGTGCCTTTTTTGAAAAAAAATGAAACTATGTATTCGTGACCCATTTTATTTATGCCTTTAAGTAGGAATAAATGAGTTTGGTTGGGGCTGAGTGCCGCAATCAGCGTAGAGGAGTCAGAAAATATTGAGAGACTAAGGCACTGTTGGTTTTGGCCTTTTCATGGGATTTGTTGACAAAAAAAATAGAGAATATCGCCAGCCTTGTCCTGTAACCATTATCTTGAACTAAACCAAATCCCATTAGCAAAATGTCCACAATTTAGAGGAATTCCCCCTTCACATAACTACAGACATAGGAGAACAAAAATGCACTCAGAGAAACACAGGCGCACAAGTATTGCACTGCTAAGCAGGTATGGGCAAAATGTGTGCATGAATGTTGCTACACACTGAGAGGATGCTACTTGTTCCTCCTCTTCACTATGGCTCCTGGTGACACTGTGGCATCTGGATGGAGTTGAGCCCAAATGGTTGGTAAACCTAATTTATTGGGGCTATGCGTCTTGTAAGAGTGTGATTGATAAATCCACTCAGGAGGAACTCTCAAAATCATAAAAATGTACCCTCAAATACTCCTAAACTGAACTTGAATCAATCAAATAAGCAGATAACTGACTGTGTATCACCTAAGAGGGATAATAAATCACCTTGCTGAGGGCTCCCTGGGTTGCAACGTCACCTCCTGAGATCTCAGGGGGGCTGTGGGGAAGACCGCCACTTCCCAGATCCTCTTGCCGTCTGATTGGCAGAACCAGAGGTGGCGGCCCCAAGTGCATCTTCTGCTGCTGAAGCTTCATCTATGATACCAGAGCACGGGTGTTTTTAAAAGAATTACTATAAAAGCCCAGTTCTCAACAAGATGCCTAGAATAAAAGTCTGTACCTGCAGAGCTTTGATCTTGCTGTGAACGTTCTCCTGGGATAAGACCCTGGCTGGTTCAGCGTCTGTCAGGACCTGATCAGCCAGAAAAATGCTGTCATGGGACAATGCCCGTGATCCCATCATCCCCTGGGAGCATCTGTGGTAGCAGGAGGGGCAAAAATAGAAGAGGGGTGAAGGCATAGACTAGAAATCAGAACAGAGACGGAGCTGTAAAGCAAACATTTGCAAGATTTACAATTATGTAGACACTCACGCCAAATCTTCCTCTGATCCCAGTCCCTTTCCTTGAGTAATGTCACTGGTTGACTGGCTGAGTTTGGCTTTTTCCTCCACACCTGTTCTCTTACTCCTCCCAAAGAGACGAGTTTTCAGAGACTTGAGCTTGGACTTTTTACGTCCTAACAGAGATTGAGAAGGATCCAGGTCACAGCAGCTCACACACACACACACATGCACAGAACTCACATGGTCTCCTCTCTACACCCTCTATATTCTCTGATGATCTTTTCTAATTGTTACATCGCATGTATGTCAACCCTTGTTGTAGATTATGATCTATCATGGACCATAAATGGTCCGTGGTGTGTGCTAGTCACGTGCTTCAATATTTTGCTGACAAAGTCCTTTGTTTTGACAGCTCATATTTGTGAAATACTTGCTTTCTCTTCACAGTAAAACTCTTACATAAAAACTACATGACAGATAATCTCACCTGGAATGTCCTCGGTGCTTTCTTCTGTATCTCCAGAGAAAGACTCCATCGGTCTGATCCCTGAAAGGTGTGCAGAACAGATGACAGGAAAGTGTGTAAAGAGAGGCGCCGATAATGAGAAGCAACTGTGACAACAAGAACCTCAGGCGTAACAGCTTTTAGAGGCTGTTGTCACACGCTTGAGGGCATCTAATGTGGTGTGAATACTCCAACGGTATGTTCTCTGTTCTGTGCTGAGCATGCATATGCACTTAATGCAGTCGTGTGATAGCCTGAAGATGTGTCACTGGACTTGAGGTTCAAAGGTTTATTGGCATTATCAGGAACGGTACAAACCCTTTGCTGTAGCTAGGCGGGGCGTGCTGAGGGAGTTCCGTCCTTATGATCAACAAAATAAGAAGCTTTCACAGGAGGACCATATATTGTAGAAAACACATTAAATGCAATGTCATCAAGAAAGAACACACCATGTGGGTTACAGAGAGGGATGCTAATATGACATTGCACAAGTAGGAGTAGACATAAATACCACGCTGTCACAAAGCAGTGCGGCCTGGATATCATATTTTGTGAGGAAAGCAAAAGCTAAAATCTTGCTCTCAGGCAGCTTCACTTATGCAACACTTGACTGACAAACATCCGGATTGGGTTGATGTGTTATTGGATGCAAGATTCAGTGGAGGGTGCTTGTTTCCTTTGATTCACAGATTTTATTTTGCACCCCGCCCCGGAGCTATTGTTCCATTTGTGAATCAGACAGTTCTCCCCCGTGCAGCCTAGGAACTGTTGTCAACAGAGCATGATCCTGTGCAGTATGGATGCCTGATAAGACATGTGTCAGGTTATGGATAAACATGCAAAGTCCACACTGCACCTCTCATATCACTCAGCCTGCTCTCAGAAGACAAGCACGCCCTATGGGAAAGGATAAAAGGGTGTGAATAAGAAAAGTTGCACGTGATGCTGTATTTGACTTGCACAACATTTGAACGTCTTGCCCTACAAATGAATTTCTACTTGTCTGATTTATCACCGTAGCCCTGAATGAAACTTAAGTGCTCATGAATCAGGTCGAGTTTTGTCGTCCAGTGAGCCAAGCTATGGCCCCATCAGAAACAGAGGATAATCCCGTGGATTATTGACATTGCAGAGAGATCCATGTAAGATTTCACAGCACCATAATCCACAACAACAGCTTAATCACAAACTTCCCATGCCAAGCACCGCAGCACAAAATTCACCTGACATTCACAGGGGAAAGTACTTAAACACACACACATTCACACACCATTTAGTGCAAAAAA
>NTHP01000056.1:282993-315037 GCA_003416845.1 Oplegnathus fasciatus
CATGTTTCATGAACATTATGAAATGAAATCATGTTTTGGAGGCAAAAAAAAAGGTCAAAATTTTCAGATCTGTCAGGTGTTCTCACAATTTTGGCCACCACTGTATATTACATAGATCCAGTAAATTGTACCTGACAAATAAAATCACTTGATCACATTGTTGTAAAGGTCATTATTCATGCTCAAAATAAAAGCTGCCCAGCTCATTGTCCTAAAACATTGCCCACAGTCCAGAGATATTTCAGTTGTCTTACGTCATATGGCCCAACCCTACAGGACGCTGTATTTGTGTGCTCCTATATTAGAAAACAAACCTGCCTTTTAGCTTATGCTATGTTACCACGCTTTGCTTTTAACTTTGTCTCGTCACTGTTTGTGTGTGTTTACAGATCCTGACACAAACTACGCTTGTGTCGCCTTGCCCATGGTTTGTGTCTGCGCGCAGCAAATTTACCAAAGCAAGGATCCCAAAAGAGGTAAGAAGTTCCAGCAGGGTCCAGGGTCTATAAACAGTGCACAGAGGACAGGAGGTGTGGAGGGGGAGATCATTAGGTGCCCAACATTTAATCTTTGCCCCACGGCCCCCAAACAGATTAATCCAGCCACGGTAATAATGACGCTCCTTTGTTTGTCTGCACTTGATTAAAGCATCACTTCAGCTCATTTGTTCAAAGGCTTTGTGCTTTTCTTCACAGCTTTTTGCAGAGAGATCAAAAGAACATGAGAAATATGGTGGTGATCCAGACCAGCCTCATAAACTGCATATAGTGACACGAGTCAAGAGTGTGATGCGAAGACCGTACTGGGAGAAAGACATGGTGAAGAGCCTTGGGCTAGAAAAGGTAAGGCTTTAGTTGTTGTTGTTTTGTTTTTTTTCAAAGCCCACAACAAATTAAGGAAAGCGATTTGGGAAATGTGCAGTACTGAGATGTATTTTTGAGTACTACCTTTGTGTTAATATGTCACGTTTAGTGCTTTTTATGACCATAAAATAAGCATAAATTCGCTCCTCAACCCTGCCTTATAGACTGAAGAATCAGCTTTCATCAAGAGAGATGAGCAGTACAGAAGGAGGGTCCCTAAAATTGTTATATAGTTAGATATAGCATCTGTCCATTCTAGAGGCACAAAGAACATTTATTATAGCATTTCCAATTTGACTTGTAAAGGTCAGTCATGTATTTCTTGCGCTGACTCTGTTCTCTCTTTGTCTCTCTTTGTCCTGTATTTAGGCACATGTTCCTGTGATTCACAAAAATACACCTGCAGTCAATCACCAACTGAAATTTGTCAAGCACCTTGTGAGGTAAGATTAATGTCTGCCTTAAATTATGGTTGTCAAGTCAAAGCATGCAACAAAATAAAATCTGATGACTTAACAGAGGTAGATTTACGACTTGAGTCACACAAGAGGATTTTCTCTCATTCAATAAATGCCTATTAAAGCTACTTGTGTGGTCATTGAAGGGACATTTAAAGAGACTGTTTGACTTCCTGCCCTTTCCTGGTTCATTCAGGATCGAGCCGCTGAGGACTCCCTACGGACTCCCTGCCGAACAGGACATGGCCGACACCTACATTAACAGCAAAGGAGAGTTGATTGTTCGTCGCCTCCTCCAACCTGTGGACCCCAAGGCCATCGAATCTTAGCTCCACTTTCAATCATATCGATTAACAGTTAAATTGTACATAAATATGGATAATCCTGCGCTCCATTCCACTACACTGAGAAAATGCTGTGGCATTAGCCAGACTTGAATTTAGCCTGATGCTGTGCGTTTTGAGTTATTTGACTTTAGACTCCAAATGAACGTGAGAAATGTTGTCATCAGACTTTTACAAGTCCTACAGCTCGGCCCCTGCCTCATGAAGCAGGCGTGTTAGCATCACCAGTTTATCTGAATAATTTTGCTGAATAAAAAAACGCCTGTGTTCCAGGTTTGAAGGGGTTCAGGGTTTCCTCAGTAAAGTTATCCAGGCAAGTTGGTTTGTTTTGTCGACCTGTCAATACATGCCAATTTAAATACCAACTCATCAGTCATAAATACAGCTGTTACAATTGAAAACTTGTAATGTTTTCCATGATAATTTACCAACAGGTGATGGTTCAGATTCATTATTAAACATGACTCAACGTAAATTAAAGATATTTTGAAATGAAATGCAGCCTGAGTCCTTTTCACTTTGTTTTTTCTCACTTTCTCTGTTGAGGCAGACCACCAATGACAATTATTAGACCTTATTTCAACAGGTTTTTTCAATTTTTTTTAATGATTAGACCTCTTTACAGGACTGTAGCTGTCTCAGAATTCCATCATACAAATCGTATACATCCATCAGCTACTGTATATCTACTTATCCCTTAGAGGGTCGTGGGGGGCTGGAGCCAATCCCAGCTGACATTGGGTGAGGAGGCGGGGGTACACCCTGGACAGTGAATCACAGGGCTGACACAAAGAGACATAACGATTCATGCTCACATTCACACCCATGAGCAATTTAGAGTCGCCAATTAACCTGCTTGGACAGTGGGAAGAAACCCAGCAGGTACAAGGAGAACACGCAAACTGCATACAGAAAGCTTCAGACTCAGAACCTGTACGAGGCTGCCCCAATGAATACTGCAAGTAAATAAATCAACAAACTTCACTGTTTTATACTAACTGGAAATGATGCAGTACATGCACAGTGCAATCAATCAAGCTTATTATCTGCGACTTTAGAATGACACTGCTTCTGAAACTACAAACAAAGAGCAAAATGTTACCTTTGTGCATTGTATTGTAGAATAGTGTCTATCAACAGTACACTCAAAATCAGGTGGTTTTTTTAGTCTAGTAAGGATTTTGGACACAGCTTAAGTTGCCCTGTACAGGCTGTTTTTTGACACATGCTTCACTGTCCTGTTGCGTCTGTCAAGGCATAACAGTTCACACCTTTTATTCGTCTTTATTGGTACACTGAGTTTGGTAACTTTAACTTTAATCTGAGCAAAACTAATCAGCCAAATAATTGAAAACATCTGTAGGGGCTTTAACATTGTCATTTACATCAATGAAGCAATTTGGGATTTCACACACGAGCGTTTTCCAGGGAAGAAAAGGTCTAACAAAGAAACATTGTGTTGCATTATGGGAATTGTAGGGTCCAGTGTTTTCACCCATACTAGCGACTAAAACTCAGGATGCTGCTACATCCATTTTACCTAACTTTATAGAGGAGCTATACAAAATAACAGGAGCACATATTTTTTAATTCTTTTATAGTTTTTAATAAGTCTGAATTAGTTCAGTAAAACTTTTGCTACAAGGAAGTGTCGAGTAAAAATGTATTCTGATCTTGGCACTCATGCATGATGGTTTCTGTTCTAACATCAGACTCACACGGTTACAAGGAAACAAGAAATAGACAGAACTACCTAAATGAGCACACCTGTAGTTCAAGACTGAGCTTCAAGGTTTTAGCTAATAAAGAGACAAAATCAACAACAATACAATAAAGCTAAGAGCTAGATGATACATGAGTGGTGCAGTGGCTCAGTGACACATACTGTATCCTCTACAATTTGATGTGTAATGTTTCCTCATTCTTGAATTAATTACTTATTGAAATATAAAACATGGCAGACAATTCATTAAATAAGGCTGAAACAAAAAAGCTAACTGCTTTTATAAAATAATTAGATTTGAGATATGGTATATTAAAATATGGAAATTTGAATGGGTAAGTCACTGAGAGAAGGGGGAGAAGAAAAATTAAAGCGGGCTGTCTGCTAGACTTGTTTTTAAATGAGGTAGCCCTGAGAGAGAAAACCAGACGACTGTCAGTGCTCCTCAGTCATCTCCAGAATCAGAATCTGAGTCGTAACCTCGCCCTCTGATGGTTTTCTTCTCTACCTTTGTGAACTTTGTGCCCGACCTCTGCGTCACTGTAGGAGGCTCCATCGGGTTACCACTAGAACAGGGGGGAAAAAAAGGTTCAATTTACAGATTGTTTTTATCAGCACATTACTGTGATTCTGTAGCTATGATGCCGAAAAGGTGAAGGGGGGAGTCTACTGTATGTCTCACCTGTAGTTAATGACATCTGCACAGCCGAGTCTCCATTCAAGCATCTCTGTGGGGAACTCGTCTGTGTTTCCCAGGTCAGTGAATCCAACCACATAGTCCTTTGTTTTTCCGTCGAATAGCAGGGCCAGCGTAGGAATAACCTTGATCCGCAGCCTCTCTGTCAGAAATGGGGCCTTTTCCACGTTCAGTTTGATGAATTTGGTCTCCACGTGCTTCTTTGCCAAGATGGCCAAGTGTTTGTCGAGGATCTTACATCTATATGTAGGGGAGGGAGGACAGAATGACAAGTTCAGCAGCCTGATGACGACTTACTCTAGCTACTAAATTTAAAAAACAAAGAAATTAACTTGTTTAAGAGATCTAACATCAAAGAAAATGTGATCATGTTAACAACACTAAAATAACACAATGAACTAAAAGCTGAGTGCTGGTAACGTACTGCGCTCACTCCTGGAGGGTGACAAAATTAGGGCTGCAACTTAAGATTATTTTCATTACTGAAATTCTCATTTTTGATTTATCATTTAGTATAAAAAATGTCAGAAAACAGTGGGGAAAATGCCAGTTTCCCAGAGCCCCAAGTGGCGCCTTCAAATTGCTTGTTTTGTTCGACAAAGAGTAAAAAACCCAAAGACTTAACTAACAATGATAAAAAACTGAAGCACGCTTCACATTTGAAAAGCTGAAACCAGGGAATGTTCATTATTTTACTGTAGCTTGGTAAATGTCTGAAACAATTAATAAATTATCAGCACTGTTGCAGGTTAATGTTCTGTTGACTGACTTATTAATTAATTGACTAATCTTTTTAGCACTAGATTAAATTTCTCAAACGTATACCTGTCGCTCTGTCACTTGGGGTCTTTATAAACAGTTGCTATGGACTTACCTGAAGGTGGAATTTCTGTAGAAGTGGCAGACAACATTCTTGCTATCCTTCACCTCGCCGAAAAAGTCTTTCTCACTTGGGATTTCTCTGTACTCTCCATGGCCTTTAGATAACCACTCCTTAAAAAACACAGAACTGGGGTGAGCAACAGAACAATGAATCTCAAAGAGTAGAAAAACTGGCTTTTACATTAGAGCACAATGAGAACATGCAGCCTCTTTTGTTGACTGCTTTGGGATGTAAACAATGTCAAACCATTTCCCTCATGGAAAATCCACTTGGACTCCGGATGTATAGATAAACTCCAGAGCAAGAGTTAGTTTATAAATCAGTCCAGCGTTCCCACCATGGTTCTCGTGTAAAATCCAATTACTTTTCCTAAACTTTCCATCATGAAACTGGTTTCCATAACTTTTTTTGTTTTAAAGGATAAATACTCTGAATTTCAGAAGGACTCTGTGAATAAAGCAGCTAAACAAAAAAACAACCCCTCTAATTATATCGCTCTGTGAAAAAACGCTTTTGTAAATAAGAGGGATAAACCTGTGATCCTTTCTGACTTGAGATTATCCAACAATCCCTTCCTCTAAAGTCCACAATATTCCAGAAATCCCATGACTACTTGAATAAGGTAAGTAACATAATTAAAAATCATCATAACAAAACACCTCCAACAAATACAATAGGTTATTATCACTCCCCATAGCAGGCTTGGAGATACATACTGGTAAAAGCAGTGGCATGGATACATTAAATATTTTTTACAGTGTGTGCTGATATTTTGACATAAATGTTGCTCTTGCTGTAACCAGTGGATTTACTAAATGACCCAGATAATGTCATCTGCTCTGGGAGTCTTATGCAGTAAAATAGTACAATACAGCATAAAACAGTTAAAAGAAAACATCCCACATACCTGCTTCTGTTTCTGGGCTTTTTTAAGTGCCTCTAATCTCCTCTCCTTCAGTCTTTCCAAATCATCTTCATCCATCTCATTCAGTTTGCTCAGCTGTGCATCCACCTTCTCCTCCACCAGCTTGGCTGACTGCTCCAGAACCTTTGCGATGATATCCATTGATTGGTTGGCCATGGTTGCCTGCTCAGTGTGAAACTTGCTCTGAATCTGAGGAGGTAAAAAAACAACAACAGATAATGATAATACAATGTTTCTAATGTTAAATCTTCCCTCGCTGATTACAAATGGGCTGGACAAAATACTTTAAACACCTCTAGAAGACAGTTTCAACAAAAACTGAATATTATACCCATCATGGAGGAAGGGTTTAGAGCAGGGCTGTTGTATTAGACTGCATTAGATTTAGCCAGGTGTACCCAATAAACTGGCAACTCGATGTAACTGGTATCTGTAACCAGTGCATGGTTGCCAATTGCTCTAACATGAGCATCGCAGCAACCACTTGTGAGAAGTGTGTAACTAAGTAAGTGCCTGACGTTACTGTCAAGTCATTGAGAAAAACGTTACGCCGGAAGCTGTCCGCCTCTGCAGCGTCATTTAGGTAGAGACAAAGCCATGGTGACAGCTGGGCACACCTTGTTTTCGCCGGCTGTCAGCTAGTTAGCGTTAGCTTAGCTGCACTGACATACTTACTTATGGTTGTCTGTTTGTTCGACAAACGACATCATGTGCAGCTAATTAATACACGCCACTTGATCGGGAAGCGTAGCTAGGCACTAGTTAACTTTTGCCAGTAATGAAGGAAAAATCTAGACAAAAGCTACTGGCTAACTAGAGCTTATGTTAGCCTGCTAAGCTAGCTAACGTTGGCCCTGCGAGTTAACACTGTTCACACTCTCGCGGACAAAAGAATCGATCGATATGTGAGCTGATAATGATACACGTCAATGGTGTGTGCTGCTAAAGTCAAAATGTGCCAATTCATAACCGCACTGCCGTTAAGTGACTGAGTTACCTGATGGAGAGACAGACGCTCGCTGACACTTCAGTTCCTGCGCGAAATGCAAACGGTTGCTGCGGATGTGACGTCACAGTAGGCCCGTCTGACGTCAAAAGAAACTACATCCGGGCAGCTAATTTTTTCTCTCTTGATATGTTAAAAAATGCTCCATTTTATCATTTTATTTGCAAAACTACTTTTTTTTAAATTTAGGCCTCAAATCTCAAACTCAGTAATGACATGTTGAAAACAAAAATAACACCACTTAAAAATGTTATATTATTTTTTGTAAGTAAACCCTGCACAATATAATTGATTATTATTATTATTGATACAGATTTGTTTGCATTTAATAATAACGAGCTCATTACTGTCATTTCACTTCACTTGCACTTGATACACTTTACCCCACTGCTCACTGCACACCTGCCTCAACAGTATTGTTTCTGTTTATATTCTATTTTATATTTGAGTGTGCTATATTCTATATATATATTCTATTCCCATATTTTGAACTTTTAGTAACTTTTACTTGTATGATTGTCTTTATACATATTGTTGAGCATTGTTGGCGGGAGCCTGTGACTTAAGAATTTCACTGCCTGCGACTGCTTCCATGTAATTGTTGTGCACACGACAAATAAAATCTTGAATCTTGTAATAAATAATAAAAAAATATTACTATTAATTATAAAAAACTGGCCACCGTAACAATTTGGCTTACAAGAAATAAAAAAATATAAACTTCTATACTTGTGCATACTACATAGAAAACACTGTTCATCAGAAACTGACTGTGGCTGGGTTTTAACAGGTTGTTGCAGTTGTATGTTTATTGGCACAAACACAGAAGATTTCAGCATGTTTGCACATTTGTGGATTTCATGCCTGCAAGCAAACTGCAAACACAATAAAAAAAGGAAAAAAAACTTTATGTTGATAGCAAAGGAAGTTTTGAGTATTGAATATTATGGTATTTATCTGCTCCCCACTGTCAGATCAGGTACACAGTGTAGATGAAGATGGACAGCCTTGATCTGTCAAGAGAAGACATCTATTTCCAGTTTGTAATATATAATTTCTTCCCTTCAAAGATTATTCTCAACATTATATTGATTGGACGCCCTTCTACTATTCAGGTTGTAACTTTAAAAAATGACAAAGACAAATTAATTAATACAGAGTTTACAGTTTATTACCAAGATTTAGAAAACTTACAAACAAGTTCACAGCTTCAGGTCTTCAGGCACAAGCCAGTTTAGAGAAAACAAGACTGGCCAATTTTAACTTCTGGCCATTCCCTTCTGGAAAGATATGACAGGTGAAGAGAAGCAAACATCTTGAAAGTGAGTGGAGACTTGCACATTCTGAATTACATTCATTTCAACAAGTAAAAAAAAATGACAGATTGATTTGGTTTGCATATAGGGATACTGTTTTAAACAAACTTTTCACATAATGTCTTGCATGGTGAGATCACAAGCCAGCCAGCCAGCCACATCTGCTGAGTACTTCTAATCACCAATCATAAAAGTTAACTTCACAGAAATACAATGATGTAGTAGCCACAAGCCATACACATATCTCAAATGTATGTACACAAGTACATACGATGGGTTTCAGAGTTACAAATCAGGTCACCTGTTCCTACACAAATCCAGCATTATTTCAATATTCAGATTTGTGAAACTGGTAACCAGGCTGGAAACACACTAGAAAACAAAGATTTACTGCAGATACAAAGGCTGTATGAAATGTTACATTATCTTGAAGGGACATCTCACTTGTTAGTGAAAAAAGAGAAATGCATAGGCTACTTATTGATTGCCATAACCCCTGTGAACATCCTCCCAAGTCAGAGTGCTACTGAGCAACAACAGTTAACCTCATGTGAAGTGCTTTGGCGAGCTTCTGATTTCCATGTTGGAACACTTACAAACAATTAAAGTGAGTGAGAAGATTTACAATTTAAAGACGGTTACTAAGAATTCACTACATGTAAACAATACAAGAGGTAAATCCTCCACATACATCTTTTTCTTTTAAAACTTTTAACAAGTATCTTTAAAAACATTATTTACATACTATAATAACAGGGTTTGGCACTTTTTTTGCGAGAGACAAGGAGAAGATACTACTGTATGCAGCAGACTATATTTTGTTTGCTTTTTTGTGACACAGCAGTCATAGATATTTCACAGGTCAGTAAAAGTGGCATGGAGCACCAAAGAAACACTGATGAAAAATAAGATATTATTCCTACCATTTCTGGGATTACTGTAAGTCTGATGTCTGAGGAGTGCTACATGACTGATTCTAAAATTGCTAAAAGCTGCTTTGCGTTTAAACATGATGATTGTGTTTAACACAGTCATTATTTTAAACTCAGATGAAAAAATGCTTTATCAGATGGAAAATGCTCACCAGGAGGAGGGAAATTTAAAATCCTATAAGGCCTGGCTTAAACTGGATGTATAAGAAATAGTTACACACTGCCTGCAAAAATCTTGATATAAAAATTTCACATACGTTCAAAATGAGCCTCAGCATTATTTAGTAAAGAACTCCATAGGAAAAATGATGAATTTTCAAAAAGCTGCTACGGTTATTACTGTTCTGGGTTTCGGTGAGTAGATTGTAAGTACATTTCCTGCCTTTCAGTTCGGGTTACTCGTCCCTTTAAGAGCAAGTACAGAAAATAATGTACAGTGAGGTGTGTGTGTGAAGTTAATTTGTGTGTCACTCTCAGGAGGCCGCTGAGAATATTCTGGCAGATACTGGAGTGGCATTACAGTTGAGAAGGAGGAAAACCATCATAATTTGTATCGCAGATGACCTTGTGAGAGTAGCAAAACAAGAAGTGGTGGTGTCATGGCTACACACAGTGAAAACAGTACCCCCCTCTTTCTTCAGGCTATCTTCAGGGTGCTACCATAAGCCTGCTGCACAACCACCTGCACGTTGTCAAGGATGAAGTCAAAAGCCATACACCAAACAGACTCCACCGACTGCTGCATGAGCCTGCAGAGAAAGGATCAACAGGCAACATAAGGAATAAATGAAAACAAAAAAAGAAGGGGAGGTAGAGGAATGGAGGAGGCTAAACTGGACAGTACTTACCTTTTCATGTATTTTATAATCAAATCCAACCTCTCCAGATCTTTATCCTCAATCAGATCAGTGCAGTATTTCACCACCTGCAGGATGTCCTCCTCCATGGGTTCTTACAAAGAGTAAGATAAAAAAAATGAATTTTGCAACCCCACAAACAACAACATAGGCAACTACATGAGCTAGCAGTATGACAGAGCTGTTCCTCACTGTATACCTGTTATAGTGGTGACCCATTCCCGTAGGAGTGTTTTAATGTCCGTCAGGTCACAGGCTCCAGCCAACGCTGGAGCAGGGCGAGGAATGAACTTTGACAGAGACTCTGGGATGTCCGGTTTCAAGGTGGATGTGGAGGGACCATTTTCAGTCTGGGAAGGGAAAACAGGTGTGAGCTAGAAAGATTAGTTAAGTTCCAAATTGCCATATTTGTGTATCTTCACATGCAAAAAATCATCTTCATGTATGAAACTGTTTATCGGCTCACCTTTACTACGTTCATTGGCTCCCGTGGCAGGGTTTTGGCTGGGCTGTTTGTCGTCTGACGCCTCTTCACAGGGGAAGAACCTTTTTTAACGGGGCTCACTGCATTTTTTCTCTTGTAGCGCCGCTTCACCCGACCAATGCCAATTCCGACTCCTGACTGTTTTAGCTGCAACAGTGGATTTTTCTGCTCCACTGAGGAAAGAGGAAAAACATGAGATAAAGACAATAGTGAATGCTGATAATATTAGAAAAAAAGCAAAACTAATTCACCTGCGGACTTACACATTTTGGCCTGCGGCTGGACATTTGTTACGCGGTTGTAGGCAGACTTCAGTTCTTCCTGGAGCTCTTTGGGAAGGGCAGCAAATACGTCCGGATCAACCTGCAGTCAGAAAGCCGAGAGACTAAGTGAAGCTTTGAATAATTGTGGACTAACACACACACATTTTGAGAAAAGCTAAATTACAGCAGAACTACAGTAAGGACAATGAGGATGACAAAATCATAGATAGATCATAAACATGTATGAAGAATATGGATCTGGGAGGATGCTGAGCAACTTCCAGGTGCCACATGACCTCTCCAACATGGAGACCTGAAAAGAGGCTACTCTGCCTGGTATGCTGCCACTATGAACCAGACCCACATAAAAGGCTATAAACCACTCAAAAGAAATCACTTAATCTCATCAGTTTCTTCCAACTGTTGCGGGGCTATAACTTATTAGTGTAACGTATTCCCTGTTTGCTCATTCCTATTTCTATAGATTGTCTCGTGCTATACTTTAGCTTTAATAATGAAAAGGCCATTAAATTTTTCTTTTTCTTTTTGTTATGAAATTAAATTACCATTTAATAATCATAAAAATCAATTAGCAAAATCTCAAATAGTTGCATCCATACCTGTGAGAAGTTTGGTAGCTCTAGTACAATCCCCGGACTGTCTGGCTGGTTTGGAATCTGTAGAACCAACGTGCCGACAGGTGGAGTGTACAGTGCAGGACCAGGGACAGGAGGACGGGGAGGGGAGGTTGGACGAGACTTCAGAGAGGGAGGCTGAAGAAGAGGAGCAGAGGGCTGCGGACTGGGTGACCGACGGTTACTTGGTCTCCCATCCCGATTAGTCCACGACTGCTCCACCTGTTCTCTTAGCTCTGCAGGCAAGGCCTCCAGCACAGAACGATCCACCTTGGATATCATGAAGAGACACAAGTTGGAAACATTTAATGTTCAGCTCTTTTTTTTAAATCAATCAGAAATTTCCTTCCAAGTCCTCACCTGTGAAGGGGAGGGGACCTCAATACTGAAGTTGAGACGTGCTCGAGAATGCTTTGGAGTTTGTCTGCATGCCTGCTGGTCTCTGCTTGTCCCTGGGACTGGCTCGGGAGGGGACATAGGATGTGGAGAGGAGCCAGACGATGAGGCTGTGGTTGAGGAAGTCTTTTCCTGATGTGTGTTGTTGTCAGCAGCATCTGTAACATTGAGCATGAACTCAACTGATTTCACAGATGACGACAAAGATATAAACTGAAACACAAAGACTTCACACAAACCTCTGTTGCCGGATCTCGCACTTAATCCCCGGTCTAGCAACATGTCTTTGATGGAGCGCGTCCTGGAGTCCTGGGGGACAGAGTGATTTCCTTCAAGAAGCTGAACCTGGATGCCAACTCCTCTCAGGTCCTGAACCTGCAACTTCATGGCATGGAACAGCTTGATGACTGCTGCGGCAATCAGCTGACCACTGTCAGTGGATTGAGCGAACATCACGGTCCTGACAGAAAAGGAGACAGACAAAAATGAGTCTACAGAGAAAAAATGACATGGATAAGCAATGGAAAGATGACATTATCAATCACTCATAACATACAGGGATGTCTCTTTCTTACTTGGCTAAGTTATCACATATGCCATGGCCACCGTATTTAGCCGGTTCCAGAGGAGCTCCAACCTTGCGAACCATGACCTTAAGGGTAACTCTGCGACCCCGCAGCCCTGCTTCTTGTAAACGTTTTTGCACCTCCATGGACAAGTTAGTCAGGAAACACTCTGCCTCATCAACCTGGTCACAGAGGTAGGAGGGACAAGAGGGTTAGGAAATGCAAAGAGGATAAGAAAGAAGAGATGGCACAGGAGAAAGAAAGTAGGTCTAACCTTAGTAAAGCGAATGTTGTAGTTCATCTCAGCTGAGACAGACTTCCTTTCCTTCTCGTAGCGAACAGGCCGGTCGTCTAGACCCCTGCAGAAGCGGAACAGGGTTTGTCCGGTCCGGGGTCCAAACTTCTTTTGCAGTTGAGACAGAGTTACCTGTTGGAGGTCCCCACATGACCTCACACCCATAGAAGCCAGCTTTCTGCCCATAACAGGCCCGACACCTAGAAAAAACGAAATTAATCAAATACTCACCACAAGAAAGCTGACAGAGTGTAGACTGCAGGGCTTGACCAGCAGGTGGTGCTGTATCTACCTGGTAAACTGGTCACTGGCAGGTCCCGGATAAAATCATCCACTTCTTCGGACTTTAAGAAGTACTGCCCATCTGGTTTGGCCTTACGGGTTGCCAGCCGAGCCAACAGGATGTTGGATCCTGAACAGACGAGCAGTCAGTTTGAGTTTGTGAAATAGGAACACGGTCTTGATCTATTTTACAGTAGAAGACACACATGAACTCACCCATGCCCGCTGAAGCACAACATCCCGTTTTCTCCTTGATGTCTGCTCTGATCGCTTTGGCCAGATCTTCTGGGTTGATGCCCAACTCAGCTAGCAGAGCAGAACCGTCTATCAACACTTCATCACAGCTAAGAGCCTCAATGTCATGGGTATAACTGCAAAGAACAAATAAATGAGAAGGTGTGCTTCAAGTCATTTTGCATGTAAAGGACAGGAAAGTGAGTGAAAACTAGACCAGGGAGTTCTTCTTACCCTGCCAGAGTCTCATACATGGTGAGAGCCACCTCTTTATAGGCCTCAAAATCATATGGGACGGACTGCAGTGAGGGACACAGCTGTTTTGCTTTGCCAAAAAACATCCCATTCCTCACGCCCGCCTGCCTGCAAGAGACAATCGATTTATTAACATTCAAGTTAGTACAAAAATACAGACATTTGTTGCTGTTTAATATAAATGAAATGCCCCATGGATGGGTGTTTATATCTTACCTTGCCTCATAACTGCAGGATGCGATCTCTGCCATTGAGAGAGTAGCAGCATCCTGGTCCACTCCGTTAGCATGGGAGTCAGGACTCTCTTGTGAAGGAGTTCTGTGTAGATCCTCATCTGCCCCCTCTGAGAGGCACAAGACTTAGTTAAGCATGTTACAATAAAGTAAGACATGTAAAGGGAAATACACTGAGCCGGGCCTGTGAAAATCAAGGTCAGCACACTCTGTGACAAACAGGATGGGTGTGACAATCTCACCAGGTTGAGGATGAGTTTGTTTCCTCTGGTAGTATTGCAGCTCCAGGTGAGGATGGGCCCCAGGCCTCAGGGGAACTCTGCCCTGTCCACGGTTACTGGTCACAGCTACAGGCTTCCCTGCAATACAACCATGAACTCAACCAGGAGCACTGACTGGATGTATGAGGCTATTCTATGAACGTTACATATGAACATGTTTCACTGGCAGAACCCAATTTAAAAGGACAAAACGTGCCTTACCTTTGAGATCTGGTCGATGTCGGATCCCCACAGACACAAAGAAACAGTCCATGTCCACGTGAAGAATACAAGATTTAACACTTGCGGGTGCCGACGTACCTGACCACACAAATAAATACAGACCGGATCATCAAGGGAAAGTTTTCCAAATCACAAAAAGACATGAACACAACATTTAATGAAATCCAGTTTAACTGGAAGGGATTACACATGTGACACAAGTGCTGTGGCTGTCTCGTAAATTAGCAGGGACACACATATTACACATATGTGAGATCACAGAGGGAACATTTTGTTCATCTTTTAGAACTTGAGCATGTCCTTCAGAGTACTGGTTTGGTTATCCACGATGATGCACCCCATTTTTACAAGATGTTTTCTGCATTTTGCATTTATTGGCAGTTGGGAACATAGGGTTCTAGCCCACTGCGAGAATGAGAGAGGGGAATGACATGTAACTAATGTCTCTGTCTGAATTTGAACTGGAGAAGTTGCAGTTATTGGTATGCGACCACTGAGCCACCATGACACCCAAATATACCCTTCTTTAACTAAATTAAAACTAGAAACAGACCAAATAGCAGCCTGGATTTTTTACAAGGAAAAGCAACAAAGTGGCCCTTCCTACCTCGACTGTCTGTAGAGCGCTGGGCCACAGATTTTCTCAGTCGGTCTTTCCCAGGAAAGGAGGCTCCCCTCGCTGCTTTTCGTTTGCTGTGCAGTTCGTTGACATACTCGGAAAAGCCGGACCTCCATGTGGAGATCTGGTGTAAACGTGAGTGAGAGTAGAACTCAGAGATCAAACCGCCCGTCTGTGCCAGCAGCTGCGCTGAAGACTTAGACGATGGTGACGACTTCTCAGCGGGAGGATCAGGTTTGGCTGTTCCGTTGGTTGTGTTTAGTGAGGCAGGGTCAGATGAAAAGGCATTGTGGTGACTTCCGTTAAGTCGGATTGGGGAATGTGAAAGAGAGCGAGATGCAGGTGAAAGAGGAGTCCTTTCAGGATTTGAATCAACTTGACAGGATGGCTGGAGCCGTTCTGAGAGTAGGTGGGTTTCGTTGGCTTTTATAGCCTCCTGGTAGGTGGGAGGAGGAGGTTTAGGTCTCTGCTTGTTGGCTCCTTGTGAGCTGGATTGCTTCAGAAAGATGGGAGACTGGTTTGATTGCTTTGGAGGACTGTGGGGAAACTCATACGGGTCAGGTTTGGTCTGAAACTGTACTGGAGGACTCTGAGGTTTATCCACTGAACTCTTGACTCTGCATTCCTTGTCAACAGAGGGTTCATCTGTTACAGGGGACAGGTCCTCTGGCTTTAAGGCACCATTAACAAGGTGAGTGTGTCCGTTGGTCAGGGGTGCTTCCTTCACCACCTGCAGGAAAGGATCTTCTTTGTCACACTCTTGCATTTCATTCATTTTTGAATGGCTCATCACATCCAATGAGGTCTGCAATAATCCGTTTCTGTGAAATGAAGACAAGAGACTTCTTATTTAACAAGAATTAATGTTGTTAAAAAAATAAATGAATAAAAACAACTAAATCGTTCCCCCTCATGAGCTTCGCATACTCACATTTTTAATTCCACTTCCTTGCAGCCACTCCGGGTACTGTTGCAAGAGGAGTTGATCTGAGGTTGCGGTTGGCCAGCTCTCTGGTGCTGGACATTAAGATGAGGTGTTTGAAGAGTAGACTGTGGAGGCTTCTGTGGGTGCTTTGTGGGGCTTGGGTTAGACAGCAGGTAGGTGTGTAAAGGGCTTCTGTACCTGGGATCTGTACTGAGGTGACTGGATGCTAAGTGACTTGGCTGGGGGTTAATGAAGCAAGCTGTAGAGCTGTGCTGGATGGACTGAGGTTGGATGTTGCCTTGGTAAAGTCGACTGTGGCTGGGGTTAGGGATGGAGTTATTCGGGCAGCTGGATGAGGACTGCTCATGGTTGAGAGCAGAGGGCTGAATGCTGCGCTGTGGCAGATGAAGCTTTTGATGGACGCTCGGCTGAGGCAATCCGTGGCTGGGTCCTGGGATCTCTGAGGTCTGGCGCAGGGTCATGCCAGGGAAGAGTAGGCCTTTCTGTTTAGCATACAGCTGGTACTGTAGGTGAGGCAGGAGACGCCCAGCCTTGATACTGTTTTAAACAAACAACAAAGTAAACTTTTCAGATAATATTTTACAATACGATAATAAATTAGCAAAAAATGCTCCCGCTCAACACACCTGTCAGTGATCCACTCTGGCCTGATGACCTTTTCCCCTTTGAGCTCCTGAATTTTGCTGTTTGGCAAGTTATTGGTGATGATGTGGGTGGTCTTGGAGCGAGAGTAGTACATGTGGAACTGGCCGCCATGCAGCATCATCAGTCTGCGTAGCTCATCTGCACTTGGCTCTGCTCGCGAAAAAGCAAAAAATAAAACGGTAAACCAAAAAGACACAAAAAATGATAAAGTCACTTTACTGAGACCCCCATCTGTATGTCCATGACAATGAACATTAACATGCCCATATTGTTAAAAACATTGTAATAAGGTTCTGTGCAGCTAAAAATTAAATAATTTTTTTTTCAGATGAGGGGAAAAGAAATACAGGTCAAATCACAGAGAAAATAATTGCATGCAGAAGCTTGTTTTTCTCCTGATTCTCTGTTCATTACTCATTACCACTCTGTGCTTCAAACTGTTAAGAACCAACTGAAGAGACTGTGAGGGTGGGGGAGAGAGACAAACTAGTGTTATGTAAAAATATGGATGTACTGTGGCATAGTTTTACCTGTATATCCATTGACATAGATGGACACTCCGCTGAAAATGCTGGAGCATGAACCCTCCTTCTGTTTCTCTCTGGGGGCGTCGAGTTTAAACTGCTCGTCCAGCTTAGAAACTTTGGCAGCCATGTAGCCGCCCTACAGACAAAAAACAACAGTAAGAAAATCATTCACAACAACAGTGCCTGCAGAATCCCAGCACTGAAATGACCACCTAGAGAAAATCATATTTCTGACACATATGTGTGTTATGCAAGCAGTTTTACATAATAACCCCCAAAAATTGATGAGTAGCCACAATACATCTATAAACGGCACCTATATATAATATATTTAGGAAATTGCTGCTTTGTTTTCTAACACACAACTTATTTTGCAGAGATTACAAATCTGAATTACCGTGTGCATTTTCCTTTAAAGACTGTAAATACCCTATTAGTGTGTATGACATTTAAATAAGAGCATATAAATGTTGCTGTGCGTACATTAAGGCTTAAAAAAATACATTTAGGTGCATCTTTTCCTCTCCAGTTACACAGATATTAGATATTGTCTACCTACTGTCTTGCCTGTATGATGATGCTACTGTTATTGTGGGATGTTATGGGCTATATGCAGCTCCCACTGTTGTATTTAAGTTTTGCCTGGCAGTCTAACCTTTGCTTAATTAGACAGTGACTAGTGATCTGCTTCAGGCCGTTATAATGAAGGAGGTAAATGAGAATAGGGCGGTTCGCTTCCAGTTTCCCAGGAGTATTGTGAAGCTCACGATGCATAAACCATGTAACACTGCATCATTTTTACTCTTATCATAGTATTTAAAACTGCACACTCAGCTGCCTATCTCTCTACCTCAAGATTACACTTCTCCGACAGTCATATAGCCTTCTGTTTGCCTTTTTAGGGTGGGCATGTCCTCACACTGGGGTCACTTCTGCATATTGTTGATTCTGATGTGCTGACATACACTCACCCTCTCAGCCCAACCATTGTCATCACTGGCATTGGCTCTCTTCTTTGCCCACCCATCTCGACTCATACTGAGGTACCTGAAAGCACGACAACAGCCATTCATCAACAGTGAGTCATGCAAGTCTAAGCTGGGTTCAGACTAGGGCTGCAACTAACGATTATTTTCATGATCGATTAATCTGTCGATCATTGTCTCGATTAATTGATTAGTTGTTTGGTCCACAAAATGTCAGAAAATGTTGATCACTGTTTCCCAAAGCCCAAGGTGACGTCCTCAAATGTCTTGTTTTGTCCACAACCCAAAGATATTCAGTTTACTGTCACAGAGGACTAAAGAAACCAGAAACCAGACTTTTTCTTATAATATATGACTCAAAACGATTAATCAATTATAGTTCACAACTAATCGATTAATCAACTAATCGTTGCAGCTCTAGTTCAGACAGCAGACTGCACACAGTTTAGTGATTAGTCAATTGATTAGGAGATTTAGAAAAGGACTTATGTGTTTGTGATGCACACAAACAGCTTTCCATGCATCCTGAAATGACATGAATGAAAACACTAATCAGATAAAAGTGCGTCACTCATTTTAATTACCAACTTATTGATAAGGTAAGTGAGTCAACAATTTCTGAGTGATGTTTTATTGCTTGTTTACAACGGTTGCAAGCCAAATGACACAGTTAACAACTGACATTTATGGCTGTTGTGTAGTACTGTGCTGTAGTGTTGTATATTTATTATTGTGGTGTAATGTTAATTCAGCATTAATGTTACGATAGTGGTTTTACGCTCAGGGCAGGAGTGCTATGTCCAAGGGCATGCCCGGGCAGGTCCTCTGATACTGACAGGTAGGTTACAACAGAGCCCCATGTGGCACTTTGTCACATTTTTCATGTAAGAAGCTAACATTAGCATAGCAACTCTAAAGCGATGGTCTGCTAGTTAATCATGCATGTCGCTGCGCCACGACACGACTGTTAACATCATGTCAAGCAAGCAGAAATACGAGTATTAAGTGTGTTGCCAGCACTCGCTAACAAGGCTGGCAAAATTAGCTTCCAAACAATGGGTAGGATAAAGGGCTGTGTAACTTCAGCACGGTGTTGTAAACAAACAACAGTCCCGAGTGATTGTTCGCTAGCAGAAGTCACTTGCTTTTACCTTTTATCCTGTCAGACTGGGTTGTTCGCCACAGACTTCTCTCTGCAGATACTGCCCAGCACAAACGTTGTGTGCGCACTGACTACGAGACCAGAGCAAAGCGAAAAAGAAAATCCTCCAGACAGTTAGCTCGACTCCTCCGCCTCGACTTTGTTCTCCAGAGAACTCCTTTTGGTGAACTGAGATCCCCTTATTTTGTCACGCCGCCACGCCATGTCTCTTCAACGTTTTCGCTCACCCTCCCAGTCCTTTTGCTCTCCATTTCTACCGCCTGGTCCCCTTTGCTTTCCCTTCTCTCAGTGAGAGTCGAGCGAGCCAGGCAGGCAGTTCCGGAGATTTTCAAAATAAAACATTCGATGATTCAGAATCGGGTTTATTGCCAAGTCAAGTTTTCATATACAAGGAATATGCCTTGGTGCATAACAATAAACATATAGAAAATAAGAAAGTAAAAAACAAGTACTGTCAAGAAACATAAATATAAAATAGAAACATTTACAATAACAAATGTGAATGAATAGTATAAAACTTTTGTGCAATATGTCTGTTTTTAAAATGAAAGAGCTTTACAGTTTGTGCAGGAATGTGCAAAATATTCAAGTCAATTTTATTTATATAGCCCAATATCACAAATCACAATTTACATCAAGGGGCTTTACAATCTGTACAACATAGGACACCCTCTGTCCTTAGACCCTTGACTCGGATGAGAAAAAACTCCCCACCCCCCCCCAAAAAATGAAAGAAACCATCAGGAAGACCAATAGAGGATGGATCCCTCTCCCAGGACGGACAGACATGCAATAGATGTCGAGTGTACAGAATAACTCAACAATAAAATCACAGTGTATACAATCTGATGACAGAAATGTACAGACAGGGGACAAATTAAAGGAAAAAAAAGAATAAAAGAGTGGAGAAACATATCAGATGCAGATGCTTCCATGCACCAGGGCTCACTAAATGGTTTGGTGAGTATGAAAATAATGTGAATAAAATGCTACGGCCTTTACAGTCACCAGATCTTAACCCAGTTTCACAACTATGGAAGTTTTTGGACCAACATGTCAGACAATGCTCTCCACCACCATCTCCATAAGACCAAAAAATAAACTTTCATCTTCAAATCTACTTAGTGATGTCTGTGACTGTCGCTGATGCAGTATGTCCTCTTGTTATGTCTGGCTATGTTTGTTTTTCTGTCTATCTGCTGTACTCAGGTCTCTCTTGCAACAGAGATCTTGATCTCAATGAGATCACCTGATTAAATAAAGGTGGTATTTATAAATGAGGGAATATCTTGTGGACGAATGTTGTTCATCCCTCCAACAGAGTTCCACAGACTTGGCAAGGAGCACTGAAGCTGTTCTGGAGGCTTGTGGTGGCCTGACCCCATATTAAGACACTTCATGTTGGTTTTTCCTTTAATTTGTCACCCATCTGTAGATTGTAGAACAAAAGTGAAGGGGATGGATCCTGGAGGACATCGAGCAACTTCAGGGATTACCTGAATAGGTAACCTGAGCCAAACCACCTCCTCTCCACCATGAAGACCTGGAAAGAGGACAGGCCACACAAACACATGAGAGGCAATACTGACAGAAGAATGTGCAAAAGTTCACAAAATGAGTGCAAAGAATATCAGAATCGGGTCTTGTTATTGCCAAGTAGGTTTTCACATACAAGGAATTTGCCTAGGTGTTTTGGTGCATAACAATAAAACACAATAATAAACAATAAAACAGTAAGTAGAAAATATGAAGAAAGATCAAAGCAAGTACTGCAAGGAAAGAATAATAAATATAAAACAGAAAATTGATGGTAAAATGTGAAAAAATACTATAAAGATATGTACAATGTGACTGTTATTCAAGTATAAATAAATATAATATGTGCAATGAGAGATAATAGTCCAAAAGATGTGCGTTAATGTATCGCATTGAGTAGGAGACTTTGCATTAATGTAACATGTAGTGTCTATGGAAGCAGTGGAGGTCCTGGGCCTTGTTGATGAGGCCAGCTGCAGAAGGGAAGAAACTGTTCTTATGGCGTTAGGTTTTGGTCCTGAAGTGCCTCAAAAAGTTTGTGACCAGGGTGGGAGGGGTCGGCCACAATCTTTCCTGCTCGCCACAGGGTCCTGGAGGCGTACAGGTCCTGGAGGGGTGGCAGATTGCAACCTTCTCAGCAGAGCGAATGATACGCTGCAATCTGCCCTTGTCCTTAGCAGTGGCAACAGATGATGATGGAAGAGGTGAGGACATTTACTCAAATACTGGACTTAAGTAAGTAAGTCGCTGTACTTTCCATTCTATACCACATTATACTTGTACTCCACTACAGTTCAGAGGGAAATATTATACATTTTACTCCACTAGGCCTACATTTATCTGACACTTATGGTTACTAGTTACTTCTTACATAAAACAAAATATGATATGCTTACAGTATATGATAAGATGCAGTACCACATAACTAATAGTAATACTAATACAGCAGTATATAAAGTATCTAAAATTGCTACACCATTAAAATGCTCTTACATGTATTCCTTAGTGATAAAAATAAAATAGTATAATATTCTATAATAATATAATGTGAAAGGAGCCATTTTACTGTTACTTTAGGTCCTTTTAAGTACATTTTGCTGATAGTACTTTTATGTAAGTAGCATTTTGAATACAGGACTTCTGCTTGTAATGGAGTATTTTTAGGCTATGGTGTTTCTACTTTCACTCAAGTAAAGTATCTGAATACTTCCTCCACCACTGCTGTCCTTACACCACTTTGGTCTAGTCGAGCAAAAACTGTATTTTATTTTCAAAACCATAACACGCACCACTTCCGCTTTCCTTGTAGCGCCTCTTAGCTAGCTTGACCCAGCTCATCCCCGGCTTCTTGTTTTTAGCCTCACGTTGTGTTGTAATGCTGCCACTATGCGGGCATATGAGTGCATGTCACCTGAAATGACTGTATAATCTCTCTGGGTACAGTTTCAAACCACCCACTCTGACACTTTTCACACCATTTTAGTCGTTGGACTCGACGCGAACGAGAGAGCCGTTGGTGTGAAGCCGGTTCATGTTGAAGTATTAGCCGTTGGTCCTAACCGTCAGACAGACATATTGTTCACGTTTGAAAATGTGTCTAAAATCAGGAGGGGTTTGTGTTCACGGGGGCTAACGCGCCCACGCCGCCCGCTTTCCTGCGGTAGACAGTCGATCAAGAGCAGTCTAGGTTTTTTATTTTTTTCGGTGTGTGTACTGTCTGGCTCCGAGCTCGGCTGTCCTCAGACGGCCCGGCACACAGCCACTAACGGCCGTGACGCAGAGGCACGTGCGGGGTTGAACGAGCTAACGGCAAAACTGTGAACACGGTGGTCCGCTCCGACAACCTCACGTGGAGACAATAATAACCCTGTACAGTCAAAAATAAAAAAATAAAAAAATAGCACATTTGCTCAGTGAATGGATTGAATTATGAGGGGGTGAAATAAGGTCAGGCCAGCGTCAGAAAATAATACAACCTGAGAGCAAAGTCTCCACATTCATCTCTTTTAATGTCACCTGCCTGATTTGATTTGAACTAATGGACACGTGATCTATTAGCTTTATAGATCAATTAAGGCAGCAAAGGGTAAATATTCTAAAAGAGCAATCTACTGAAATCTTTTGGTCCACTTGCACATATCTAACAGTCACCTTCAAGTTAAGGACAGTGGAATAAAGTAGGTCATAGTCCAGGGAAAGACAATAATTGGATTTGTTTGCGGCAGACCTCATTTCACACAATCAGAGAAAACCAGGATGCTACTGACCCAAGGCTCGTCGTGTCCTGAGGAGCCCCCTTATTGGTTGTTCTCTGTTGCTATGGTACCAGACATCAGATGCTGAAGTTTCACGCGCGACTTCTGCGTTGGTGCCGCAGGAAGTAGTTGCGATGGAGAGTCGGAGAGAGTGGTGTGTGAGTATGTAGAGAGGGAGAGAGAGAGGGAGAGAGAGAGGGAGATCTCTGCACAACTGGACTGACTCAGAGTCTGACTCAGTCACAGCAAGAAAGCCAGAGAGAGACCACAAGGATCCTCTTCCTTTCAGAGACAAATGCATCATTACATGAATGATTGATTTAAATAACCACCCTGCCAACAAAGTTATGATCAATATAATGAAATAAAAAAGAGCTGTGAGACATTAAGAGCAGGAGCTAACATTATTATAAGGATATAGATCATATACTTAAGTAATGCTTAACTAATGCATGACTCATGGTGAATTAATGCAGGATGTATAATGAATTCCTGCAAACATTTACATAATAAACATAAATACAGTGACATAAATACATGTTAATGTAACCGAAACCCAGCTAACTTGATCGCATGTCAATTAATGTATGAAGAGTGAATTAACGTTCCTTAACTGAAGATAAGTGTGAACTAATCACATCAAGTCATAGTGACTTAATCATTTGTTGATGGTGAGCAACAGGAATTCATGATTCATTCTGTATTAAGTCATGCATTAAATCATCATGAGTCATGCATTTGTTAAGCATTACTTTAAGTATATGATTTGTACCCTTAAAATAAAGTGTTACTGAGCATGATATTGGTGAGTACTATCAATTGTTTCCACCCTCAGGGAGAGAGCTGTGTGTTGTGATGTAAAGATAATAATAATAATAATAACAATAATAATAATAATAATAATAATAATAATAATTTGGGGATTGATCTGTAAAATCCTGTATGAAGTTATCTTGAATAACAGTGCACTTTTATTTTGAAATAAAGGCAAGCTGAGTTGAAACCATGATCTGCGTTCATATGATTGGCTGAGTGCTGATCATGTGATTATAGGTGTATTGGGAACTCTCCCAGCATGCACTGGGGGAAGTCTTTGTACATACCTCCCATGTTATGTGGGATCCAGCACTACTGTTACTGGTGTTA
Organism: Oplegnathus fasciatus; assembly: GCA_003416845.1. Classification (NCBI taxonomy): domain Eukaryota; kingdom Metazoa; phylum Chordata; class Actinopteri; order Centrarchiformes; family Oplegnathidae; genus Oplegnathus; species Oplegnathus fasciatus. The sequence goes on from NTHP01000056.1 coordinate 306,966, forward strand.
TTTTGTTCTGCACTGGGCTCCAAAATGCTTCAACACTTAAACAGTTTTAATATAAATGATTAGGAGTGAATGTTCTTTAGCCTGTGAGTGATGTTGTGTTTAAGATCAGCCAGATCTAAGAAATGGTAAGAAATAGTGTTTCCAACAGTGTTTTTTAGAAAGTTTTAATTGAGTTCATGTTTTTCTTTTGAGGGTCATTTAATTAAGGTTACTGTTTGATTTTATTGTGTATTTTGTGTTTTATCATGTATAGGTATTTAACTCTTTAATGTAAAAATGACATAAATAATATCATAATAAATACATTTATAATAACACCACCAAATCATTAAGAGTTTCTCAATAATCTACACCTTCTCATGTAAAATCATCCCTTTAAGAAAAGCAGTCATTTGTATCTGAAAATGACTTCATTTAATGTAGCCTGCACTTCAGCAGGTTTGGGTTTAAAGACTTGTTGCTCAGACGACAACTACATTTAATTTTTAATCCAGCTTTGAAGACCTGAAAAATCCAGATTTGTGTCAAATCATCATCAATCAAATCAAGCTAACTCAGTCATCCACGTACGAAGAACAGAGGACATGGGAGCACTTTGTTCATTTGGGGCAACCTTGTTCATAAATAATTACCAAAAATTAAGCAAAAGTCACAGTATCAAACAGAAGCTTTCATGGCTCTGAATCACTGCCCACATCTTTTATTTGTTGAGCAATTCAAATAATTTAAAAAATGAATGAAAGTGAAATGGAAATTCCGTTTGATTGTCAGGCTAACCCTTTTCACAGGTTAAAACAAAACACCCTTTTTTAAGTGTGATTACCATCATCCAGATGATTCTGAGAACGTTTCATAGTCTAATGATTTGTTTTGACCCATAGATGACCTTTTAATCCTTCAGATGAAGTTAAAACATAAAAATGACCCAAATTAGAGGTAAAAGATGATCACCTGGACAGTGATACTACGTTACCTGTGTCACTCGTGCTGTAAGAAGATGGGCATTTAAAATGCATCCTCCTGAACTAGACCCAAACTGACCAAGAGGAAGTCTGAGTTCCCTCTTCAACTTCGTTATTCGTTCAATTACAAAATCCCACACTCAAAACAGGGACAAAAATACGTTTTGCATAAAAGGGACGTTGGCAAATACACTCACCAACAGCTTTTCTCTCGTTTTTTTTTCTTTTTTTTTCTAAAAAAACAAACAGAGAATCCATCAAATATTGCACAGTAAAAACACATAAAAGTGAAAATATCAGAGACTTAAAAAGGAGAGTCATTAAAACCGTCATTAGAAAACGACGCTAGTCAAGTTTTCTGCATTGGAGAGAGTGGTATATGATTGGTCGGCCTTTTTCAGCATCTTCTCCTGTTTTGGCCCCAGAGAAACAGTCCACTGGAGAACGTGAAAAAGGCGTAGGATTCTTGTTTCTGTCAACATGGGACATTTGGCAATTGATTAGAGACTTCAAATCCACACACAACTCTTCAGATTAATCCGATGATGAGGAAGAGGGTGCATGTAGTTCATCTGTGAGAAGTTAAACGATTGACTCCTTCAGAAGGCTTCGCACACAGTAAGACCCGGACGGCAAGCACCCCAGTATCCTGTGAGGACGATCAGGCTCCGTGGGATTTCATCCGACTCCATTTCACACTCACGCTCAGTAGGCATCAGTGCAGTCCAGTCAGCTGCATAGAGATCCACAGTTTTGTCTCGTCTAAATGAGGCCTGAAGATCCAGCGGGCAAAGTAAATCCTCTCCTCGTTAGTTAAGTTTGGCACTAATGCGTATCCACTGAAGAGCCTGCCTGGTGTATTGGACTGCGTGAGCGATGCTACTGTGAAGAGTCAATGGCCCGGACAAAGTATTCAAGTAGTTGAAGAACTCTGTAATAAAAAAGGAAGACAGTGCTCTTAAAACCTCTGCTATCACTTCATCTCACACATTGCATGTGTCTGTGCGTCTCAGAGGAGCTTCCTTACCTTTATTCTCCTTGGCGAGGTTGTCTGCCACCTCCCAGTACTCGTAGCTGTACAGGACACTGTTGGTGATGTTCAGGTGATTTGCTGCCATCTGGTGGATGCGCTGGGGGATGCTTATGAGAGAGGGGAGGGCACTGCCCCCGTGTGAACCCTGTCTGAGGTGTTTGGCATTGGGTGAGAGCGAGGAAGGGGGTCCTCCTGTACCCCTGGGAGTGAAAACACATGCAATTAGGGTCCAGTGGCTGGAATGAAGGGAAATGAATGAAACAGAGAGCCTGTAATATAAAGTTATTATCCACCTACTTCCCAGAATCATTCCAACAGGGTGGTGTAGAAGGCACTTTAGGAGAACTCTGTAATAACAAACAAGGCTACGAGTCATCTAAATCCAAATGTTTACCTTCTACCAAAAACTGTACAGAAATTGAAAGAACAATAACATTTCCTTTATGTAAATGTTGTTTTTAGATATACCTTAAAGTAGTCCAGCAGAACTTTGGAGTATTTCAGTGCATGGTCCTTCTTCAAACGAAACATTTGCCAGTAAAGGAGGGCAAGGCATCGGAAACTGTGGACACACAAGAGGAAGTCAAAGAGACTCAGACGGACCACAAATCATCCTCAAAGTGCAGGTCCTTCAGCGTGATGACAGATGCGGCATAAACAGAGGAGATGACATACGCACCACAGAACCGCCAGCTGTTTGTCTTCCTGTCTTGCCCCAGGGCCAGAGTGGCTCTTCAGCCTCATTGCGTACCTTAAGACACAGGACTGTTAACAATGGAGCTGCAGTCCATGTATATGTATGTATATGTGTCTTTATGTCCAAATCCAAATTACTTATATCTCTTTTTGCACAAAATCAATGTGTAATTCACCTAATAAGCTCCACTGTCTCTGAGTACATGGTATAAGGGGACTTTGCCTCCAGTGGCCCTTCCTCCATCGCTTTCCCACATTCCATGAAGGAGAGAGCAGCGTCGATGTAATTCACAGCCTTCCCCAGCTTATCCACCTGGAAAAAAGACATCCAACATGCAAAGATGTGAGTAAATATTAAAGGAATAGTTTAATATTTTAGTCCTAAGTGTTCTAAAACAAGCAGGGGTTAGCTGAGAAGGTCATTAACTCTGTGTATTCAGTAGATTTATCCAGAACGTCTTTAGCCTAGCTTAGCACAAACACTGCACATAGGGGGAAACGGCTAACCTATAGCTCCATCAAAGGTGCTTGCTAACAACTGCGTGGCTCTTTTCTTCCTCTTCATTCCACTTTCGTAAGGCCACTGCCCTAGCCAAGTAGTGGACAGCACAGTGGAAATATTAGGTTTAAACTTTGGCTTCTCCCTGGACAAATCCAGCCTCTGCGACAAAGAATATGTTTTATTTAGCCTCTCTCTCCCTGGAAAGTACCACATAAGTCAAGAACTCTTATGGTCTTATCAACATAACAAAAATGTCAATTTACCATTTAAAAAATAAGTCTAGAATAAGAAACTTCTTGTCTCAGGCAGATGCAATAAAACATACACATGCATTTGTCCTATGTTTGTTAGATTAATGCTGCGTCCTCACTGGTCTTCCTAAAAAGACTGTGTGCTGACTAGTTAAGTTTTAAAGCCCTAAATGACTTTGCTCCACAGCACCTCTCTGACTTGCTTATCCAATATGAACATCAGAAATGTTAGGTCATTTGTATTAGTTAGTTAGTTAGTTAGGTCAATGTATACACACACTGTATATAGTATATACATATAGTATATTGTATGTCTCTATGTGCAGCACTTTGTATCTTCCCTGGAAACAAATGTGCTGTATAAGTAAAGTTTTGTGTGCTTGCTTACTGAACGCATACAGATTAAACTTTTGCCAAACTTCTCATCCTACTCCGAGTAAGAAAGCAAATGGTCGCATTTCCCAAAATGTCAAAGATTGTACAACATCTCAATTTTGCTTCTCTGCCGATAACTTATAATCAATAAAAGATCAGGACTAACCATTGCGTCGGCGCGGTGTTTCATCCTCTTAGCTTCATGTAAGTAGTATTCAGCATGGTGTGGACTAGGACAGAAACACAGAAATGTTCTTAAAAAGCGCAGTGCAGACACAGTGTTTTATGTCATCAATGAGTCTCAATACCCAGGTGTCTGGTGAATCTGTATCTGACAAGCAGTGTGGGATATGCAGTGACTTCGTATGATTGCTCACGTTTCATGGTTTGGCACGGTCCCCCTGTGTCCTGCAGGGCCCCAGGACTCAGATGGAGGTTGGGGCTGTCTTGACACTTTTACACATTCCATCTCCATCTTGGGCTGAGTGTGCAGGTCAAAAAAAGAGGTGAAATAAATCAAACAACTGCAAGCAATTGAGCTGCTGATGATCTAAACAAGTACTTTTCTGTATCACCTTTATAGCAGAATCTCTATTCTTGTCCCTGTTCTTGTGGACATGGACATGTTGCTGCTCTGAAGTCTTTGTTTTGAGGGGAGGCTTGGTGGACTCTGGGCTGTCAGACAGTGGAGACAGAGGAGACAATGGCCTCTTGCTGTCCAAGTACTCCTCCAAGTACCTGCAAGTACATGCACCCACATGCGTACATTGACACAAACACACATAATACGGGATGTAAATATAAATACACTTATTGTATTTGTGCATATTGTGTGATTGCATGTTCATATATGAGACAAAGTGGCATGTTTGGTGTTTTCTTACCCGTTGTGTGTGGTCTCTGTCACAAAGTTGCCCTCAGCTGCGTGAGATGAAGACTCTGTGCGGCCTGAGAGGTCATTTGCATGAGGAATACTCCTCTTGCTTTCTCTGTGTGACACACCATTCTCCAACTGGTCACACACAAAACACACATATGCACGATTTGAAGAACAAGCCCATATCGACGCTTTCCGCCTCATATTCATGCATGAAAGCATGCACAGACGCAATGCAACAGAGAAGAAAAGTAAATATACATGTTGTCTACCTTGCGTTTCCTTTTGGTGTCTTTCGTCGCAGTCTCAGGGACATACAGGTGTTTCATAGCCTCCTTTTGCTTGTCCTTGGTTGATGAAGAGGAGGAGAAAGTGGAGGGTTTTTTAGCAGTGGGACTAGTAGTGCTGTCCGGGACTCTTTTGAGAAGACAGAGGTCTATCTGCACCACAAGGTTTCTAAGCCCTCGCTGGGAAGACGCTGTAGCCTGGTCACCTCGCCCGAACGGGACCAGGGTGTAGAGTTTTTGCTTCCCCTCACTCTGCTGCCCCTCACTTGGATTACCTGAGGTGGGTGCTCTGGGGTGCACCGCCTTCGGTCTGTTGGCGTCAGGTCTGCCTGGGCCTTGTTGCCCTCTCTTGGGGAGCCTCTTGTGAGAGGTGGAGTCTGCTGGGACTTTGGTGATTGGGGCCTGATATTCAGATTCTGAATCTGACTTTGAAGAGGAGGAGGCAGAGGACGAAGAGGATGGTCTACGAGGACTTGGGGAACGTGATGGAGGAGGTGATGGGTCCTGCTGTAACTCTCTCTCCTCCTCACTTCTCCCTCCCTTTTTTGTCCTCCCCTGGCGGTGTGAGTTGTTTTGAAGGCCGGGTCGCTCGGAGTTGGTAGGCAGTCTCTGTTTGGCCTGGACTGTTTGCCATCTATGTTGCTGCTCCCCCCTCCTCCTGTTTTCCCCTCTTACTGTCTCCTCTTGCCTCCTCTGCCTCTCTATCACTCCCTCCTCCTCCTCTTCCTCCTCCTCCTCCTCTTCTGAACTCTGGATCCAGGGACGTCTCAGTAGCTGCTCCTCCGCCAGCCTCCTGTCTTCCTTTCTCTCCTGTTTCCCTTGTTGTTTTTCCTTATGCCTGTCCTCTTTTCTCTCTTGTTTTCTCCCCTCTGCTTGGGTCAGATGATCTCCCCTGTGTTCCACCTCCTGTTCCTTGGACGAGGGTTTCTTCGGTGTTGTTTTTGTATGGTTAACATGCACGGGAGTTGGGGCTGTAGCCTCCCAAGGCTTGGCCCTAGGTTTTAGGCTAGGGTTTGATCTAGAGTTCAACCCAGTATTAGAATTAGCACTAGCTTTAGAGGTAGACTGGGAATGACAACTGTGACCGGAGTTGGTTTCCCGACTAGTGGGAACCACGTGCTTTGCTGTTGTGGGGCTATGTTGTGAGCTAGCTTGAAATGAAGGCCTGGGCTTGTGGTTGGAGTTGTGGTTGGATCTGCTACTTTGGATTTGCTCAAAATGTAATGTGTGTTTGGCTTTGGGAGCTTCAGCGAGCTGTTTCGAACTTGGATGAAAGTTAGGCTTGGGCCTAGATTTGTGGCTGTGACTCTGGTTAGAGTTTAAAACAGCAGAAGCCTTGGATTTGCTTTGGTCTTGGTCCTGTGTGGGTCGAGTCTTGGGCCTGTGCTGATGAGCTGGCTGAAGATGAGTACTGCTTGTGGGCTTGCTCTTGGTGTCAACGTTAGGCAATGGGGCAATCCATGACCTACTTTTCGTCCTGTGGGGATTGGTTGTTAGGCTAGGTTGTGGTTGGTTCTGACTTTGAACCTCAGGGTAATGACGAACCCTGGAAGGAGCAGGTAGACTGGGACTGGGGCTTCTTGGAGGGTCTCTAGGTATAGGACTAGGGCTACGGCTGGCTCTCGGGCTACCACACGGACTGGGGCAAACACTTGGAACCGGACTGGGGATCGGGCTGTGCCCCGGGCTAGGGCTGGGACTTGGGCAGGTGCTGGGGAATGGGCTGGGGCTAGGGCAGAAGCTATAACCCGGGCTGGGTAGGGGGCTGTTATTGTCCCTGTAATTGAACTGTGGGCTGGGAATAGGGCTCTGGCTAGGACTATATTCCCGATTGCTGTCCCAGGATCTGGCTGGAGATGGGGCTCTTTGGGTGTGGGGAGAGGGAAGGCGTCCTGGAATGCTCTGGGAGGGATCCTGTTCACTGCTGGCAGATTTTTTCCGGGACTTCTTCAGCCATTTATCTAACTGCCACTGGGCAGCAGACGGGTGATCAGTCTTAAGAAAACACAGAAGAAGAAAGAAACAAATGTCAAATATTAGTCATAAACGAGGAATAAGTCTCAGTAGATCCTTCGTAAGTAAAAGTAATAATACAACAATGTAAACAATACTCATTTCAGTCAAGTATTTTCAAGAAAAATTGAAGTATCAAAAGTAAAAGTACAAAAGAATGTTACATTTCATAGTTCGACGACATTATTGGACTTTGGCTAAAAAATATGTTGTGCAGTGCAATAAAAGTATATCAATCTATTTTTAATTCAACGAACCTAACTAAAGAACTAACTGTATCTTGAAACAAGAAAATATAAGGTAATACTGAAACTGGATTTTAGGAAAACAAATTGATGTGGATTGAAAACAGGCTAAACTATTCTTACTGTGCTGTTGGATTTTTTCACACGTTTTATGACAATAAGGACTCAATTATAGACTTGATAAAAAGGAAATCTTTGCAGGGAACATATGCATCATAATTTAAAAGGGGATCATTTGAAAGTTGAAAAATCTTAATTAGTAGAGTAGCTAGTAACTTAAATATAAATATAAATGTAGTGAAGTGGAAGTATGAGGTAGCAGAAGATGGAAATACTCAAGTAAAGTACCTTAAAATTGCAAATGTACTGTTACGTTTCACCACAGTGCACGTCTTTTTACGTACTAGTTAAGAGATACTAGGTGCACTTAGCATTACATTTAACCATGTGAGGAATGACACATATCTCAAACAAGTGTGCACATACCACAACGTGCTCACACTGCAACAGGACCGTTTAAAATGCTCTGCATTCACCGCACACAACAAATACCTCACTGACTCAGCTGCTATTAAAACAACTCCAAAAGGCAAATCTGGATCATGACTCATGCCCAAAAAGTGTTACTTCAATAAAAATCCCAACTGACATTATAACCTCCTCTCTATAGCCTACTTACTACATGGTCTCACAGTCCACATCTGTGCTTACAGTAGCTCAACCCCCATCCAATTATGCCAAATGACTCACTTAGTGTTTGCTTAACGACTGGCTTGGTAACCGTAAGAATGAGAAGAACACCAGAGAAAGCAGGAGTTTTTACTCAAGTTG
>NTHP01000056.1:315049-372302 GCA_003416845.1 Oplegnathus fasciatus
GGATACTCACGGCTGGAGAGCAAACTTCTTTCTCTCTCTCTCTCTCTCTCTCTCTCTCTCGTGTTCTCTTTCTCTCTCTTCGCTGACCAGGAGCTAAATTAAACTTCTACTCCTCAAGTCAAACAGTGACCCCCCTCCCCACATCCCTCGCCCTCTTTCCAGAGAAGACACTGCATCTCTTGTATCGTCTCGGCTGCCCTCCCTCCTTCTTTTCTGTCCCTCCCTCTTTCTCTCACTACCTGGAACTCTGCTTTTTGCTGCTTCCATAACTCCAACCCCCATCTCTTCCTTGGGAGACATTTAAACAGTCCACGTAAATGAAAAACACATGGTGTGCAACCCCGCACCCCCCCACCCACTCACCCACCAAACACACTCTCCACTCCCTCCCTCTCTATAGGGGCTCAATGTAGTGCATGTTTAGTAATACAGTCCACTATGTTGTACAGGGCCTTCCATTCATAAAAGAGGAGCAGGTCTCCCCTTCATTCCCCACATAGCACACGTCTCAAACCAACCCCCACAATGCCCCACACCCTCAAAAGCTCATCATACCTACCATGCTCTCCACCTCAGCGCTAAGGTATTCAGTATTGATCTGATATAATGATATGCAAGTGCTCCACATTCTCTGTGTGCGCTGTTGTTTTGAAAGAGAAGGTAAGTTGTAGCCAACATGAACTCGAGTCTTGATGACTTCCACGTCCTGAGGGCTTTCCTCTTTAAGGCTGGGCCTGTTGACATGACACCCAGGCACTAATTCCCAAAGCTACCTCTGCCCTTCGACCCCCTCCATCCTCCTCCTCCTCCCTCTCCAACTCACATGCATTCCTCATTCCTCTGTCCCTCCCCACACCTGCCGTCAACCGCCCCGAGGCCGCCACTCCCTGTAGAGAATTCACCCGTAGGCACACAACCGGAGGAAGAGACAGACAAGCGAGACCGGGACAGAGAAGACAGAAAGCTGAAGAAGAGGGGGCTGTGGCTCAGCGTTGGTACCTCCTTGCTGTTGCACGGTGGCTGCGTGTTGGCGGGCGACGCAGGGTCTGGGTGAACTTCTGGGCTCCGGCTGGGGCTCCGGGAGTGAAGGCTACTGCTGCCCGACTCAGCTGAGGAGTCTGAGCCTGAAGAGTCCGAGCTGGAATGTCTCACCCGCCTGCCATGTGTGTGCGCTCGCTGTGCTGACAGGCTGTCAACACACACACAAACATCAGGCAGGGGTCAGTGTGCGTACACAGCCAAGGGGAGCACACACACACACACACAGGCAGACAGATACTATTGTTATTCACACAGTTATTCACTTATAGACAAACAGTCATGCAAAAACATCATATCAATAAGCACACATTATATTTGTAATTAATTACCTGTGCCCATCCCAGGAAGCTGACTCATGGGTTGCCTTTGGGGACACAAAACAAAAAACAGAAACTTATCATCCACAGCACAAGAACAACTTGCTCCACTCGATGTGCAACCTCTGCTGCTTGACGTGGTAATATCATTAGGAGCAAAAGCAGAAACGATTCTTAACTGAGATCCAGTTGTGCCAAACTGTGTATGGGTGTGTGTGCACACACTACCAGAAAAACAGGCATCCTTCAGCGGGAGCTGCCAAATGCTGCAGTCATAGTCTCTGTTTTGCTTTGCCTTACTCTTTCTCTTTCTGTCCTCTCACACTCTCTCTCCCACAAGCATGCACAATAGCGTGAAGACATGTCCAGCTTAGTTAGTTTTTATTTCTGTGTCATGCCAAACATCTGGCCTATCCCACGTGGGATTACAAAACGCTGCTATCTTACAAATCATGCATCTTCTTTTAAAACATATACCAAAACAAAAAACTAACAGAACATCAGTTACAACATTATAAGTACTTTCAAATTAAAAAAAAAAGAAAAATTACTAATGAACTGCACACCAAAAAGAGTTGCTACAAGCCAACAACAGTTTATCCTGATAAAGGGCTGTTTTCTCATCTTGCAAGCCTTCTCCAAGTAGCTGGATCATTTAATTGTTTCATATGTGAACAGCTAACTCAGTCTTTGTGCATCTGCTATATTTACAAACAACTAATTTTATGATACTATGATTATTATTATCAACCATTAACAATAAAGAAATGGTTAACCTTCAAAGCACTTTGAAATGTCTGGAAATGATTTTCTGGTCTGGTGCCACCTACCCTTTGAGTGTCATCATCGTCACTGCTCAGCTTCAGGTCATCAGCAAGCATGCTGAAAGCAAAGAAACACACAGTCAGAAAAATCACACACTGTTGTGCATTTAATCGCAGTTTGCAATGGAGATCCACTGATCTAACTTCTCAGTACCGATCCAATATCAGTGCTCTCTTTTTCCACTAATTTAAAATCTGTTTGCATCGCTGTGTGGAGCTCATTGGGATCATTTTGTATGTTAACATGATGTCGGGGAATGCTGTGAATTTTCTAATGATACTGATGAAAACACTGTATTTAATGTGGATCTGTCACATCATGGCCGATACCTGACATGTTTAATAAGGACAGCACTGGCGCTGATACTAATCCAGCTTATCGGTATTGGTGCATCCCTAGTTTTAAACATTCTGAAGTCTTCCTGAAAATCTTCCTTTTCATCAATATCGATTTAAAAAAAATTTTTTTTTAAAACTTTAAACAGCCTCCAAAACAGTATGCTTCTGTATGTTTATACATCTGATCCACAGTTAAGATATGGAAAAACATGGTTTATTTGCACCTCAGATTAAGCGTGCAAACCAGTTACATTTCAAAAACAGACACAACTCAAGTCTCAGAGGCCAATTTTGCACCCAAGGTGTTAAGATGACCTATAACATAAAAATAACCAATAAAGATTCATACTGCCAATCATTTTGAAATAAACAGCCATGTAATTCAAGTTCTCAGTATTTTGTCTGGAATAAGATTCTTGAAGTTCTGTACTGATCTCTTGTTTTTGTCTAACATGTGTAACTAAACACTTTTCAGTTAGATTGCAAAAAAATGCTCAAAATTTGTAGGGGAAAAAAAAGACTTCTTCCAAAAGTTTTGGAAATGTTACATAACAGAGGCTGTGCGATAATGTGGAGCACGCAGTTGGCTTACAACACTGAACATGTGTTTCACACTAAAAAGAGGATGTGAAAAAGTAACGAATAGGAGCACATCGGTCTCCACTGACAGCCTTCAAGAATGTTAACTGACCTTTGACCTGACCTATGTTATGTAGCCTGAAACACTGTGCTGACTGACTCTATAAGTCTTCTTTCCTTCTCTCGCTTTCTCTGTCATTAATGCTTTTCCCTGCAGCTGTACAGACAATGTTCATGATTTGCACCTAATTTGACAAACGTTGCTCAGAAGAAAACTATGCTAAGACTATTAAATTATGTGTGTGATTTATTATATCGTCTGTGTGTGTGCCACAGCGGCAGTTCAGGTTTGGTGACCTTTGGTGGATCATGTTTCCTCATGTCCCACTTACGATTTGTGAGGTGCCACGCGAGGGTGACGGGTCATTCGCAGCTGAACATCCCCCCGACCTTACAGAGAGAGAGAGAGAGAGAACGTAGAAATAGAGAACACAAACCAGGCAACAAATCATATATTAACAGAGAAGCAATTATAAATGATTGCACATATCACATAAGCAAACTTATTAGTCAGTGAGCACATACTTTGCCTTTGTTGTGTGGTCGGTAGTTTTGCTTCCTTGGGAAAGAGGGAAAACAAAAGATAGTGAGCAAAAATCTCTATTTACACGGCTAGTAGAGAAGATTTAGATTTAGCATTGCACTACAATAAAACATTAGACTCATGATGGACAGTTTAAAAAAAGGATCAAAATTGATGCAGCAGAACCAGAAATATGCTCTTTTTTATTCCACACATTCTTCTTCTTAGTCAAAACCTGGCGCCTACATTACCCACAATGCACCTAAACTACTGACAGTTTGCTCCGGAGATTTGGATGTGTGGTGCCAGTAGCATCTAATGTAGCCTTGGGCCGCTATCCTCAGGCAAACATGAGGAGCGGGCTACAGCGGTCTGGTGAGCTCACTTCTTTCTACCTCCACACCCTGAGGGTTTTTTTTAATTTTCAAACTTGTAGTCTTCAACCACGACGTTTCCTCAAGTGACATCACTTGAGGCAATTATCAGACATCACACAGCTCCCTCGGGAGCCACTAAAGCCTTTACACAACTTTTTTTTACATATGCAGTCGTACTCCTCAAGACCTCTAACCAGACTTAATATGTAAAATTGGTGTTCCTCTTTAATTATCAAAGATAAACAGCACACACACACATACCTTAGGGTTGTAGAGGATTCGCTGGGCCTGGTCACCCCCTAAGGCTTGCTGGGACGTCCAGGACTGAGTCATGTCCTGTGCAACAGAAGGGGGGTGGGGGTGGGGGTGGGGTGGGGGGGTGGGGGGTCAGAGGTGAATTGTGAGATGCCACTGTGAGTGATGGTCTTCACATGCAGAGACTCCAGGCATCCTAAATATGTCATTTGAATTTTCTTCATTTTCTTTCATTTAGAAGTAACTTATCTCTCCCATTTCCACACATAAAGTGCAAAGAGCCTCATCTGACAGCTGACTCTTGTTATCAGCACTGTTCCTCCCCACCAGGGGGAGTGTGACTGGGTATAAATATGGGTTAGTCTCAAGTGTCTAGTGTTGGCTGTAGGATGAGAGCTGTGTATTACACGGCTGGTGTGGGAGTGTGTACTTTGTGTCAAGATCTCCCAGCAATCATTTTGTTTCTTTTTGATTCATCTCCAGCTGTATCTTTTTCCAGGCATTTCAAGTATCTGCTCTATTTTTGATCTATTTTTTTATGCTTCACAGTTCGTTTCTGTTTTGGAAAGTGAATTTGTTTATGGCTGTGTTCACTCAGTGAGCAAATTTTAAGGCCCTGGCTCTCCAGGGCGGCTCATGCATCGCTACAGTGACTGCTCTGGTGCACGCAGCAGCAGCTCCATTTGTTTTGTTTGTGAACCAATTACACGGTATGGTCTGAAAATGTGATCTAATACACTTTTAAAAAAAGGCATGATTTTGTATTCCAGAAGGATAGGATAGGAGTATCACTAGACTGTTTTAGCTTTTCAAAGGCGGCACCGTCAAAGGTGTGCAATCAGTGAACCAGAGCACAAGACAGCTCATCAAAACATTTGTTGCCTGTAAGGCGGCCCTGGGGGAATGAACGTAAAAGACGTCAGGTGGCTCGGGACACGACAAGTAATCATCAGTACCCAGAGCAACAGTTAAAATCACTTGCATGATAGAGGTGGAAATTATGAGTTTTCTTTGCAGAATAAAATTTTTTGAACATTTTCGGGAACTAAAAGGAGCATCCACCCATCAAACGTGCTGCAGGAAACACTGATACAGTATCTGCACAGTCAACTGTCACAGGATACTGCTGAAATGACTAGTCAACTAAACTAAGGGATCTTTTAATAGAAAATTATTCAAAGACAAATTTGGCAACTGATTATTCATTTTCAGAACATTTGCTGGTTACAGTCTCTTGAATGTGAAGATTTTATTGCTTTTCTTAATTTCTTATCAGTGTTGACTGAATACATTTAGGGCAAAATATGCAATTTTCAGACACCACTTATAGGTGTAGTCTGCGATTATAATCCAATACACTTTTTGTCAAATTCAGCGAATATCTCCTCGCGGTCCGCTAGTTGTCTGCTCTGTGTGTGTGCTGAAAAAAAATCTGTTGTCCATACACAGCCCTGGCTCTGTAAATGGGAAACAAACACGGACCGTGCTTGTGCACAGGACAACAGTTTGGACAACAGTGAGTTTAACCGCGGGATCATTTGTGTTTATTGTGAATATTTGCCTCTCCATCTGTCTCCGGTGAGTGGCAGTTTCAGAATTGGTGGGTCAAAATCACTAGATATTCACTGAATCAAGAATGTCACACGTCGGCTGAATTAATCTGGCTTACAGTACTACTACAAAATATACAGATTTTTTGGTGATTTAATTGCAATAAACAGATTAAAAGGATGCCGAAACAACTACATCATGATGCCGATTTGTAAAAAGTCTGAATTCAAGCTTTGTCAAGTCTGTCCACAAGACGACAAGCAAACAACTTTTAAAATGCTTGTTTTCTGAATTTCTGATTTCTGAGTTCGGATCGATCAGGGCTCTCCAGAATCATAGATGCCATATTTAATGCTCAGTTAACTTGTGATGGACATTTGCGATTATTTTTGACATTTTACAGACCAAAAGATTAGTGAATCATCAATAAAATACATTCATTTATGAGGAAAATGATTGTTAGCTGTAACTGTAGCCACCTTAAAATAAAGTTAGTCAACTCTTGAACGCATTATACAATTACAGCCAAATTTAGCTTACACGTGCACACAGGAAAGCCTAAGCACCCTGCAAAAGGTGATGGTATTTCACCTACAGGTGGCGCTACAGCACCCTGATACATTTTTTACATCTTTTCTGCACAAATCCTTCCTCCCATCCTTTAACAAATCCCTAATGTTCTCGCACACAATTAGATATATTTCCCAATCAGAAATGATTGTTTATTACTGTGTGTTTTTTTGATGCAGATTAAATCCTGTTGTTCTAAAATTAAATTTAAAAAAAGTGGATAATGGAGGCTTGGCAGAGGTGTGCTCACTCCGAGCACTTTTCAGTTAACAAAAGATGAACATGATAAATTAAAAATGACAAATTACCCAAGGGTAATTATTCCATATTTCAAATACATGTGGTGGATGCTCACAGCTAAGCGACAGTGTCTGTCTGTGCGTACGTGCACGGGTCACTGCTCACCCTGAGGGAAGATGGAAGAGTCTGTGATGATTACACATGATTATACACCTGGACTATTATGAAAATTTAGCACATTTCTTATTTGTTCTCTCTGCACGGTACTCGAGAGGGAACCAGCCACAGGGAGGGAGCTCAGCATCCACAGTACCCTGTCTTTGCTCCCGCTCTGATTATAATCTCTGCTGATTAGATTGCCCGCAGTCACACTCAGAGAAACCAGGCCTCGTGGATGCTGACAAAATGGCCTGATTTCGTACCATTCATTTATCATTTTAGTATGATCCGGCTCCTTGGCTGGGTCATAATGTGGAAGCATGGGGGTTCAGTGTGTGATGTACACTGGGTGAGGGAGGGCACGAGGTTGCTTGACTGCTGAAACAGTGAGCGAGCTCTGGAAAAGGTCATGTTTTATCAGCTCGGATGTCTGAGGAATCGTGTGTGTTGGTGGGCTGAGTGCAGATCAGGATGTGTGGTAACAGATATCAACGAGAGCTGTTGAGGTCTAAAGGAATAGTTCAACATTTTGGAAAAGACGCTTACTCGCTTACTTGCCGAGAGTTGGATGAGAAGAGCGATACTGCTCTCATGTCTGTACGCTAAATATGAAGCTACAGCTAGTAGCCGGTTAGCGTCACTGTGCCCGGCAAAGAAATAGTCCCATAAACGCCCCATAAAACCACAACGTGTGATTTTTACACTTCAGTTTTTGTACGCAAATTTTGTTACCTTCAGATAAAACCAGGCTAGCTGTTCCCCTGTTTCAAGTATTTATGCTAAGCTAAGCTAACTAACTGCTGGCTGTAGCTTCATATTTAGATGTGAGAGTGGTGTCGAGCTTCTCATCTTACTCTCGGCAAGAAAGCAAATAAGTGTATTTCCCAAAATGTCAGACTATTTCTTTAACTCTAATGGGAGTCTGCTAATATGATGTTCCCAGTTTCACTCATTTAAATCCAAAGACGCTCAAGAGGTGACACATTTTTATGAACCTGGCTAAGCTTTTCTCTTCCTCCTCTCCTCTTCCCTCCTCCCACCCTCTACAGTAAGCCCTGGAGGGCAAGTGTTTCCTCTCTCTGCTCATCCTTTCACTTCATTATCCCTCCTCCTTCAGTCACCAAGGACACAGCACCAGCCCTCGCGCCTTTCCTCCTCCAAAAACAACAAGGTCTCCCAGGTGGAGCATTATGTGTTGCTATCTTCCTCTCCCACCCTTCCCCACCCCAAGTTCTGTGTCTCTATTCTTCTCCCCCGCTCCTCCTACAGTATCTGTCCCACACTAGTGACAGGATGCAGAGAGCAGCGGCCCTCTGCATTGTAAAACCAACATGACACGAAAAATAGATAGAAACCTCAGGGCCACTGAGCACAGACTGAGACATCTGTGAGATTAGAGCTGAAGAGATTAGTAAATTAATTGATCGGTCGATCAACAGAAAATTAATCTGTAACTATTTTAATAATCAATTAATAGTTTAAAATTTTTTTTTCAAGTTCCTGCTTCTCAAATGTAAGGATTTGCTGCTTTTCTGTGCTTTATAATGTTGCAAACACGATAAAATCTCTGATTCCAGCACCTCAGATGTTAAGATTAGCTGCTTTTCTGTGTTTTACGTTGTTTCAAATTGAAGATCTTTGGTTTTTGGACTGTTGGTCAGACAAAACAAGATATTTGAAGGCGTCGCCTTGCATTCCAGGAAACTCGATTGGACATTTTTCACTATTTTCTGAGATTTTATAGAGCAAACAACTAATCGAATGATTAGAAAAATAGATTGCAGTAAAAATAATCATTAGTTTCAGCCCTTTGTCTTATGTGCTGGTGTTTCCTCCTCTACGCAACGATCTGCTGTAATTATTCTATTCATTCTAATGAAACCTGGAAACAGGTAGCCTATAATCAAATGCAAATTCTTTAAATAGCAGAAAATAACAGCCACAATATGACTCGATACATTTAATGAGGGATGAATCTGAATTATTTCACATGTACAAAGTCAAGTACTGCTACTGTGATTACCAAGTGCTTTTATTAGTGCTTTTAGTAATCATCAAAATCAAGCAATGAAGCAAATCTAAAGTAATTTCTTACCTCCAGAATATCTTTGGCACAGTTGTTGTGTTGGCTTCTTGTTACCTGTGCAAACAGAAGCACAGAGGTGGTTCTAAGTGAGGAGAAAGTCACAGGAAGTTAAGACTGACACATAATCACAGGGAGTTTTAAAACTCTTCAGAACAACAAACACAAGTCCAGTTATTGACTAGACAAGCACATGGAGAAAGAGCTGCTGTTGACCGTGCACACAAACCATATTTAAGCATCTAAACTACAGCAAAGTGCAGTGTGTGTGTCTCATCTCAGATTCAGATTGAGTACACGCTTCCGCATGTTCAACAGCAAATACAGCCGTGCACAGGTGCTCACACGTACCGTGCATAGACTCATTCATTTCTTTCACCAGTCATTGCTCAAGATGTGAACTTTCACGTCTTCATCACAAAGATAGACACGCACACACACATACGTACACACTAAAACGATATCACCTTCTGCACTCTGCTTCCCGCCTTTTTGCTGCAACATTCACAACAGAGTGTGGCACTTTACTGTAAACCTCACAGTCACACACACACACACACACACACACACAGTCATTGTGAGAGTTGAGAGGAGGCTGAAGCTTGTTGATGACTCATATCTTAGAAATCACAGCTGCAGATGATCAGACGGATGCTGATTATGTTGCAAGCAACTTTCTGTTTCCCTCCGCGTTAGGCAACCCCTCTCTCTCTCTCTCTCTCTCTCTCTCTCTCACTCTCTCACCCGCCCTCCCCCACGTTTCTCCCCTTTTCACATTTCAGCTCACAATTCAAATTCACCTCGCTGGCATGAGAGCAGAGAACCACGTTGCTCAAGCACTAAGATAAAGGACAAATACTTTACTCGCACTTCCCCATCCATGCAACTGTGTGTGTATGTGCTTTTTATTTATGTGGGAGGGTTTCAGTGTGTGAGTTTCATTCTGACTGGGAGTTTTGTGCGAAAACAGATGATCCCGCTGCACAAATGTATCAGTATCAGAAAATATTGTTCTCATTTATGATAGCAGTCACACTCATTATATCTGTCAGGTTTGGTTTTTGTTTCACTTTTTCTGTATTTCTATGTGGCCCTCATCTGCTGAACACTTACACTCTGAAACATTTCCTTTAAACACATATTCCATTTTAATTTTGGTGATTTGCTTCTTTCTTCTATGCCCCACTCTGTCTTCTGTGCCATCTGTGCAGCATAAGTATGCACAGTAGAAAATGTGTGTGCAGTACAGCGTGCACGAGCGTGTGAAACTGTCTCTTCTTGCATGCATGACTCACTAAGGTCAGTGTCTGAGTGGCTGGACTCTAAGCCTGAGGATGGAAAACAGTGTGTGTGAAAACTGTCTGATTATTACAGCCATAAGACGAGGCCGTAGGCACAGAATGAAAAACATAAACGCAGACAGACAGTATTTTACCTCCCCGTGGCGGAGCACAAACCAAAGCAAGGCCTGCCTCCTCAGTTTACACTTGCAGGTCCGTTAGTATGGATATTATCATGTGCAATTTGTTTCACACATCCATACCCACTAGCATCACAGGCTACAGCTCTGGTGCAATACCCTGATGAGTGAAATCCCTCGGGGGCCAAACAAACCACAACCCATCATAACACCTGCAACAAGCAGCATGCAAGCCAACTATATGACCAACCACCTGTTACATTCTTAAAGTATCAGAAATGACTGAAGTTATGCTCATTTTCAGGTTCTATTCAGCACTGAAAACCTGTGTTGAGTGCCTTTATGGAAAATCTGAAAAGACCTTTAATGTGCAAACTGAATCTTTATGAGGATAAGAGCATAAAATGCACAACTCTGCAGGAATTATCCCCTTATTTTATTTAAGCATTCAGGTGAAAGAAGGGTAATTCTGTACCAATAACCTGCAGGAACTCCATGTACAAATTGGTGACTTTAAACAAGCACTAATCTTCTGCAAAAACAACATTCAAACACTCACTCAAGCTTTTAATGACCCATCTGTGGTGCTTTATATACACAGACATCATCATGACTCTTCGTACTTTTTATAAGTAGTCTATATTTACATACTCCATGCACCTCTCACCTGAGAATATGCGCATCGGAGTAGAAAACAGACAATGGAAAGTTTCCCTTTGCCACCGAGGACAGTAGGCATGGTTCCTGGATTGGTCAGCGCTCTCCTCCGGTGTCCATGCCAAGTGAGGACGCGCGTCAAGAGCAGCGGATGCGGTCCGCGACGCTGGCAGACCCGGCTCTTCACTCGCGGATCCGCCGAGCAGCTGCGGGAGAGTCTCTGTGTCACAGAGGGAGACAGAGGGCGATGTAGGCGGACCGGCAACGTCAGAGATGACACACACGCAGCTCACGCAGAGAGATCACGACTCAGAGGGTGGAGGTTCAACACCGGCGCTGTCCTACTCCTTTTCAAATGCGTAATGAGGACGTCGCAACCGTTCAGAGCTGCTAAATACATGAAGATTATGACACCCAGTCCAAGTTACAGGGGCGAAGCTATAAATTGGGGGGCCCTCAAACCTGCATTAATTGACTTTTTTGGGCCACTTGGGGGCATCACAACAAGCTGTAAACACATTTGACACAGTATCACCTTCTAAAGTTCACATAGCTAATGCGTTAGCAACAGTGGTGGAAAGTAATTGAGTACATTTACTCAAGTACTCTACTTAAGTAGGTTAAGTAAGGTTTTCTGCTACTTTATACTTCTACTCCACTACATTTCAGAGGCAAATATTGTATATTTTGATAACTTTACTGACTAGTTGCTTTGCAGATTCAGATTAATAACACAAAATATAATCAACAAATAAATTATAATGTATTATTATAGATTAAGATAAAATGTTATTGATCGCCGGGGGAAAATTCACAAGCTACCCAGCAGTATATAAAATAATTTATAAAATATGTTTAAATAAATTAAAATTAGCTCCACCTTTAGCTGCTGCATCATTTAAGTGATTAATAATGCATTAATAATTATAATCCAATAATAATATACATTATTCTGAAATGAGCCATTCTGCATAATGAGTACTTTTACTTTTGGTACTTTAAGTATATTTTGATGCTAATACTTTTGTACTTTTTCTTAAGTGAAATTTTGAATGCAGGACTTTTACTTGTAACAGAGTAGCAAACAGTTGCCTGCACATCAAGAGACACTGAGCAACATTAATATACATAAAGAGACCTGTTTTTGGCCACCTGACGACGTAAGTTCAATGTTCACTTTCCTTTTCGCTTTGTTGTGTCTTCATCAACTCCAAAGAAAAATACCTTTTAGCTTCTATAGCATAAATCACTATGTTCACCAGCTAGTCACTGCTGAGTTTAGTGTTGGGCAGGTAGAGTACAATCGCTTTATCAGAGCTTTCACATTACTCGTTGGCATTTGAGCCATCGTTAATATAAAAACATTATTTGATCAGCTTTAAACAGAATGCAACACCCATTGAGCTGTGTGGAAAGGACTTGCAGCATTACCTTTTTTTACAATCTTTATGGTGATATTATAAAACTTATGCTATGATAATATTATTATATAGCCTGCAAGTCAGCCACATGTTATTCAGCAAATAAGAGATCATATTTACAACAGAAACAGATTTTATATAAACAATATTGTAAACCAAGGTTTACAATTACATTTTTGCATTTTTTTTACATACTTTTCTAGTGTCATACACCCAACTGGGCCTAGCTCACAAGACACTTACATTACATACAGAGGCAAGAGAAAACAAAATGGACAGGGGGCAAACATACTCTAATATGTAAACATACGATATCAGATATAAACTTAACAAAGACTTTAACAAAAACTCAGCTAAGTCAAACACATTGCTTGCCTTGTTACAAAAATCTATCAGGTTCATAAAGGAACTTTTGTTCACAACTAGATCTGTTGTGTTACACTAACTAACCTGAAAGAGCATATTTATTGAGTTTTGCTGTGCTCCGTATGACTCAGTGGTTCCCAATGAGGTCCAGGAATCAGCATGGGACTTTAAAACAGTTTTACAAAATTCCCATTTAAATATGTTTCCCAGAATAAGTGCGTAAGTGGACCTTGGGGTGTCATCAACTGTTTCGAAGGTCAAAATGGATGAGAAGTCCAAGAGGTGCTCAGAATCGTGCAAAGTTTGGACGTCTGCGAACAGTTCAAGGCAACTGAGCAAACTCAGTCTGCTCATGAGGACTGTATAATAGGACCAAAAGCTCCAGAACGAGCGGGTAAGTGGACCTTGAGCTCAGTCTGTTTTGTTTGCAAAAAATGTAATTCATTTTATTCACTTACTTCATCTGCTAGAAGAATGATCTTGGGGGACTATTTTCTTTGTATGTTCCACAGTTTGTATTGTGTCCCTCTCGTCTAAAGTAAAGAGTATATAACATGTAATTCTATATGTAAATCCACATAACACAACACAGCTCTGAGACTGAGAGCATATTGTGGGTCACTGATAACACGGAGGTTGTTTGCTCCCGCTGTAGGCCACATCCCGCTACAGAAAATGTATATCTGATCATCTCTCCTTCCTACACCTTGGCCTTGTGTGCTTGTCTGGTCCATCCGTTATTCTGCTTAATGCATTCTGGCCTGTGAAGTGGCTCTGGGTTGCATGGATTTTGCCTTGTCATGATAAAATATGAGCTGCCTCCCTGGCTCAGATGACTCAGGGGGGAGAGGCTGAGAGAAGAGGGAGAGACAGACACAAGCAGCGTGATGTATTAGAGCATTGACTGCATTGATTTGAGGCACACCGTGTTCCTTATAAATACCTATTCCCCTCTAAAACAGAAGCATACTCTTTAGAAAGACAAAGGGGAGCATTTTCAATTGATCATATCTTGAATTTGGTTTGTGCTGCACACCCCTGACGCCACATTGCCCCTTATTTGTTTATGGCACCTGTCAAACACTGAACTCAGGGGCAGCCCCAGATAACTGTGAGACGCTCTGGGTTTTAGGTGGCAGTCCAGATGTAGAGACTCATTTAAGTTTAAGTTAAGAAGAAAGTTATGGAGACAAAAAGAAGACTTTGTGTTCGTGTTCACGACACAGAGATCCGAGGAGTGTACAGTGTGCTCACATACTGTAATAAACGAGAGATTTTATGACCTCCTTTATCTTTTTGTTCTAGTTCATTCAGCCTAACTTCGTTGCATTACTTAAATCTTCAGTTAGTGTTTGTGTGGGTGCACACATTTTTGCCTGTGGCTTTTGTGTTTCCGTGTTTCAAAGGGAAGTTTCATTTACTCTGTTTGTGTCTTTTGTTTCTTGTGCATTGACTAGTGGAAGTGTTTAGGTAAGTCCTGCACTCAAGAAAGATAAAAACTCTCACGTATTTTGCATTTTAGGGTGTTGACATTGTCAATGAGTGACTTTTGAAGTGAGAAGTTCTTGCTGGGGAAACTTTCTTAGTTATTTAGTTTGTCTCACCACACAGCAATTAATGAAACAGCATTGACAAACAACATGATTTGAAAAATAATTAATAAATAACTTGTTTGGTTTGAGGCATTATGATAAATCCTTTGAGCAGTTAATGAAATAGTGTTTAAGAAGTCAATAAATCTTGTTTTAGGGACATGCTCTGGCTGAGGAGAGACGTGGAGGGAGATGAAGGTTATTGTTGTGAGATGTGTCAGTATAATTTGAATATTTCTGTCTTCATGCACCAATGATGATGTGAGAAGGAACACTTCTTTAATTGTACAGGCCTACATCTGCACACACGGACAGAGTCCTTCCTTTTTTCACTACAAGGCGGAGCTGTGAGAGGCTGAGGTACCAGTCATCTTTGGTTGTTTTTTAAGCGAAAATGCCAAACATTTGCTGGTTTCAGCTTCTCAGATGTGAGGATTTGATACTTTCCTTTGTCATGCATGATAGTATAGGTGTTTCTTAGTTTTTGTCATCCCTATTTACATACACAAGGGGGACAGAATATTTGAAACATCCCTGAATATAATGTAATAGTGCAGTACAGCACCACCACTAACTATGACAGTGTCAACAAAACTTAACAGAAACTCTTGTTCTTTCTCTGAATCATTCTGTTTCTTATGCATGCTCACAAAACTGAGAAGCAAAGAGAAACAACATCTTTTTTCCTGTGGAACATGTAGTGGAAATGTAGGGATGAACTGGGAATGGAGGGATAAGAAATGCCTGGGGCCAGTCTCCAAAGCCACACAGTAGCACCCTTGGTTACAGACCCATGGCGACAGGACCTCAAAGGCACAACGGCATCCCTCGACGCTGCCTGTTTAGAACACGACTGGCCTCAAGAGTCAGCCTTCCTGACAACACACACTCACTCTCTCCCTCTTCATCTCCCTCTTTCTTTCCCTCACATAGCCTAAATGAGGACAGTGGAGATGGAGAGGTGTTGGGAGAGAACGAGTGGGCCTGAGCTACGTTGTCTGTCCCTGCAGCTTGCTTTGGTTGCCATGGAGATCCAGTGGGTTTTCCAGATTCCTGCAGGTGGAGCGGGAAAGGTGGACAATTTGGTACCACTTACTAATAAGACACCCTTTATAAAGAATTATATAAGCTCTAATTATAGCTTTTTTCAATGGTTAATACATCATTTACTAATGCTTTATAGATATAGTTATAAGCCTTTATTAGGAACAATTTTTGGGTTGCCAGGTTGTGAAAAGATCCCTCAGGCTGGTGCTAAAAAACAATGTTGGTAAACCATTAATAAATACTCATGAGTTTCTCAGTTTCTAATAAGCCATCTGTGGTTATAAATGTTAATGAAGTCATTAATAATAAAGGTTTTTCACTTTCTAATGAGCCTATAGCAAAAGTTAGTGAGTCATCTGGAATTATACACTTTAATAAGTCATTACTAAAGAATTTTTACACCTATCGTAACGTTAATAAGTTGTTATAAATGTATTTTGGTCTTTCTGATGAACTTAAGAGCTAAAACGACAAAGTGAGAGTCCTGCTAAAGGGGGATAAACACCGGCCCCAACCTGACAACCCAAAATGAGTTCTTATTAATGGCTTATAAATGATTTCTAAAGCATTAGTAAATAAATAAACCCTTTATAAATAGTGTTTTATTATAAAGTGGCAGCAATATTTTCACCGTTACATAATTTTCAGAGCCTAAATGTAAAATACACACAAATAAATACTGCATGCATGTTTTTATTTTACAGGTATATAACTGAAGAATTCTTTAGACCATTAACAAGCACTTTCATAGGTAAAGAGACTTTTGAAATATAACTTTTATGGACATTTCTTATTCTCATCAGTATTATAGTATATAGTATATAGTATAGTAATATAGTAACCAAAGGTTCCTGTTACCTCTGGTAAATTAATTAAATGCTTAGCAATCATTAAAATATAGGTGATAGAGGTTATTAACAGGAGATAAGTGGCTTGTTGCTGACTCTGCAGTTTGATCAGTGTGTGTATATAGTTATAGACCACCGAGAGGTGCCTTATGACCCCTGGCAGCATCCACGTAACACTGGATGAGATCAGTATACGGTGAGCAGAGAGCCCCACCCTGTGGCCACAGTGAGAAGTGAAGCTTTATTCTACTACACTGCCGGTTTCTGCATTACTCTGTTTTGTATCATGAATGTTTTATTTTTCCTCTCGCCTCAGGACAAACACAATGAGAGGGCTGGATTATGTATTCTTGTTTAATAACACCTCCTCAACATGCACTCACACATACACATAACACATACTCAACAATAACAAGTATTTCTTCTATACCAGAAGACAGACTGAATACGATGTGATATGATATGTCTCTCCTGATTAATGATGTCAATAAAAAGTCAGAAAATGATCAAATAATGCTGATCACAATTTCTCCCATCCCAAGCTGACATATTCATATTGTTTGTTTTGTCCAACCTTTAGTCCAAAACCCAAATATATTCAGTTTACTATCATATAAGACAAAGAAAACCAGCAAATAATCACATTTAGAAGCTGGAAGCAGAACATGTTATCATAACTGCTTGAAAGGTGACTCAGATGATTTTGAACTGATTATTAAAACAGTTGGCTATTCATTTATTTTCAGCCAGTATTAATCGACTGATTGTTTCAGCTCTAACATGTCTCAATGGCTCCGTGGTCCGGCCCTGATCACATCCCTCTCTCTGAATTTGCATGTTCTCCTGTTCATGTTGGTTTCCTCCCACAGTCCAAACATGCAGCTCAGGCTGGATAGAAACTCTAACTGAACTAAAGTGCCCGGGTGTTTCTGTGCCTTTCACCCTGCAGGCTCCAAAGCAGGTACAGGCTGAGATAGCAGGTATAGAAAAAGCATGGATGATATATAATATAAAGGACGGTAGTCTTGAGAAGTGGTTTCTGACTATTGTTGCTCATGAAAATAAAGTGACGTGTACTTGTGAGCCCACATCCCAAGTTATAGCCTCAGTGTGGGCACATTTTTCCTTCTCAGATTGTTTCATTTGAAAGATTTACATGCCTGAAGATGTGACAGTACCCAGTATTTCACAAGAAGAAAAAAACAACAAAAAAGAGAAAAGTCAAAAATGGACATAATTTTGTATAACAGAATTATTTTTTCTTATTTTCCTTTTTTTTTGTTCGGGAACCACTTCTCTTGGGGTATATTAGAAAGCCATAAGAAAGGAGGGTGAGATATTTTCTGGTTAAAGCAGATCATCATGGCTCCGTGCTAAAATCCAGCTGTCTTGACTGAATTCCCTGCCTGTTTTTGTGTTACCATTTGTTAAATTATGCCTTTAAAATGTAGCCAACTTTAAATATAGTGTCATTACTGAAGCTGGTGCTCTGTATCTGACTTGTCTGCTCAGCTGCTTCCTCTTTTGAATTGAGGCCTGTCCAGAACAGCGCAGCTTAAAGCAGATAACAACAGATAGCCTGTGGCGTGGTTATAATAAACGGATAAAAAAAGAGCAGGATATGCAAAGCCACGCAGAGAAAGCCTATTCATGTCATGCCGAGGCGCACTAACAACTGCACGGACTGGCTTGTCCCTCCTGTGTGATGTCATCCAATGGATGAGTGGCTGGCGGCTGCGATGCGCATGTATGCAGTCCACTGCCTCAACGCATCACAGCGAACCGCTCTTGACAGCTTGCCAGGTTAGAGGGGGGAAAAAAACACACCATTCAAGGGAGGAAACCAGACCTGCTGAATTTCCACCATCCAGGCGTCATCCGCATCCACCCGAGGTAGAGGGTTTCTGCTCTCATCGACATCTCCCGCATCATTTTTTTCTCTGGACTAATCATGTTTCTGTTCTAACGCACAGATGACAGCGTAACCGGGGCAGTGAAGCTGTTAAGATACCCAAACACCGCCGCTTTGTTGAATAGGATCTGTTGTGACTGGACATGAATTCGGCGGAACAGACGGTTACATGGTTGATTACGCTCGGGGTGCTGGAGTCGCCGAAGAAGACCATCTCGGATCCTGAAGCGTTTCTGCAGACCTCCCTGAAAGATGGGGTGGTCTTGTGTAGGCTGCTGGAGCGGCTCAGCCCGGGGTCCACGGAGAAAGTAAGGGCAATACACCCCCTCCTCCGCTTTCCCTCTGCATAACCAACCGCCCGCCCCAGTCGGCGTGTCTGTGTGCAGCCCAGATCCGCGAAACCGACGCGGTTTGTTGTCTGGCTTCTCTTTCTGCCCAGTGGTCCATGAGGCGATTTCTTTTGTAGGTCACGGCAGCCCGGGTTATTGTCTGCGAAAAACAGCTCTATATGCTTGCACACACGAATGTCAGCGTGCGTAAAGAGGAAGGCCGTTGTTTCCACTGCGTATTGATCTGCTCCAAATAACGCAGCATGAGAGAAAACAGAAAATTGATTGATCAAATTTATCAGGAGCTATTAGATCCACTGGTGCTGTGCTCTTAATAATGAAGGCCTCGTTTAATATGCTTTCAATGCAACACTCAGCAGATCGGCGTTGTCGTTTGAAGCCCCTGCTTTTAAATTCCTCTTTAATCCAGGGGCTTGTATGTCAGTGTGTTTTGATGCACACAGTGTGATCAGCCAGGGGTGAGTAGCTCTCTGTACACAGACCACAGCAATAAGAGTGGGCCGCCATTGACTGCAAAGGCGCACAGACAGAGATGGACCCTCTCCCCATTTAAAGAAACAGCGCAGTGTTTGTGTCTGTCAACGTATAGCGCCAGCCAGTTTAGACAGCTGCCTAAGGGAGGCAATGTTTTCCTGAAAAGAGGATGTTCTGCAGCTCCACATAAGCGGGAGAAATTTGCCTGTTAAATGGCAAACAGGTTCCTCCATTTCCACCACCCCTCCTCACACTGACAATGGGGTGTTAATTCATTTCTGTGACATAACGAAATGATGTTTCACCATTTTGCACACGAGAAGATTTGATGTAGGTTAAGACAGCCTCTCTAAAAGGCTGTATTTGAAGTACTAATGTAATGCTTAAAAAGGGGGAAACAACTGGGAAATAGGTGCCTCCTCCTGATGGGTGAAATCCAAATCAATGTGGCTTAATCAGCCAATATATGATGGTATAGGATTTAATGTTTTATTGACATACTGTATAGCTGCTAAGAAGATTTTCCAAAACTTGTTATAGGTTAAATGCCTCTGACCTGCCCCACAACAACATGTTCATATTATCAAACTCACTATTGCTGTGCTAAATTAATCCACATGGTATGAAATAGCAAAAAATTAGTAAAATACAAATCTTTTTCCTCCCTGGTTAGAGAAGACAGCTTTCTGTAACTCTAAAGTTAACTCTTAAGACCAGTGGCCACTTCAATGGAATTTCAATAAGTAATAATATGTATAAATAAGTAAGATAATACATTAGCCAGTCAGGTACTGGATTTTGAGGTTGACACAGATATTGATATTTGAGAGTTTAAAAAATCCAGTACTAATATATCGGCCAATATTATTTTTTTTCTCCTACTTAAAGTTATAATCTCGAAGATTTTCATTTAAATAAATGCCTGTTAAGTCACTATCTGTCGTCAAATGATGCAACACAATGGTGATTGAGCCTGTGGCCCACTGATGAAAGCCCTTGCATCTGCAGTATTACGACCCGGTGTCGGGAGTGACTTTCCCGGAAAAATCACAAGCAGCGCACGGTTAGGCTTTTAACAAGGCTTTTAACGCAACAGACTCGCTCTTCAACTCACCTGTGTGTGAAGCAGCATACTGTTTTTTCCGGTCTCTGCTAGCGTTGTGAGTAAATGGTTATTATGGCCGTAAAAGACAACGAAATGAAAATCTTTGAGATTACAACTGTAAAGACCCAATATAAACACACATTTTTGATAAGGATCCCATTAATTTGCTTATAAAAGACACATATACAGTGGTGGCCAAAATTATTAGAACACCTGACAGATCTGAAAATATTGACCTTTTTTTTTGCCTCCAAAACATGATTTCATTTCATAATGTTCATGAAACATGCAGATGGTTGCTCTGAGCACAACAAATATCAGATGAAGTGAGTCCTACTGTTTTTATCCACTTTTAACTTTAATATTTGGTATGTCCACCTTGTGCAGCAATTACAGCAGCACATCTCTCTGGCATAGTGTCANNNAGGACAGGCCTTGTACATTCAAAAGAATCACACAGCTGTGTCCTAAGACTCTTGCATCACCATCAATTTAACCACGATCACACCTGACAATGATTACACAAGTAATTTGTCTTCTTCTGTGAAGGAACATGATTGTGTGACATTGACAGTGAAATAGGCCTAGCTTGTTTTTTGTAAGGAAAATGACCTAAATCTCCTTATGGTGGCTCTATTCTATGGTTTATAGAGCATAATGATGACTTTGTAGATATTTCATTCTTTTTATGGGTATTTTAATGGCCAATTCAACAAAACAACTGAAACCTCTCAAATATGCCAAGTGTTCTAATAATTTTGGCCACCACTGTATGTATTGAGACGGACATTTATAGCTGAAAAATAAACTAATCAGTGCTCTCTGGTGGACAAACTATGTAACAGTGACACTTATCGGCCGACATAAACACCGATACCATCTGGTATAAGCTAACATTGGTTGATTTATCAGTCACGCTCTAAACACTACTACTATCACTACTTATACTATTAGGCTACTATTCACAATAATACCTCACATTTTCCCCATGCCGCGCTTTCCACTTTTCCCCCGACATTTACATATTGCGCTTATATAATAATGAGTAGGGTGTCTCTAACATTGGTCATTAATTGGCTGGTCATATCACTGCCACTGTCTGGCCCAGATGTGGCCCTCACCTGGTTCTGTTTTGAGCTCCCATGGCTGCACATCAGTCATCGCTGGCATAGTACTGCATGTGGGCCAGAAGAAAGTAGGAGATGCGAGTCACAGCTGGGTCAAATGTCAGTTGCTATCAGGGTAGAAACCAGTGATACATAGACCAAAGATGATACTGGTTCTTTCCAATTAGCCATAACAGGCCTCTTTGCCTCCCTCGCTTGCATCTCTTCTTCGTCCTTTAGCTTCCTCACGGTTCCACTTTGATGGGGAGATGCAAGGCCGTGATGTGAGGATGGTGGACCTGAGGCAACATGTATTGCCTCAATTCCACCTGCTTAATTCATTTTTAACTAAAGGATGTCCCTTTTTTTTAACGACGACACACTGTTTTTATTGCTCTAGTCTGTATTAATCTCTAAATGTTACATGCACACTTCCTAATCTTTGCCCTGGACACACTCAGACAACAAGCACTTCTCAGTAAATTGGGAAATATTAGGAAAAGTGAAATTGAGAATAAGGAGAAACGTGTAACGTTATGAGTACAATGGAGTAAAATACGTGCAAAATGTTTTGAGGAAAATGGAAAAAATGATGAAGAATGAAAGTGCAAGGGAATGCAAAATGTGAGAAAAATGGGAAGAACCAGAGCTGAGAATGGAAAAAATGGGAAAGGAGGAGAAGGGAAAAAATTGATAAAAAAAACACAGCCCTGTAGTAGGGCCGTGTGGTATGACCGAAATCTCATATCCCGATATAGGTCATTTCATCTCCAGATAACGATACATATCATGATACAGCACATTTTCTGTGAATTCAATGAATAAATAGTTCTGTTTGACATGATTCTTGCGTAGGTGGTAAAATAGGTTAGTGGTGTTTGAGTCTGTTGTGGGCACCCGTCTGCGGCATAATTTGTAAAGTACGGTTTTCTGGTCCGTGTCAGACTTTTCATAGCCAAACCACGTCCATGCAACAGATGTAGCCCCTCTTATAGGTACGAGCTCCTCGTTTTGTCTTGGCTTGTTGGAGTCCTTCTCCTGTTCGGAATTTCTGTGTCGCATTCGCTCTCCTCCATGTTTGTTTGTGTTGCCTTCGTGCAAATTTCTTCCCTGCATCCGCGCCGTGCGGAAGAACGCAAAGCGCTGTCCAAATGACAAAAAATATTGCCGTACAGTGTGTGATTTGCGACACAATGAAATAAATAATAGAGCATAACATGAAACAATAGACGTTTTTCTATCGTCACACGATATATATCGTCATATCGCGCAGCCCTACCCTGCAGTAAATATTTTTTCATCTCTTTTGAGGTGTATTAACTTCATTCTTTATATACCATATTGTGCATGAGCTATGTGACATAACTTGTCAGGATTGTATATTGGTCTGATATCAGCTGATTGCAGATATATCGGCCGATAAGTAACAAGAAATGTCAAAGATACAGAAGCAGTGTCTCCATTACATAGTTTGTCCACCAGAGAGCGCTGACAAGTTTATTTTTCAACGATAAAATATCCTGATCGGTACATATCTCAGTCACGATTCTTTAATAATCGGGAACCTAATTAAGAATGTTTATGTTGTGTTTTAGTTTAAAGAATGAATATCAAAATTGGTATTGGCCTGCAATACATATATACACTCAGTTGCCAGTTTATTAGATACACCTAGATGAAAATATTGAGTCTAATACTACAGTCCTGCAATAAATCCTCCATTCATGAAGGTTTTAATGTTTTAAAGGGTGTGGATTCAACTTTATGGTCATTTTAGAGGCTGTAGTTTGTGCTGTTGAATTGCCTTATACCGAGAGCTGTTTCTCACAGTCGGTTTATTGCCAAGTAGGCATACAAGGAATTTGTCTTAGTGTTTTGGTGCAGAACAATAAACATAGTAAGAGAGTAAAATAGAAAGCAAGTAAAAAAGCAAGTAGCCTACTGCAACAGTCAAGAAACTTAAATTAAATGGAAACATCAACAATAAAAGTATGGAAAAGTATATAATATATAATATTTCTATAAAGGGTAGAATGAATTCTTCCTCACCTCTTTGTTGAAGTAGGTTATTATGAAACACCAGTGCACCCATAGGCTGCATCAACATCAGTGGGGATCCCTATTTGTCAACGTCATTTCCCTCCACCCAACGCTACAGCCTCCTCCACTTCCCCGCTGCGGGATCAGTGTTCAGCCTCCCGGAGTGTCAGGCCCGGTGCAAACACACACGCACACTCTTGAGAAAAGAAGATACGTTTGTGGGGCTAATAAACTCACAGAAAACCGCAGAGTGAGAAGCAAGAAACCCGCAGCGTGAACTGGAAGTGTGCTTCTAACCAGCGTTTTCGTCTTTCCAGATTTACCAAGAACCGAAGAACGACGGCGAGTGCCTGAGCAACATAAAGGAGTTTCTCAAGGGCTGCACATCGTTTCGCGTCGAGGTAAGAAACCTTCCCAGACTTTAGCCTATCTTGCCTTTCTTCCACACCCGTCCGCACATTACAGCACCGAGAGTTGTTGTTGGAAATGTAGAGTTAGCATGTTTAAGAGGATACAATAAACAATGGGTTCATGGAGCGGACCCGGAGCTCCTGACACAGGGAGGAGGAGTGACTACAAGCCGAGAACAATCACCCATCGCCCGGCTGAGAGAGAGCCGTCCAGCGGCGACACATTTGCAACATTTTGGCCACCTCATGTAGCACTAACTGATAAAACCATTACACTGTAGCCTGTTCACGCTTCCCGCTGATGTTTAGCAGCGCCTGCGTGATGTTTACCTCCTAATTAATGCAGAGCTTTGTCCTCGGGCTCGTGCGCGGCTTTATTGTCACCACCAGGTCACACTAGCCCTTGTATAAACATTATTTTGTTAAGAATTGCCACTGCAGCTATGAACAATATAGGGCAGTAGTTATGTAAGCAGGTCTTGTTCTAACACGGTAATTACAGTTTTATTATTATAAGGTGTAAAGTGTTAACATGTCCTCAGATGAATACCTCACCCTTGCAGGCCTGTTTAGAAATATATGGGTATGTTGTAGCTATGGCTGGTGAGAATACCTCCATAATGTGAAGCAAATGGAGGACAGCGTGCTGTTTAAGGCTGTGTGTTGGCCAGTGCATAGAAGGGTCATTGAACCACCCCAGTTTGACAATGCAACTCAGTGTCCCTCAGCGTTGCCTCTCCCGGCTGAGTCTCCAGCCACTGAACAAGAGGTGGAGACGGTGTGAGACAGAGCGCTGTCACATTAAGTGTGTGAAACATGCCCTTTAGTGGTTCCACACAGCTGAAATGCCAGGGAAGCAAAAGACACCCATCGTGATTTTATTGGAGAAGGCTTCTGTTTGTTTTGGCTCGCTACAGGGGCAGGTTCTGGCAACGGTGTTGAGCAATAATCTGCAGTTGTATTGGTAACAAATAGTCAAATTCCCCATCATAGCTACTCCTGATTTGTGCCTTTGCTGTGCTCAATGCCGTCACCATTTTCCTGTTCCTTGCGTGCAAGAGTGTGTTCAAATATCTGTGACTTTTTTTGAACCGGACGGAGCGGGATTACAGTAGTTTGGGACATGGCAGTCGTCCCGCTCACCATCTGTGGAGCAAAGATGGATCTCCTCCAGAGCCCAGAGCACTGCTGGCTCTGACCCCAGGTAGCTGCGGCTGCAGATTAGAGCAGTGGCCGCTTACACGAGAAAGACAGACAGATAGACGCTGTGCTTTCGCAGTCCTGACCTACCTCTTTTTAATGGAGTTAAGCTGGATGCTTGGCTGAACACACTAACCTCGCAGTGTTTGCATGTCTAACGTGGATATTTCACCAGGATTGATCTCTTTTAGATCTAATTTGGATACGTCTTGCAGATTAGACACTCAAGACCGTGTCTGACACTTAGGCAGCTGCTGCTACTGACCCTTAACCCCTAATGTCTTTGACCACAGGAAGTGATCATTAGAGTTCCCATGACCCCACTGGTCTCACTGGAATAGAAACCTTACCCTGTGTCTACCCTGAGAATAGTCACTCACAGATCCATCTGTCTCGACTCACGGGAGACTTTGAATCCTTTGGCATCACAAATGAAAACAAGCAAAGGCTGTCGTATTGTGTAGCTTCTGCAGCAGACATATACTGTAGCATATGCTGCTTAATGTATTTGTTGTGTTGGCTGTAGGCCTGCGATTGACGATCATTTTCATTTTTTATCAATTAATCTGTCTGCTATTTTTTTGATTAATTGAGTAACTGTGTAATTTATGATATGTCAAGTACAATAGAGTAAAATCTCCAAATGTGTTGTTTAGTCTGACCAACAGTCCAAAACACACAGATTTTCAATTTGAAATAATATTTAACACAGAAAAACAGCAAATCTTAACAACTGAAATACTGGAACCAGAGAATATTTGCCACTTTTGCTCGATTAATCGATTATTAAAATTGTTACTGATTAATTGGTCGATCTACTGAGCTCTAGTTGGCTCTTTACTAAAGCAGTTGGGATTAAAACAATGAAGTTAAGTTAAAACAATGACCATGAGGTCAAAGTTCTGAATTTTGGGCTTCAAATTGAGGGTGTTTGTATTCATGTCAGTCAAACCAATATCATAGCCATTTTTATTCATTACCCCCCAGATTTAGTGCAACAAAAGTAAGATAAACTTAAATAAAGGCATATTTTTATCTGGTTGCAAATCCTTCTCAGTCAGTGACTGGCTAATGTCTGCGA
This sequence comes from Oplegnathus fasciatus, assembly GCA_003416845.1. Taxonomy (NCBI): domain Eukaryota; kingdom Metazoa; phylum Chordata; class Actinopteri; order Centrarchiformes; family Oplegnathidae; genus Oplegnathus; species Oplegnathus fasciatus. The sequence continues at coordinate 340,997 of NTHP01000056.1, forward strand.
CCCCATGCAGCCATCTTCACCAGAGCCAGACCGTTAAATTGGCCGGGCCAAAACATCAAATCAGATTTTATAAATTCGCATATATAGATATTGGCCTCAAAAATGTATCTGTATCGGTTGGGCTATAATCTTCACTTCTTGTTTATGTCTATTGTCTCTGGGGCTTTTTGTCTTCAGTCTGATCTGCAGGAACTGAGACACACGATCAGTTGGATTGAGGTCAGGTGACTAACTTGGCCGCTTAATGAAAACAGCTTGGCTGCCTGGTCTGTATCTTTAGGATCACTGTCCTGTTGCATTGTCATAACATTTAACTATTTGTTTAAAAAAACAAAAAAGAAAGGACAATGAGTCCAGTGTTGTCAACCTTATATGGGTGTGAACACCCTCAATCACCCTTAAAAGTGAAAGTCGGCACTTCGACCGTATAGTTTTTTGTTTTATTTCAAACACATACGAAATGTATTCTTAACTCCCTCACTGTTGACAAGCAGTATTTCAATATAATTTAGTATATTCAAGCAATCTCTTACTAAGAAATCTGATATGTGACCATATCTCATTAACTGTAGTGTATATGGAGTAGTTGGTTGTAGTACTCCGTGCAGGTAAATGCTCATTTCCTCGATCATGACAAGTGTGGGAGCAATTCACCATGGTGTTGCAGCTTGCTGAGTCACAGAGGGGTGTTGCATTATTGTCTCAGCCTGCTCCGAGGGATCATTACCTGACTGTGATGCTGAGGCCCAGCGGACATGTTGACGCTTGTCGTGTTAGTCATGTTCATTATCTCCATGCATGAATGTTTAATTGACATAATTCATCCTGTTTCACTGTGAAGGCTAATAACTTCTAATGGATAATCTGTTAAAATGACTAAAGATGGAGGAAGAACCAAAATGTTATTGTGGGAAAGAAAAGTTAAGTGCAAACACTGAATGTTAGTGGTAGTTTCAGTCCCAGTGAAAGAATACGACGGGTGAGGAAGAGGGTGCTTTTACATGGATGCTCCTTAAGGACAGCAAGTCTTCCAGTAGCTTGCACACACACACACACGAACACATACACTCTCTTACCCTTTCAAACACAGTCATTCACATATTCCCTCAGGACGTATCTGCAATCAGAGCGGAAGATGAAAGAGACTCATATCTCACAGTCACTCACCCTCAATATAACTGAAGCGAGACTAACTAATCACATGAAGCCGTTACACAGGAAGCGAGAGGACAACTACAGTTATCAACAGAGATACAATCACTGCCATTCATGCTCACCGAGAGGCGAGTGAGAGTCACGCTGATAGTGATACAGACAGTGCTTAAACTTTTACTGCAGTTATAGGATAAGGCTGGCGTTATTCTATTCTATTCCCTATGTTTCTTATTGTCAACAAATCCCATGAAAAAAACAAAGCCATCAATACACTAGTCTGTTTCTCATTCTTTCTGACTTCTCTACCCTGTCTGTGACACTCTACCCTGCTCATGTTATCGTAATTACAAGTTTCCGACTTGTAAATAGCGTTCATGTCAACAAGTCGTGGAAAGACTTTTCTGAAAGCTCTAATATATCTGACTTTGGTGCTTAATAATATGGAAGAGCCTGAAACCGAGCAAGCAAGGATGCCTTACGTCAGCCAAAGTCTGTCGTTCAGTGCGATTAAAGGCATAGTAATTTTTCTAAAACAGCTGGGCACTGTAGCTGTTAGGAAACGTTACATGGCGCTGGGTATATATTTGAAAGGTTTTTGATGGTTGTGCTGATACAGTACTTGAGTTTCTGTACCGATACCAGAATGACACGTTAGTTTGAAAATATAAACATGTCTTTCTACAGACCCTTTTTTCACATTTAACAAGAGAGGCTGAACATCTCAAACGTGAAATGTTACATATGTACAAGCAGCTGTCTAAAATCTGCAAATTTGGAACTATGTCATTAAATGATAATAAAAGTGATAAATAAACATGATTACCCATCTGACCAGGAATTTGGTGCCAATTTGCGGTACTTGACAGTTTTTATTACTTGTACTTCATCACATTTTGTTTGGTTCAAAAAAATATTGAGGTTCAGTGCGCAGCCCCACTCAAACAGGAGTAAATAGTGCATTTGTTGGGGATTTTTTGGGTTATTGACTGTGGGTCGGACAAAGCAAGTAATTTGAAGACGCCACTTTTGGCTCTGGGAACTTGTGATGGGCGTTTTCCACAGTTTTCTGGCATTATTATAGATTGAATGATTAAAGGTGCAGTCTACGATTCCGGAGAGCCCTGATCGATCTGAACATCATTCAGAAAACAAGCATTTTAAAAGTTGTTTGACAAAGCATGAATTCAGACTTTTTACAAGTTGGCATCATGATGTAGTTATTTCAGCATCCTTTTAATCCATCTATTGCAATTAAATCATAGCAAAATATGTTTATTTTGGGATCATACCGCTATAGTAAGACAGATTAATTCAGCTGACATTTGACTTGACTTGACTTTGACAGTGAATATTTATTGATTTTGACACACCAGTTATGAAACTACCACTCACAGGAGACAGATGGAGAGGCGAATATTCACAATAACCACAAATTATCCTGTGGTCAAACTCGCTGTTGTCCAAACTGTTGTCCTGTGCACGAGCACGAGTTGTGAGGCTCGGTCCGAGCTACTCTGTTTGTTTCCCATTTACAGAGTATGTGTGTATGAACACCGGATTATCTTTCAGTGCACGCACAGAACGGACAGCTAGAGGACCGTGAGGAGATGTTCCCTGAATTTGACAAGAAGTGTATTGGATTAGAATTGCAGACTACACCTTTAATTGCCCAATCAAACAAATAGTAGAGAGATAAATCAATAATGAAAGTAATCGCTAGTTGCAACCCTAGGTCTTCCACCCCATTTATACTGGGTGTCAAAATGCAGTCTTTTTCTGTTTTCGTAGTCTGGATAAAGACATTTGATCATAGGTTTTGCTTTTTCACTTGGTATTTATAAGAGTTATACTTATCTTGATTCTGGCCACATTGTGTTTGGATTCCAACATGCAAATTAACCCTATATGTCAGATTTTGGCTATACAGGAAGTACTCGTTAGTGGGATAAATTCATGGTTGGTTTTGGTCTTTTTGTTGGCAATAAGAAAAATATAGAATATATTCAACCATAAGCCTTGATGCTCTTGCTCTTCATGCAGTAGACAAGGGAACTTGTGTCAGTATCTTTTGTAATGCGCATGACTCAACCAGTATGTTCGAACACTGTAAATAGTGTCTGTTTGTAGATGCTGCAGATATACGGGTCTGCTGAGCTTGTGTGTTTCACCCACTACTTCTGTCAAAGATAACGAGAGTTATCGATTGACTGCTCAGTGCTGGCAGTGTGGCCAAGTGATGACACAGTCCTGCTGCGCTGGAATTAGCGATTAGCTTCAAAAGGGAAATGTAGTTGCAGATGACTCTCTGGCTCTCATGCTCATGTTCTCCCTCTCTCACCCACAGCCATTTGAGGCCAGTGACCTGCTGCTGGGACTGAACTTCTCTAAGGTGCTGAGCAGTCTGGTTGCTCTGAATAAAGTGACTGCAGGTTAGTCAAAATACGTGCAATATGTGCGAGTTACATGATGCATGTGGGTGTTTTTTATGAAAGACAGGCGGGTAGTCATGAGTGTGTGGGCGCTGACTGTAGATACCAGGTCTGGTGTATTTATGTTTTGCCCTTTCTGTCCAGATATCGGCGTGGGAAGTGATTCAGTGTGTGCCCGACACTCTTCGGCTCATCGCATCAAGTCCTTTGAGTCGCTGTCCTCTCAGGCCTCACTGGGCCGATCCTCCAAGCTGCTGCAGAACCAGTTTCGCAGTCTGGTAAGGTCAACACTCACTGTTACTCACTAAACAGCACAATAACATCAACACATGTCAAATATAATGAATCCAAAGCAACAGCCATGCAGTGAATACTACCTTTGTGAAGCTTTTAATATACAGTTTTTGATGAGACTGTCAGAGAGTTATTGATTTGATATTTGAGTTCACGGTTTTGGGGATGTTGTTGTGTTTAAATCTATTATATTTCAAAGTTTCTTGTTATTTTGTCTAAATGCAGGCCAATACAGTAAATAATCAATAATACAGTTAAGTACTGTTTCCAAGTTGATGTATATAATAATAATAGATTAAGGCCGTTAAAGGCCTTGCGCATCCATGCGGCTGGTTGGACCTTTGCTCAGGTTGGAGGTTGGCAGAGCTTTGCTGTGAAATGCAGATGCCACCAGACTTTGTTTACTAAAAAAGCTGCAGTCACACTGGATTTTGCTCCTCACTTATATTAATGAGGAACAGGGTGAGACGTATTTGCTTCCATACGCAAACTGACCTGTTCTTGTTGGCACTGATTATTTATATCCTGTTTATGTAACTGCGCAGCAGAACATTACAAGCAACAGAGAAGGAGGGGTGGAGTTTGGCTGCAGTGAATGAAAGGACATTAATAAAGGGTGATGACCAAGTGTCTGATAAAAATCTGTATACCAGTATTTTACAACTTGCGGAATGATACTGTGAGCCTGCTAGCCCTCCATACTCTCGCTATTTCCTCTCACACCTGCTTTTTGCCATGCGAAATTCAGTCTGACCACACCTTCAGAATGATAAAGAAGTAAGTTGTCACGTCCGAACAGGTGCAACAAAACTAACGGTGGATGTCAGTCAGACAAAGTCTGTACACGCCCACACGGTCCTAAGAAGAGGTCTAATCAGGCACATGAAGTTGAAACGCCCATGTGGGTGTTAAGTGACCTTAGTTAAGCTCAGCAAGAACAGTTTACTCTTTTACTTTTTTTAAAATCAAACATTTTTTATAGAGTTTATGTTGCAGGATAGTTTGTACAATTAATTCACATATAATTCATCTTCAATAAATTGAAGTGACATCTTAGTTAAGGACTTGAGACTTTTCTTTCTGACTGTGCAGATACAGACAGGAAAGATGGGGTGAGAGAGGGAGACTTTGCAATTATATGTTATGCATCTTAACCACTAAGGCCACCAGGACGCCCACTTTAGGCTTGCCTTTAAGTAGAAGCTTTGTTCAGACACTGGTGCAGCAACCTGAGCAGCACTGTCTAACTATTTATACCACTGACAAATAAATGATAGTACATGGAAATGAGATTGAAAATCAACTAAGAGTTCCTTAAATGCACATAATCAGGAACAATGCGAGTTTCAGGACGACATGTCTCAAATCAGTATGTTCCTCCACTACTACAAATAAAATCCCCAACTACAGTAGTACAGTAGTAGCAGTGCTGTCTGTCACAACTCAGTCAAGCCAACAATCAGTCACACTCAGTGAATCAACCAAAGCAAGAGCTGGTCGTGGATGGTAAGATTTACTAGACAGAAGACACAATGGAATTGTACATTGAAGGCTTTGTTTGCAACATAGTAAAATATCTGAGGGATGGAAATGATGAGTGTGATGAGTAATAAATGTTACACAATATTTGTTGGGTTTGTTTCACAAGATGGATGAATGGATGTTTGTTGGCAAAACACTTCTTGTTGATACTCGTCTTCTTACTAACTTTGCACCTCTCCCATCAAAACTGTTCAGTTTTTCATCTCCTGACCTCATGATGTCTGTTCCTGCTCACTTTTCCTTTTTTCTTCTCTCCCTCCTTGGTGACGTCCTTCCCCCCGTTTGTCAGGACATGTCAGAAAACAGTGGACAGCAGCTGCTGGTGAAGGCACGTTTCAACTTCCAGCAGAACAACGAGGATGAGCTCACCTTCAGTAAGGGTGATATCATCAGCGTGACTCGTCAGGAGGATGGTGGCTGGTGGGAGGGGATGCTCAATGGCAGGACTGGGTGGTTTCCTAGCAACTATGTCCGCGAGGTCAAAGGCTCTGGTAGGTACCTCAACTGCCTCTGTAAGAACAGATTGTAGTGATTCATAACATTACATTATATTTGTTTCAACCCCCGAAATTGTCAGCTCCTTCAAACTACATCATTTTAAATATGTCTTCCTCCCCTGCATGTGTCTGTGAATGATCACAGAGCAGCTTGAAAGATTAGATAATTTTCTAAACAGACGTTTTCACATCTCTCTCAGACAAAAACTGCCAATGAGTACACTAAATCACAGTTGCCATCGTCGTTGCCATCTGGCCTTGTTACAGTAACACAGCCCCACATCTGTTGCATCTCGAGGCCTGCTGTGGTCTGTTGTTTCTTTGCTCATAAAACAGGTTGAGATGCCACGTTGCAAGAGGTGGCAGCTTAAAATCTGATCCTCTGTTTGACTGACATTTAGTTGCTCACTTCACTGATTTAATGATCGTTTTTTGGATGAGTGTAAGGACCAACGATCAAGATATTTGTAATGAATATCAGACAATTCTGATCGGCACCCAACTGATATAGATATATTTTCAGTGGTAGCAGAATAATGTGATTATGGTATTCAGTTCAGTTCGTAACAGATCTTTATGGTCCCACAAGAGGAATAAAAGCACAATACGACAATCGAAGACAATAAAGGTGTTGGTACTATACGAGCAATATGAAATATAATAAAAGGTTCATATGAGAAAAGCAAGAAAAACAGCTTATGAAAGAGAATAAAAACAATGATATGAATTGGGATAAGATGAGATAAAGTGCCAAGGAACCAAGAGGCAGTTTATGGTGTATTAGAATTAACAGCACTTATTGCACATGAGATAAATGAAATGCTGAGATGTGACGTGAAGGGGAAAAGAGGACATAACGGTGGCTATAATGCTGCTGAAGCAAGGTATTATTGAGTTATTGTAATTTTTTCCTCAGTAGCTATTATGTGAGTGCAAATCCTAATACAGTCCACATACAGTAAACATAAACATAAGCCTCATGACTAATGTTTTGTGCTTTAGATGTGCAGTAAAACGTCAGCCTCTAAAAATGCTGTTGGTACGGGGACTTTGTTGTTATTTACAGCTGATAACATACAGTATCTTTATACATCCAATTATATTTCTAATTTCTGATTTTAGAAGTAGTAGCATCAGTTTGTCATCATCTCTAAAATGCATGTCATTGTTACTAACTGATTTAATACCAAATCAGCACTCATCCACAGATCATTTGGGAATTACAAGCCATGATACAAATGTAACGTTATTTATAGTAGTAAGATTATGAGCATATAAATCTTTTTGGGCCAAAATGCTGCCTATTTGTCCACTTTTATGTGATAATTAATATGAATTAAGGCTCAGTGTTCATTGAAAATGATCATCTTTGTCATCATGTCCTTTTAGATATAATGCTAAGTAGAAGTATGTGCCCTAATTTATTTCTTTTGTCTCTGGCCACAGACAAACAAGTGTCTCCCAAGTCTGGCACTCTAAAGAGTCCACCTAAAGGCTTTGACACTTCTGCAATCAGCAAGACGTACTACAACTTGGTAAGGACGCAACTCAACCAGTTATTTGAAATCAGTCTTATTCTCCCTTTTTTTGGGCTTTCCTACTTCCTGTCTGTCCTTTCTCCACTAACATGTTGAAATTTAAGGATTCTGTCTTTGTTTTTTGAGGGCTTTTATTAGTGCCTGTTTTTTCTGTGCCTGTATCTATGTTCTTTCCACTCAGTATTTGTAAATTCTCTGCCAGAAAGTAATTACATGGAGTAACAGGATAAAATCTAGTTGGCCTCTTCAACTGCAGCTCTAAAATGCTCTGTGACTACCACTGAAAATGTTACTGCAGCTGAGGGCAGGTACAGTTTGTAAAACTGTCATCACAGTTGCATGATAAGCCAAGTAAATTCATTACTTTCCATTCTCTCTCTCTCTCTCTCTCTCTCTCTCTCTCTCTCTCTCTCACACACACACACACCAACCAACCAACCAACCAACCAACCAACCAACCAACCAACCAACCAACCAACCAATATTTGGATTGTTGATTGATACTTGATTGAACATTGTCAGTTAGCAAGCAAGTGTCATCCTCCTCTGATATGAAACATATGATGCAATATAATAGTTGATATATGTTACTCTGCTCATCAGTGGGGAACGCATAACTTAGATTTTACTATGTTTTGATCAGATAAACAGTATATGCATGCATGAATGAATAAATGAATGCAGTGAAAACACTGATCAGTTATGTGGCTCACCTTCCAAACCTGTATTGTGTGGTGTTTGAATTGGATAGAAGAAACATTTACAGTTATAATGTTTTTATGGACTTATAACTCAAAATATGTGGCACTAACTCATGAAATAAACTACAATGAAACTGTAATCTCTGAAAAAATGACTGTAATAAAGAACAGAGCTGTTTTTCCAAGACCTCTTCCAATTCATGGGACACAAAGACCTTCTAAATTGAATCTGTTTTTTTTTTTTCACTTTCTATTGCAGGTGTTGCAGAACATTTTAGAAACAGAGACAGAATACTCCAAGGACCTTCAGAGCCTCCTGACGAACTATCTGCGACCTCTTCAGAGCATTGACAAGTACGACTCATTTACTCATAAAGCTCGGTGAATTAGAACCAGGTTATTTTAGCGTGATTGTTGCATAACAGGAACCTGGATCCATCAGATTTTGTACCCTTCTCAAACAACCTTTCAACTTTTTCTTTGCATGTGACTGAATGTGTTGTCACCATTTCACTTTACCTGTCCTGTGTTTTCCTCCAGACTTAGCAGCTCAGATGTGGCTCTGATTCTGGGCAACCTCGAGGAGATCAGCACCTTCCAGCAGATGCTCGTCCAATCGCTGGAGGAGTGCACCAAGTTAGTCCCTCCCCTCCCCGCACACACAGCCCCACTGCCGCAGCATCCTCACTGTTTCATAATAAGCAGAGGGACATCTAGTGTTGGGACGGCTGTACTACAGGGATCCTGGATTAAACTGCTAACGATGGAATATGTCATATTGTGGATAGCACGCATACACATTCTGTATACTATATTTTCTTGTTTGTTTCTGATTTATCATATTTATCAGTGTGTGATCTTTTTTTTTCTCCAGGCTTCCGGAGAGCCAGCAAAGGGTGGGCGGCTTCTTCCTCAACCTCATGCCACAGATGAAGGCTCTTTATGCCGGTTACTGCTCCAACCACCCTTCTGCAGTTAATGTGCTCACCCAGCACAGGTATGTTCACACATCAACTACATTTAGTTTTTATCTTACAGTGTTTTCAACCTGTTTTCATGCAGCAGTTCATAAGGAAGAAGAAGAAGAGGGTTTTCATGCCATACGAGGAAAAAGGGACTGGTTGTATTGTTGGAGTTTATCTTTGTTTTACAGTTGTGGCTACCTGCTGTTTGCTGGTTTTGGCAGCTATGGTGGTTTGTCACTACGGACACAAAGTACGTACTCTCCAGTCAGCTTTTCATTATCAACACAACTGCAGTTGAGGCAGTAATTTATCTACAAATAATTTGAATACGGCTGCAGGAGAGGGAATGAAAGAAAACATTTTTTCAGAGCCTATTACAGAGTGTAAGTGGGTAGAGGTCCAAATTTTGGGTCCTGATTGGAGACAAACATGTGCAAAACCTACCTGACGTGCATAAATAGATTTTTACAAAAAGAGTCCCAACCTGAAAGGGACACAAGGACAGTCAGAAACAGTCTGAAAAGGCCTGAGGACCTGATCTAAAATGTGGTTGACCCTAACACACCTAAATAGAGAGAGAACATTTAACTCTGGCAGCAGCATGAAGCTCCAATGGGACTCTGCTTGGACCTGATGAGGCTTAATATTATTTTGACCGGGCAGGCTTTGTTATTAGGAAGTGAGAGGAGCTGTGAAGAACTCTACAAGGTGGATACTCTATAACTCAGCTGATAGAGGGTGACCTGAGGTGCATCTGAATAATGTGAATGTGATTTAGGATTTTTTTTTAACTATTGTGAATCATAATACACTGCAACAAATGCTGCCTTTTCGAAGCTGTGTGAGAAGTGCTGTTTCAACTATGTTGTCACTTCTCAAAACTGTAGTTTGTTGTGTTATTAGGCAAATACACCCCAGTTTATAAGGTACTCCTAGCTAAAACTAGGTGTACAAAATAGTAGAAACACCTGTCAGTATAACGCAATACAGTTCAACAGCACCGCCAACTGCAGGCTCCAAAATGATCATAAAGTTGAATCAACAGTCTTTCAGTCAGTGCTGTTAAGGTTTGTCTTTGTCAGAACAGTTTTCTTGTTTCTGGTTTATGCTGTCATAGTTTTTGACACATTTTTAAAAATCATAATTGGACTCGTGTCTAGCTGCTTTTATAACTGTGTTTACTGACTTCAAAGTTAATTTCCTTTTTTACAAAGGCAGCAAGTGAGTGAGCTGTAACAAGTTGAAAGCCAGTTAGCAATGTGTGTCCAACAGAGGCCAGTTAGTCACGATGAACAGTGTGCTGGTTGCTAATCCTGTGAAGTTACTGTTTGTGATGTTGATAGAAAAAATCATTGTAGGTCGTCATGGTTACATGGTAAGCGAAATGAATTATTTATTTGGTCTCTCTGTCTCTCTCTCTTTCTCTTCTCTTGCAGTGACATATTAGGGGAGTTTATGGAGGGGAGGGGTGCAGTCAGTCCTGGGATCCTCACGTTGACCACAGGCCTCAGTAAACCCTTTATGAGACTCGACAAATACCCCACCTTACTCAAAGAGCTGGAGAGGCACATGGAGGTGTGTATCTAAACATCTGTCTAGAGCACTTGTGTTATGATGTGTGTTTAATAACCAACATGTTTCTTTTCTCTTCCAGGAGAGTCATCCTGACCGGCCAGACATTCAGAAGTGCATGGCGTCTTTCAAAAATCTGTCTGTAAGTTGATCTCCCTTCCTCTCCTGTCAGATGTAACCAGACTTCATATGAAATTAAATGAATGAACAGCAGGTCTTTAAGCAGTTGTTTGTTTCCATTGCCTCAGGCTCAGTGCCAGGAGGTGCGGAAGCGCAAGGAGCTGGAGCTACAGATCCTCACCGAGTCCATCCGGCTGTGGGAGGGGGATGACATTAAGACCCTGGGCTCTGTGCTCTACATGAGCCAGGTCTTAGTCCAGAGTCCTGGCTCAGAGGTACCAGCACCATCTACCTCCTCCACCTGCACTTCATTTTGCTATAAACTGCTACCAACTTTGCTTATACACTAAATTTTCTGTAAGCCATTACACTGCTGAATTAAGCTGTGAATGAAATATCACAATGCACAAATTACAGTAATTTTATTTAGTCATTTAACTAATTAATGTTATTTGATTACAACAGTTAAGTTCTTTAATGCTGTAAAACAGTTGGGTTAAATCTTACTTATCATCATAAGTACTTCATTTTTGAGGAAAATTGCATGAAGTTTATGTTTATCAGACAAGACGAGATAAAACGAATGTAATGAATGTAAGGATAATAAGTACACATCAGTCATTTTAAGTGAAGATGTAAGACCACAGCCAGTTTCTTTAGATTTGAGCAAAGTTACTGTTATAGTTAACTTAACAAAATCACAAAACACATCTCGGGCTGCTTCATATACAGTTAACCACTGCTTTGGTACGATAAACTAAGAAAAATCAGCAACATAAATGACAGGGGTCAACCCAGAAATCGTCAGTAAATCAGGCTTATTACTTGACCGGAAAGCCTGGATCATCATCATCATCTTTCAGCTTTCATTTAACTCTCACTGTGATAATTTATTTGATAAGTTACCTCCCAGTTAGAGTTCTCTGTGACTGATAAGGGCAAAGAGAATCTTTTAATTGTGGCATCTTAAGTGGACAGAAACCTTCGTTGCAGTAAAAAGCACTATCGAGTTTGAATGCACTAATTGTAAGTAGCTTTGGACAAAAGCGTCTGCCAAATTAGTGTAATGACATTTAATGATTATGAGAACAGATTCTAAATCACTTCTCTTAAAAGAGGCATCTTTCCAGACATTTTTCTCCATTGGGATTCAATAGTACCTCGCTCCAACTCTAAGTTTTATATTGTGATTAAACAGTGTAATGTAATTTGCTTGACAGGAGAGCTTTTTAAGTTACAGCGTGCATTGTTAAAAATGGGCTTCTTCATGTCAAAAATTCGTTGTCAGATTGAAACTGGAGACATTCAAACATCAAACTTTTTCCAACTGAATGCCTCCTTTCATCATCTCACCCTTGCTGCTACTTCCATTTTGATGGTCTGTATAAATTATATGGCTTGAAACACTACAGTCGTTTGCTACAGGGACGCAAGGAAATAATATGATTTGTCAAAAAAGCTGAATAATAATTGTATTACTTTATAGGCTTCTGTGGAAATTGCTTTGAACTTGCCGTGGTCTGTCTGCGCTGCATGTTTTCTCATTGCTTAGCTACCAGATCTGTCTGTGCTGTGTTTCTATTACTGTTGCAGCTAACCAGCTACTAAAAATCTGTGTTTGAGAGTTTCTTCAGAGGATGTAGGAGAAATAAAAGACATGGATAAAGTGCAGGTTATAATATCCAAACGTTCGACCTAGAGCTCTAACTGATTACTTGTTGTGATAAAATGTCGAGATCACTTTTGAAGTAGTTTTACCTCGTTGTGAATCTTTGATCTGAACTGGACCTTAGTCAAATGTTTCCACAATAGAGTGTTGATATACGAACTGGATTACACTTTATCATGTTCTTGCATTCACGCTCTCCCATTCTCTCTCTACTTCTCTCTCATTCTTGAACCTCTTCCTATTTGTCAGGAGAAGAGTGAGCGTTACCTCATGCTCTTCCCTCACGTGCTCCTCATGTTGTCTGCCAGCCCCAGGATGAGTGGCTTCATATTCCAGGTCAGTAATAAACATTTTCTCAGATCAGTCTGATTTAAGTCTCTTTCTGATTCCCCCTCTAGTGTTTAACCTTAGAGCTGCACTTAGTACAGTGCAGGTCTTGATTCTGATGCGATGACTTCCATCTGCAGGGAAAATTGCCCCTGGCCAGCATGACAGTGACCAAACTAGAAGACTGTGAAGCCCATAAAAGCGCCTTTGAGCTTAATGGTAAGGCTGCATTAGATAAACAAGATGCTGAGTGTAATTCTTTTACACATAACGCCTTCAACAACATCGTCTCTGTACCTGCAGGCACAATGTTCGACCGTCTCCAGGTGGTGTGCACCAATCAGCAGGACCTGCAGGACTGGGTGGAACACCTGACCAGACAGATCAAACACACTGCAGCCACAGCACCCAGCCACAAACCACTCACTGTTCCCTGCCACACGGTCAGGAGCTAATGATTACATACCCACATACAGATGATTTTCTTTCTATTCATTTATACCCAAAGTGGTGTAAACACTGTGAATATGTATGTTTATTTCTCGCAGATTTTTATCGCAAGAACCCTAAAATGAATATGCCATTAATGCCAGCAATCATTTAAAATTACTATATAGCCCCGTGTGAAGTGGCTTATTTCTCTCACCAGAACGGCTGTAATGCACAATTGCATTTAATGAAATGAATACAAATACATAATAATCAACATTCTGCCTTATCCCTTGAATTAACAATCAACAATAATGATTGTTTTATTTACAATAGGCCACTTGCATGGTGGTGGCCAGAGGAAACTGTCTGAAAAATAACTTTAAAATCTATAAATCTATCTGCAGGGGTTCAGGTAAGGGGAATGTAATGTTCTTCTATGATTTAGGCCTATTAAAGACAGGGAGGGGTCACATACAGGAGGAGGCGTCCCTGTAGAGGTATTTTGGGCATCTTCAACAGGGAGTAGACCCCAAGGTAGATCCATATTCCGTTTGGCCTGGGGTTGGTTTGGGTTCCCCCAGTAGGTGCTGCAGGATATGGCTTAACTATGATGTTTGAGTCCATCAAAAAGAACTATTAAATACATTACCAACCAATAAACCAGTAAATTAATAATTTTGGTGGTACTGAAAACTGCAGTTCAGATGAATATTTGTAGTGTTTTAATGGCAGTTTTGAACAATAGTTGGCTGGCTGAGTCTAACCACGTCAGTGTACAACTACACTGTGACACAGAACTGGATAAGCAGCTGGAAATAGATGTAAAATAAGTGTTCATTGTATTTTACATAAAAATTGTTACATTCTATCCCAATCATTCTTGTGCCAAACGATATACATCTGCATCAATTGATTTATTTGGCCACTAGGGGGCAGCAGAACAAGCTGTAAACACAACATTGATCATTATCACCTTTACAAAGTTATTTTGGCTACAGTGGTAGCAAATAGTTGTCTATTTACATGTCCAGCAGACACAGAGCAACATCAGCATTTATTTAGTTTTGTGTCTCTGGCCACCTGGGGAATTCAAATCCAATATTCACTCTTCTTTTAGCTCTGATTTTGGTCTCCACCAACTCCTGAGGAAAACATCTGGCTCTTTAGCAGCTAAATGCCCCACTGTGTTCACCAGCTAGTTGCATCCTGTAACAACGCTGATGAGAGCAGTAAGAATGAACCAAAACAGTGAAGTTGTAGCCTTGAAACCAAGACAATAGCTGAAGGTTGCGAAAATGCTCCGTAGAGCCGAGGAGAACTGCTCAGTCGGCCGATAATTCTCAGTATGAGTAACCCCTTTCACATTTCACATAGTCATTTCGTTAACTGTAAAAATATAGCTTAGAGCGGCTTTAAAAAGTAAATTAAGAGTGTAGTTCCATTCTGAACCGTACATATTACATATAATATGTTGGTGCATCTACTGGGTGTTTATGAGGCATTTAAGAGCAGTTGTTAAGTGGAGGAGCAGAACTGTCTGTTTAGTGATAAATCTTAGTACATGGGCTCTTTTGTTTCGTTCCTCAGCTCCCGTCTCACCCTCTCACCCCGTCCCGGCATGCTGAGGGGAGGGCCATGACAGTGGCTCCCACCTACCACACCCTGCCTCACCCCTCCTCCCATGGTACGTCTCACAGCACCATGATGTGGGGCCCACTGGAACCACCCAACACCCCCAAACCTTGGAGCCTGAGCTGTCTGCGGCCTGCCCCCCCTTTACGACCCTCTGCAGCCCTCTGCTACAAGGAGGTGTGGGATCATGTTATAATGTAGTCAAGACTTTATATGTGTGTGTGTTTATGTGTGTGTTATGTTGATTTTTTAATTGTCACTTTTTTTCTGCCCCCCCCCCTACAGGATCTTAGTAAAAGTCCTAAGAGTGTGAAGAAACTCCTTCCCAAGCGCAAGCCTGAGAGGAAACAGTCTGAGGAGGAATTTGCCTTGAGGAAGAGTATGTTTAAAATCTTTCCTATTTACGTCCACAGTTTTGCATTGAACTCAGATTTTTTTTTCATATTAAAGGAACAGGAACAGTTTGACATTTTGAGACATAGCTTATTCTTTTTCTTACTGAGATGTGATGAGAGAATCAACAACACTCTCGTATCTGTATGAAGATACAGCCTGGAGACAGTTAGTTTAGCTTAGTAAACAGCTATCATGCTGTTACTTGCTGTAACTCCCCGGAAAACCATATATTGTGTTTTTTACATTTCTGTTTGTTTATGTATAACAAGCAAGATATAACATATAATACCAACATATAATAGAGTTTAGAGTGCTGGTTGGCAGACTTTTTCCCCTTCAGGCAGAGCCAGGCTAGCTGTTTCCCCTTGCACCTTTGCTAAGATAAGCGAAGCTAATAGTCTGCTGGCTCAAGCTTCATACTTACCGGACATCTATGAAAGCGGTATCGATCTCCTCATCTCACTCTCGGGAAGAAAGTGAAAAAGCATACTTCCCAAAATGTTATTTTACGTTATTTTACTATTATTTTTATATTGGCAGATGCTGTAATTTGTGTGTATAGTGGGAGGGAAACAGTAACCAGAGGTCTGAGGGGCATGTAAATAATTTTTCCCCCTTTCACCTTCTCTTTCTCAGGTACTGCTGCTCTGGAAGAAGATGCCCAGATCCTGAAAGTTATTGAGGCATACTGCACCAGTGCCAAAACCAGGCAGACTCTTAACTCCAGTAAGAAAACAAACAATCTTACTTATACTATACATGTGCATGCATAAAAGAAGAGAGGTTCATACTGGAGCTTGCTGTCTTTGTTACTACTATACCTGTATTCTGGTACTCAGTGCCTTTCTTTAACACTGGTATTCTGAACTGATCTTTCTAACAGTATCTTCTCCTTCTGTCTGTCTCTCCTCCACTCCTCACGTTTTGGCATTGCTCTGGTTTACCTCGAATTCCTTCTTTTTCTCTTTTTTTCATCCATTTTTGTTTTCTCCATATATTCTGATTTGCTCCGTCATCCCATCCTGCATCTCTCATTGGTTTTTATGATTTACCATTTGTTGCGTGCTGCATACGCTACCCCATTCCTTCTGCACCGTCACTCCTCTTTTTCGCCCACCCATTTCCTTCCTCTACATTCGCAACCGTCACCGCCAAACTTGGCCCGCACCGACCAGCCTGGCAGGGCACCGACCTGATGCACAACCACGTGCTGGCCGACGTGGACCGGTCCTGTATGGACTCGCCGGGCCGCCGTAGCAGCGTGTCACGGCCAGAATTGTCCTCTGACCTTTCGGAGGACTCTGACTATGACTCCATCTGGACCACCCACAGTTACAGGATGGGTTCAGTGCCGCGTAAGAGCTGCATCTCTCACCAGAACTAAAGAACGTACAGTACTGCCACGCTGTACTGTAATGTAACGTACAGCGCGCTTACCTCTTTTACCTTCAATGTATTAAAAGGATTTTTTTAATTTATCTATTTATTTTCTATTATATATTTGTTCATTTTTTTGTTAACTTATTTGGTTTATTTATTTTTAGACTGTTTGTTTTAAGATGTTTTAAGCATCTCCCTGTTGCCTTTGCCACTTTCCCTTTTATGTGCCTCCTCTCTTTGTGTAGTTGTCATGCAGTAAGTGTTTGGTAATTCTTGTTAATTTATCTTGAATGTGACCACTCCCCTTGTTTGACCATAAACGTGGCGGACTCTCTCAGCAGGGAGTGCAGGGATGTTGGAGTGGAATATATGGGAGGGATAACCAGGGGGGAGGGAGAGATGGGGACTGAGCTTTTCCTGTCTGATATTCAGATGTAATTCAGGAACGAGTGTATTCTATTTACCATGTACTACTTCTCTCCAGTATGTGTTTCTAGAGTATGTATGCTCAAACATAGCACAGATGCCATACACACATGCACAGGTTCAGGCACACATGCCCCTGCTGCCTGATAATATAGCAGCATGCAAATGAAATATCCAGATTCTTAACATTTTATATCATTGCTGTTTTCATAATTTGAATCTTTATTCATGTTTCCAGTGCTAAGCAGAAATTAATTTTAACATACCACATGACCAAAAGCTACTAGATACAAAAAATCCTTGCAAAATGTAATAGTTTGTGAAATATAGTTCATTATTTGATGTAGCTGCTACAGAAAGAGGAGATTATCACATACACTTCACTCTCTAGTCAAGGTTTCTCCAGCTGCATGAAAGCTAGTGCACTAAGAATGGGGAATTTAAAGGTCAGTTCACCCAAATTACAAAAAAACTAAACAAAATATTTTCACACTTATTTCTAGTTGTAACCAGCCATGCAGATAGTTTCAATTTCATTTAGCTAGGTTCTGAAATATATTTCGCTGAGATTTCTGCCTCAACTCCTGTAGGAGCCAAAATGTGTATTTAGCCTGTGTTGTTTATTATTTGTTTAGGCTGTACACGTTCTTTTTGGTTACTATCACTTCCTGTAATTGGCACGTGGGTGTGGTTTCACCTTATTTACTTGTTCACCTGCACGGCGGGATTCAGACCATGGGGATGAGCGGAGCTCTGATATTTTCTGTTGACTAAATTGTAGCGACTACTATCCATGAAAAAGCTGCTAAGAGGCTAAATGGGCTCTTAACTGTGATGCGTTCAAAATAAATCCATGTTGAAGTCAAGATACGTTTTATGCCATTTATTAAACAGAAAGACTGAAATAATCAAAGCAAAACCTGACGGTCAACAGAAAATATCAGAGCTCCACTCACCCCCGCCGTGCAAGTGAACAAGTAAATAAGGTGAAACCACACCCACGTGCCAATTACTGGAAGTGATAGTAACCAAAAAGAACGTGTGCAGCCTAAACAAATAATAAACAACACAGGCTAAATACACATTTTGGCTCATACAACTCCAATCGAAGTGAGTGGAATTTTGCTTGTGGTGCTCACAGCTTTGAAAAATTACATTTTCAGCTCCGGTGTGTCTTTCCGGGATCAGTGTCCCCATTAGTCTGGATAATCCAAAGACCTCACAGTCAACTGTTTTAATTCAAACTACTTCCTACTGAAGAAAGTGTCACTATGAAAACCATTTTTTCCATCCTGTGAGCACCACAGACTAAATTCCAGTTGACTACATTAAGATTATTAGAATTCTGCATCCACAACATTAGAGAGACAGTAACCTGGATAACTTTCTCCGTCACTAGATACCATCTCTAGAGAAAATATGTTTTTTTTGTGTTTTTGGTAAACTGACCCTTTAAGTCATAATTTTACCAATTTACTGTATTGTGTAGTCTCCTAAGCATCATCCTTTAAAGCCTGATCTTCCATCCAGTAATGTTGCTGTCTGTCAGTGGTTCTACAGGGTTGCATTTATATTTTGTTTTTAACCTCAAGTTAGTGCATTGACAAAATAAAAAGATTCATTTAAACCAGGCATAGCATACCACCCCGACACTAATAAACTACAAACTACAGCCAAACACAGCTACAGTCCTGTAATACAAATCAAATGCCTTTATTTAATGTCTCCTGCTAGTTAAAGGAATAGTTCGACGTTTTTGGGAAATACACTTATTCGCTTTATTTCTGAGAGTTCGATGAGAAGATCGATACCACTCTCATATCTGTCTGTCCAGAATGAAGCTGGAGACAGGAGCATGTTAGCTTAGCCTAGCATACAGACTGGAAACAGGAGGAAACGGCTAGCCTGGGTCTGTCCAAAGGTAACAAAATCCAGCAACTAGTACCTCCAATGCTCACTATATAAATTAATTCAACAAACAAGATATAGCCAGTTAATTAGTGAGGTTTAGAGGTGTTCGTAGGTGGATTTTTTTTAACCTTTTGGACCCGTTTCCAGTTTTAATGCTAAGCTAGGAAAAACATGTCCCGACTCCAGTTCTATACCTAGCGCACAAACATGAGATTGATATTGATTTTCTTATCTCACTCTTGGAAAGAAAGCAAATAAGCGAATTTGTTTCAATTCAAAGAGAACAGAAAACAACTCATTTAAACTAGCTAGGCTAGCAATTTTGTCTGCTCCCAGTCTTTATGCTAAGCTAAGCTAACCAGCTGCTAGTTTTAGCTTCATATTTACTCTACAGACATGAGAGTGGTATCAATTTTCCCATCAAACTCTCGGCAAGAAAGCGAATAAGCCTATTTCCCAAAATGTTGAATTATTCCTTTATTCTGTTACCAGGGTCTGACAATTTGACCAGGTTAGCGTAACATCAAAAACAAATATCCCTTGGTGTCACAACAAACTAGCACCTATGCTACGGCCTCATAAGCCAGACATGCCTTTGTGTTGTCTGGCTTGCGAGGTTTCCCATGCTATCTCTTGCATTAATGACTATTTTTATGAAGAAGTATTTTTCCAGTATTGGTATTAAAAGTACAGGTTGGCATCCACTTAGAGTCTATCTCCTCTTGCAGCAAGCAATGTGAGTGACATATGGAATATATTGGTCCATGTTACAGTACTATTTACTGTGTCTGAAATTATTTCTTTGTTGTATTCATTATTTTCTATACAGGCGTTTTTTTATTTATATTTTATTCTGTATGTCAATGTTTACAAAATGATCCCTGGAAGAATCATTTGTTTTCTTTTTTACAATTTATTGCTCTGTATCAAAGTTTACACTGAAAATTATAACATGAAGTGTTTGAATTATTTTGCACAATCATGTAACGGGCCAGTGGGTGGTGGGGGATAGAATCTGTTAAATTCTGTACTTTCTGTCGTCTACCTAGAGTGTGTATGATATAGTCCTAAAGGTAGACTTGAGTATTCAGTGTTACTGTAAAGTAAATGCTCATTCGTAGTGTAAATGCTCACCTTCTGTGTTTTGAAAGCATTGAGGGTAAAAAAAGAAACAAGAGACCGTGATTATACGGGAACATTTCTATGTGAACTACTCATTCAACCTCAGAATACTGTCAGAGTGGACTTGAAATATAAGAGCACATAGTCTCCCTTTCTGTAAATACTAGTTGTCATGGAGCAAGAAAAAAAATCCATTCTACCTTCTATGAGTATTTGAGCTAAGAATATCACTGTCCTTATATCATGTGCTATACTTTGTGACAGGTGTATTCTGTGGTTTAAGAAACTAAGTCAATATGTGGGACAGGCGGGGCGAAGAGACCAACTGTCTTTGACCAACATTGTCCTCTGTGTGCTCTAATGCTGTATTCAGTTCACACATGTGACCATGTCTTATCTGCAAACAGCGCCTTCAGTGTATTTGTTCTACTCTGCTGAAGTGTTCAAGTCCCAAACGCTGTATTATGAGTTTTGAATAAATCTGTCATTTGGTAGACGCTGGCATTCGGGTGATTTGTTGGAATGGCAAATCTTGGTTGTGTTTGGTGTGTGTTGTCATTTGGGGAAGATGGTGGAGTTCTCATTCATTTCAGATTGATGAAGAATTGCAATATGAATGACTGAATAGGTGTTTTTTTGTCAGATATCCCCACAGCCTCTCATTTCCTTTCATTTTCCTCTCTGGCTCTTGTCTGATATCTGGTCTGTGCATGACTAACACACTACTACTACAGATTGTGGTGTACATCTGGTTCCCTTCGATGCTGTCACTCATTCCTGTAAAGATGTTATTAAAGTAATTTTCCTGAAGATGACTCGGTACTGACTCACCTCACTACAAGGTGAGACAAAGCAAAGTACCGTGATCGTTGAGTGCTCTTCTGTTTTGAAACAGGACCGCGAAGGGAAACGGGGCTGCATGTGATCATCCCTGGTGAGAAGAAAGTCCTGGCGGAGGGTCCCAGTCGCAACGGACAAAGTGCAGGCGAGGAAAAGTAAGATGATAGATAAATCTCTTTCTCATACTTCTCCTTTGCCCTGAATCGCTGTCTTTACATATTGTAAATCCCATGTAAAGACCAAAACCAACAATACGTTAGTACACTTTAATACAACCTCTGTAGCTCTTAGCCCAAAGCCCATTCGTTCCTACTGAAGACTTAAATCTTTAAAAAGGGGTCACAAATGTATAACGTCATATTTTTAAAAGGCTCGGTAATTCTCTAAAACAGCTAGGCACTGTATAATGTTGCAAACATTACTCAAACAGGAGTAAATAGTGCATTTGTTTGGGACTATTTTCAGCTGCGGATTAACATGCACTCTAGGGAGTATTTACGACAGCAGGACAGTCTATGTTGAACTGACACAATATAAACTACAGTGCCCATGTTCATCGTAATGAAGGAACATGTCACTAAGTGCAACAGTGTGGCTCATTGATGTGTTTTTAATAGCTTTTGGACAACAATGGATGTCTGTTACACAGAGGAATAGGCTGTATCAGGCTATAACAAACTTGTTAGTAGGATTAATAGATTTTTCTCATTTCATGGGATTTGTTGACAAAAAGTAAAATATAGAAGATCACCAGACTTATTCTTTAAGTAAAATGTTTCATGTCAGCTGCAACTCTTAATATCGTAATTGCTTGTAAACCAACTGCTTTTATGTTTATGCTTCTGCTCTGAGCTAATAGGATAGGCCCACATCTTTTCAAGTGTGTCTTAAAACAACACTCACATGCTCACATGTACAATGAAACAGATTTTGGTTGATGTAATTGTTCGTACCGTCCATACTGGCTGGGAAGTGATCCATTCCTAATGAGAATCAAATGTAACAGATGAGGGACAGAATCCACAGCCCTTGTTCTGAGCAAAAATGCAATAATTTGCAAGAATAACAGCAAACTGTTGCAATGTACATATAGGCATTTGAGTGTTGTTTTAAGATAGACTTGAGAAAATTCTTGTGGGCACCACTGATGTGTTGACCTGTAAATTTTATCGTCTTAAAGGAGCCTGGTGGATGTGGTGTACGCCCTGAGGGATGAGGTTCAAGAGCTGAAACAGGTGAATGTTTGGGGTGTTTTATGAAAGAGCACGATGTGTGATTTATCTAATATGACTTTCAGTTAACATTAGCTGGTTTGACTCAGATCTATAATAATATAATTATATAATGTTAACTAAGTGGAGTTAAATATATTTGTAATGTTCTCTTTTGTTAAATGGGTTAGGTGTTTTGTGTTCTCTTAGAGGTTTGAAACATGACATTATTTGGGCTAATGATACTGTTACTTTAGCATTAGGTTGAGGCAGGGTGACTGAGTGTCCTCTCTAAATCTGTTTTACAACAACATGAATGATTGTTTTACCTCCCAGGATAACAAGAAGATGAAGAGGTCACTGGAGGAGGAGCAGAGAGCACGGAAGGATCTGGAAAAGGTTGTGAGGAGGGTGTTAAAGAGCATGAACGACCCAACATGGGATGAGACAAACCTTTGAGGACCTTGCGCACCGCCTCCATCTGAAGCTTTGAAAAGAGAAAGAACGAGCATGTGTATGTGAAATACACACAATCACACATAATTTAAGGTTGGTTGTGTGAGTGAGAGAACACGAGTGAATGTGTAAGCTTGTTTGAGATGGATGTGTGTGTGTTTGCTGTGAGAGGAGCGTCATTACTGCCCCTCTGGTGAAAAGACAGGAATCACTGCAGCGTGATGCTGAATAAGCGTGACCATCTATTCCACGATGACATTCCTTGAACACCAAGCGAGATGGTGAGGAGATCACACACTTAACCCTCGGTGTGTCCATCACTTCAGCGTCCATCATAAGTGTTCAGCGTGGCTGGAAGACAAGTCAAGAGAAGTCCTCTCCCTCTGTTTACAATCATTTAACAGTACGCTGTCCAGTGGTACATTCATGGTACTTTAATGGTGTTAATGGTCAGAAAGGCCTTGGATGAGTGTGAACTTGAACCATGCCATTTCATAACCTCTCTTATGTTATTTAATTTTTTATGAATTGATTTTTGTTCGGTCTCTTTCCCTGACACAAGCTTAGCCGGGTGTTTTTAGCCTGAAGTGAAGCTTGTGCCAGGAAACTCATCTTTAGTGTCCGTTACATTTTTTTGCCTTTTTTGTCCTCCTAATTGTTTGACCACTTTGCGGTTTGACTTTCTTTCTAGGCATCCTAGGGAATTGTACAGATATTGAACTTGTACTGTATAATGTAAATACTGCTAAAAGATGAGCCTTTGTCCTTTGGGAGAAATAAATGTGTTTTTCAAAGAATCGCTTTGGGTTGCTGTTAAATCTGCTCCAAAACAACAAAGGAAAAAGGAAAGTGCTCTCTTTGTCTCTTAGTTACACACACACACACACACATACATGCAGAGAAAAGAGACGCACACAAAAGCACCCAGGCTGGATTACCAACTAGGCAAAGCAGGCACTGGGACCTCAGACCCTCCTTAGACCCCCCTACCAATTCAAACAAATATTTGAATTGGTAGTGCATTGTTTGATTTATTGCAAATTTAAGGAATTTGCACAACTTAAATACAATATTATCTGAGGTGGATCATGTGTTATTACCTCATCTTGTGGCCCTGTCTTTCAGAGAGGCCATGTGTCAAAAGCTAGTTTTAAGACTTATATTGTACTCACATGCACTCACATGGAGCTTGTGCCTATTTAAGTTGTGTTCAATCAAATTGCCTCAAACTAACTGACACACAGAAAACCTAAGACCAGGTAGTCCACCATCATATCGGTACTGCTTGTGTTTCTTGGTGTTTGTGTGTGCTGTACTTGATGGGAGGTGTCGGAAGATCAATAGTGGCCAGACATGTTTTTTTTTCTATTTAATGCATCGAGGTCCCTTAACAGGTTAATCCAGCCATGAAAAGCACCACACAAACTAGATGGCCTGGTGCAGGGGTTCCAAACCTTCTATGGCCTGCGGCCCCTTAAAAATTATGCTGTGTGTATTTTTTACTTATTGTGAACATGCTGTCAGCAGTTCAACCATTATATTTGCTTCTGAGATTGTTTTATTTGTTTTTTTGGAGCACTGGAGAGGTGAAAGTATCCAGTATTTCAAAAAGAAAAATTACAGAAAAGACAGAAAAAAGTAAACTAAAAGATATTGTGTGTAGCTTTTCCTTTCTGATCCCTTTAATCATCTTACGACCTCTCAGATTTACCCTGCGACCCATTTGGGCGTCCCAAACTCCAGGTTTGGAAACACTAGGTTAATATATATACCATATATAATGAGTAATAAACTAGAGAATTATAAGTCCCACCCAAGATTTGCTAATACATCTTATTGACCACTCTCTTAGACCTTTCTAATAGGCTTATCTCATTATTTTGGAACACTAAAACACTGTGGAAATATTAGCTCTTTTTGATACAGCTCAACCGAATAAGAGGAGTGTCAAAGTGGAAACAAATAAACAAATCGATCTGAACCAACTCCAAATATAGAACACAAAAAGATTCTAGAATCCCCTTTGCTGTGACGTCACAGATGCACGGTTGAATTCTCATAATACAGCAGGTAGAAAATCAGCAACGTCCAGTGATTTTATCAGGCACTGTTCAGTGTTTAGCTTCGAAATTTGAAGGTATTTGTAATGGAAATTTACTGATACTGAAAACAAAAGTATTAGCTTATTGTTTTCTTTTCTTTTGTTCTTTTTTTTGGACCAAACTTTTGGTTTTACGCGGCAGGTTGTGATCTGGTTCAGACCGAACAACTTATATTGTGCTACTCCACCCACACGTGATACGCCATCGCAAATGGCGGCCTTTTTAAACTTTTCGTCTGCCGTGTTGCTGCTACAATGTTTATTTGCTAGCTAACTGTTCAAACAGTTAGCAACAGTACAAGTAAGTAAGTAAGTAAGCTTTATTTATATAGCCTAGCACTTTTCAAAACAGCAGTTCCAAAGTGCTTCACAGATAGTGGAATACATAATAGTACACAGCATGAAAACAGCAAATAAAATTCAAAATGTGAAATGGAAACAAATACTCAACAATAGAAGTTCTGTTAACAACAAGTGCGTTTATTCCGTGCTGTTGCTAGTACCGGATTTAATCAGCCATTTGTCATGTGAGCTGTCAGTGTTTGTAATTTTTTACACTAAGCTTGAAGAAGAGTTTTCCTCTCTGTTGGCAGATTTGGATCTTCACCACCTATTCCCAAACCACTCCACTGGGATGTCAGGGATAACTGCTTCCCTTCACCAAGCTGCTGCTGCTTGTGCAAACAGGTACTGCAGGCCTATGGTACATCTTGATGTCTTGGTTCTGTTCAGTTGGTGCTTTTGTACTTGGTGAAAGTTTACACTGCTGTAGCCCACTGCTGCTTATCAACTATGACATTTCATAAGAAGACAAATTTTCCAAACCATGGAGTATTGTCAGTTTAAATGACCTGTTTTCATAGCTGACATTTTGATATATCAGGAAAAGCACAGGTAAAATTAATAACATACATGATGGCTGCATTCCATTTAGGTGTGTCAGTTCTATGGTTCTGGTATTGTCAGTGTTATCTCACCGTCATGACTTACTCGGCCACTCAATGGAGCAGAGACATCGCTAACATTATTAGTTACTGCCGTGCCTTTCCTACTATGACAAGGGAAAATGTCTGCTGTGAAAAAGGTCTGACTTAACTTTAAAGTTAAAGGTGGAGTCTGCGATTCTGGAGAAAGATTGTTAATATTTAAACTCAACAGCCAAACAAATACCCTCCCTTCTGTGCTCCCTGAGAAGCCCCCTCCCCCAAATTCATGGATGCATTGCCAGTGCAACGACACTAACAACTGGGCTAGCTGGCCAAAAGAGAAATATGGGGGAATCCAGAGTGTCTGCTGCCCGAGGGTAAGTTAGCCTCAATAAGTAATGTTACACAGGTGAAGAAGTGTAATTCCAAGGGAAAGAATTGTTATAACAAGTTGGCAAGGTAGTATCTCCGATGTTATTTACGTTTCATTACTATCATGGTGGCTCGGTCCTAGCCACTTCGTTTGTTTCCCATTTACAGAGCCAGGGCTGTGTACGAACACCAGATTTTTTTCCTGCTCACGCACGGAACAGACAGAAGCGGACTGTGAGGAGATTTTCGTTGAATTTGACGAAAAGTGGAGTGGATTAGAATCACTGACTGCAACTTTAAGCGTTAAAGCTAAAGTAAAATTTGTAATTGATGTTTTTTGGCCACTTGGGGGCAACTGAACAAGCTGTTAAGGAACACTGTTTATCACCATATCAGTGTTCAAATCACAGGGGAGCCAGGGGTGTGTCGTTCCCCCGGAAGCTACAGAATTTCAAATCAGGAGGGGGTCTCTAAAACTGATAAATAACCATTAACATTTCTAATGCTGCAATGAATGATATATGATATACATAAAATCAAATTGAAATCTAATGTCCTGTCATTGGTCATTTTAAATGTGTGTGCGGTCTAAAGAGATCCGATCAGATAGAATAACTAAAAACACCTGTGTGGGTATGCATGGTCTTAATTACCTGCTCTGAGGTGTCCAACAGTGGCTAGGCCTGACGGCAGTGGCTGTGGAGGTGGTGTGTGTTTTGAGAGGGGGAATGAGGTTAGAGGCTGGGTGTCAAATATAATCTTTGTACACTCTCTGTATGTATCTGGTGAAACCGTTCATCTTGAGTTGAGTAACTTTCTTCTGCAACTATGCAGGCGTTGCAATTTGTGGTCTATTTAAAAGTTAATGCTGTCCTGTCTGTTTTGCTCTGCCATGCTACTTCAGCTGCGTTGCCCGTTTACACACTCCTCTGAACACTACTGCAAACACTGCTACTGCTGCCATTGCTCATATAGCATTTCATTAGTCTCTTCTTTGCCCCAGTATCAGCCTGTGAGCTCTGAGACTCGTGTTTTTTTATCATCACTCCTCAGTCTCTGCTGTGCTGAAGATGGTGTATGCTTGCAGGGGGTGACGAGATCAGACTTACGTGAATACATGTTCTGTGTTCACATTATGAATCTGTTCCACATGAGTAAACTGACTGAACTGAAGCTGAAACATGAAAATGACACATAGTGACATTTTGAACTAAGTGAAAGCCATACAAAATTGCAGAAATTAGGTTTGTATGGCGATGATATTGATTGCATCTTGTCGTTGACCTAACAAAAAAATCACTCATGAGTGTGTATATGTTTGTGTGTATGCCACCTCTTTTTGAAACGACCAGCCTATTGAAATCTATTGTGTACCCTGATGATTGTGTCAAGCTTTGTGGGGGGAGAT
This sequence comes from Oplegnathus fasciatus, assembly GCA_003416845.1. NCBI lineage: Eukaryota > Metazoa > Chordata > Actinopteri > Centrarchiformes > Oplegnathidae > Oplegnathus > Oplegnathus fasciatus. The sequence goes on from NTHP01000056.1 coordinate 368,419, forward strand.
GATCCCATTCTGCTGCTGTTGGATGAATAAGCACAGATGTCAACCTTTTCACTGTGACTCTCACCTTGTCCACTCATTAGTAATGAAAACAGTTGCCTTTTGTTTCACGTTGAATATTCCTTCATGGGAACAAAGGCACAATTCACATTCATCCTGTGAAGCAGATCTCGGCCGATAAAGCCAGGCCAGCGCAGTCGTGCTCTGACCTTGTTGGCCTGACTCTCTCGCAGTGTTGGTCTGGCCGACTGCCACTCAGTCCTCAGTAATGAACCAGAGCATGAAAAGAGCCACTGCCTTGCTACTGGGAAGCTTACCTGGATCTCTTAGCTGATGTTACCTTCTTTCCAGGTGGAAGTACATAAGTACACATTGCTGTAACACTCAGGCTCCAACTTTCCTTTATTTCTACTCCCACTTTACCAGGACAAACTTAAGAGCCTCCTTCTTCCTGTCAAGTGTCTGGCGGGTGAGAAACTTGTGAATTGAAGAGGCAGACGTGCATTATCAGGGTTCTGACCTGCCCCAGCCCCTCTTCACTCTCTCTGCCTCTTTCTTCCTACCAGGATGGAGTGACAGCTTGTCACTGTGGGTGCTCCACAATACGGCTCAGACCCCCCTACTATTGTGGAGCTCAGAAAAAGCATCAAGGTCTTCCTCTCTCTTCCGTTCACTCTTTTCTCTCTCTTTTCAAAGCAGAGAATCAATCAGCTGTACACACACACGCATACATACACACGACTCACTTCTTTTCCCTTCCATCTGTCTATTCAGCAGCCAGTGATCATTTAGACTTGACATGTATTGTGAAAAACTGAGCTGCTCTGCCTCTTTCTTCTTCTCTTTCTTTCACTCCCTTTCTCTTTCAACTGTCTGTCATTAATGTCCAGGTCTTACAATATACGAACAGAGGAGAAGAAGAAAGCGAAGAGTGAGGGATGAATTGATGGATGGGAGGATAAGCACTCAGTGTCCTTTCTTTAAAGATTTGTTATTGTACAGTACTGTCTCCCAGTCATTTTTGGTTGGTGTTTCAGTCTGAAAGCCCGTCCACGTGCTCTTTTGTATGGGAAAGCAATAAGGCCCCATTGAATGAAGCTGAATGGACCTGCCATCCTTAGGGGCTGAGGCCTGAGGACTCCTATTCTTTAGCCCCCAATCTAATTGGAGCTGAAATGAAATGGAGGTTTCTTATGAAAATAGGCTTTGTTTGGCCGCAAGGCTGGTAATTCATAAACAATAAGCAGGGCCCCATTGTGTAGATAATAATATATTCATGCTGCTGGAGATGGGGAGAAGGCAAAGCGAAGGCTGAGGATATATAAGGAGGATAGGCAGAGACAGGGATGGAGAGAGGAGGGATAAGAGGAAGGGGAGGAGGAAGACTAGGGGCTAATAGCAAATAGTGGGTCAGAGAAAATTGGTAATGGTTGGGTGGCGGCAGAGGACTTATTAGAGGAAGTGAAAGGACTAAAAGTGGGTAGGAGTGAAAACTGAGTGGGAGTTAGTGGTGAAAGTGACGGGGATAGGAGAGATAGACAAGATAAGCATGAGACAAGGAGGGTGGGAGATTGGGAAATGGTTTTGAGTACCTCTGAGCTTACAGGTGACTGGTTTGGCAGCAGTGGGGGGAGAAGGCGAGTGAGTGAGAGTATCATAGAAATGGAATAGGTTGCACAGTGGAAATCTATGTGGAGTTGAGTGGGGGAGCTGATAGAGTGGATTGGTCAAGTGCAGAGATAGAGCAGAGCAAAGCAGTCAGTGTCTAACAGACGAGGTGGAAGGAGGAGAGGAGACCAGTGTGTCTGCGGTGGTATAAAACTGACAGGATTGCTTTCACCGCCTGGAGACACGATGGGTGGCTGAGAAAAACAGGTGAGCTTTCATGCCACTTTGATGCATCAGTCCCTCTAGATTACCTCTCACTGTTATCATCTGTAATCGCACAGGTCAAAGCTGCTTCTGTGAGATGATCCTCAGCTGAGTCTACACACTCTTAAAGAAGCGAGTTTCTGTGTTCGACATCCTCAAACAGCAGGACCAAAAAAGTGCTGGACTTAAGTGTTTTGTGGAGTGATGGACTGACTGAGGGGGACCCTGCTGCCCCAGCAGCTGTTGCAGTTCATTTTACAGGCTTTTTACCAATTCATTGGGGAGCGGTTGTTACAAAATGTAGGACTGGAGACACCCATTCCTCTGGATGCTTTGGGAAAATGCATCCTCTGCGCTGCAACCTTGACTTCCAATTTTTATGCTGTTTTCTAATTTTTTGACGAACAGTATATCCTGGACAGAGTTTTATGACAGTGGAGAGAGAGGATGTTGAGGACATGAGTGCAAAACTGAAATTGTAAACAACTCTGATTTGATTTCACTGCCTAAGAGATAGAGGTCTTAACTAATGGTGAGTAAACCTGAAATGGCACTTTTTGGGCGGACTTGAACTGAGTTTGTGTGCGTCTGTCTGAGTGCGTCAGGGGTGTTTTGCATGCTCCTGCACAGACAGGAAAGATTGATGATTGATGATCGTCATGTGCACACAGTATGGAGGAAAATGCAAAGTGCGATGTCAACAATGAGAAGTAATCCACATAGTTTAGTTGTGATCCACAATCCCCACCGATGTTTTCTTATGAAACAAGAAGTTATTCTGTTAAGACTATGTGCAACTTCTCAGCAGTAAAGGAGTCACTAAGTTGTTCAGAATATCAAACGGAACAAGACTGAGAACTGAAAATGCCAGGCTTTATATGGAAATAGCGAACATTTTTTAACAGTGCAGTTGTGTCGTTATATTTTTAAATACCTGTACTAACATATTTAAACTGCACATAGTTTTGTGTGTTTGTGAAGCCTTCTGCCTCACTGTGAATGCATTGCCGAATATGGAAAAATAAGTTCAGTGGAGAATAACTTGTTATGTAATTAGTCATGGTGTTACAGGAGAGTTAACACATCACTTTGTATCCTCTTAAGAATGCACAACGCATCATCTTTTCAAGCTCATGATTTATATGGGGAGATTAAAATGTTCTCAGAACAGATTTATGTTATTTACTAATGTAAGAAAAATCAGCGAATGGTTATTACCCAAAAAATGTTGTAAAAAATGTATTTAGCCTTCTGTTTGTTGTTGTTACATGGGTGTATTGGCCAAGAGATGGTGGTATTTACTTGGATCCAAACATGGGTGATCCTTGGGCACCTGACACCATGAGGTTTGAAGTTGAGCCACTAGATGTCAGTATGTATCAACATATGGACCAGAATTTCACCTCTTGCATCTCCAACATTAGACCGAATTCAGCATAAAGCTGAAGGTATGTGCTGATATTCTCTCAGTTCACTTGCGTGTGTGCACACATGGTGTTTATACAAATTATTATAGAGCTTAACATTGCGAAGATAAAACATTAAAGTATCATGACACAGTAAATTAGTGTTAATGCTCTGTTGTTAATGCTTTAGCAGTGTTGTAAGTATTTTAAATGATAACACTACTTTCACTTCGCCAAATGTCAGCAGGCAGATTGGTCTAAAGTCAAAGAAAGAAAAACTGAGAAATTGCTATTGTGTTTTTGGCTTAGCTAAGTATGTTAGGCTGTAAAATTGCATATTTAATTGCATGTCACAGTAAAGGTTATGCATTTATTCTTAATCATATTGTAATACTCCTACCACGAGATGGCAATCACACATAATGAAAATCTTCTCAGCTGTCTGGATGCGTGTGTGTGTGTGTCGGGGGGCATGGAAGGGGCTGGATGTGTATGCTCTCCTCATGCATGCTTTTGCACATAACGAGATGTCTTTACATTACTGTGTTGGATGTGTTTGTCTCTAACGTACGTGTGTGTGTGTGTGTGTGTGTGTGTGTGTGTGTGTGT
>NTHP01000056.1:396292-406387 GCA_003416845.1 Oplegnathus fasciatus
GGGGGGGGGCGTGCAGGGAGTGGTGCTCTGGCGGGGGACAAACATGGCTTAATGAGTGACTCTTGTCGCAATCAGAACATCGTTTCCTCATGCATTCTAATGAGCTGGATGTTGCAGAGGAGATCGGTTCACACTCTAATTTATTCAATATATTTTGTGTATTCACCCTGTTTATTTAATAACAGGGACCGTGCACATTAATCAACATCTCAGCCATCATCACATCAGCGCAAATATTCCAGAGTGAGTTTTCTCTCTGTTCTGCCCGGGTCATGTCACAGCTTCTCAGGACGACATTGCTGGCAAACACTGAGCTGCTATCTGCCTCTTGGTTATTGCATCTGTAGACATGGTGAGTGTTGCCGCGCAAGTCAGAACAAAAGCTTTGAGTATTACATCGAGGCCTGATAACATCGTGGTTGAGCAAATATCAGTGTTGTAAACATTTGAGTGTGTAGCTGAGGCTTACATGTCACCCATGGATGAGCCTGTAATTCTCTGCGCTAATAATTCTCCCTGGAGTCCTGCCCCTGTTATCCCACCACAGCCTGTTTGTTGCTTTTCTGTCTGTCCCTCTCCCCCTCTTGTTTTCTCTCCCTCCATCATTGTCTCAGTGAGGGTTTGGCTGACCAGAAGGCACACTTCAAATCTACAGGGAGATTTTCAAAGTTTGTCCCTCTCAGCAACCAACTTTTGATCTCTAACGTCAACTTCCGTTTTTTCCCTTTTGCCTCAACCTTTTGCTCTCACCACAATCATTTTGTATTCCACTGCACTGCACTGCAGTGTCTTCTCCTCTTTTCTACCTTCTTTTTTCCCCCTTGGCCTCCCCTTATCCATGTCATAATGTAATCAAAGGGTTGAAAAAGGTAGCGCATGAGGCCATGGGTGCGTGTGCATATGTGTGTGTGTGTGTAAGAGGGCCATGTGGTGCAGAGACTAGTGGGTTTCCCATAGCGATGAGGGCCCGTGGTTCTCCTGGTAACCTAATTGGCATGTGTTTCCTGGCAGGTCTTATTGTGGCCTCTCCTAATCACTGTCCCCAGCCCTAACAAGAGCGACCTACAGTATTGCTGCTGCACTGAAGGAGCATGTCTTTTGTTGTTTTATTTCTTTCTCTTTCTTCCTCTTGTCTGTCCTCATCCCCCTCGTCCTAACAGAGGGACTCGTTGAGACGGCCTGATTACCACAGTCAGATCCAGAAATGCGAGTGTGTGTGTGTGTGTGTGCGCGCATGTGTATATGAATGAGCTTGCCGTTTTCCCCCGCTATAAAACCAGTTGGTTTATCGAGGCAGACTCCTGCCCAACTGAGCATGTAAACCCTAATTGGGAAATGCTTTAAATAATTTCTAATTAGTACAAGTGTGGTAATAATTGGCTGGGTAATCTGAGGATTAATTAGCGGTGTTGTGTATGTGTGTGAGTGAGTGACTGTGAATGAGTGCATGCATGTGTGCTCAGTGAGCACGTGTGTGTGGGTCATTGTGTACGTGTGCATGTGCATGTGTGTCTGTGTGCTCACGGACACACTCAGTCGGGCCTGGACGGGCGGTTGAATAGACCCCAGGTTCTGCAGCTTGCTAATGGAATCCTGCCCACTCAAGGAGGTCTGTGGAGGAGGGAGGCCAAGACAGAAGCAGCTTTGTTGGCCAAGTTGTACTGTGGGTGGCCCCCCTGCCTGCAGACCCTCATTTGTATCACGGTGGGCATCCACCCCCTCTCTTATGACCCCCACCTTATTTAACAGCTAACCTCGCCTCCACCTCCCCTTCACCTCGCCCAGCCGTCCCAGCTCCAGCCCCTCCCCTTGTCGTGCACACTGCTCTCATCTTCTTTCTTTGGCTAAATGACACGTTTTATTTTCTTTGACCCAATATGCTCCCAAGCCCGGCTGCTGCTCCCCCTCTCCCCGTTTTTACCTAGACGTATTCTTCTGCCACTTTCTCCTCTCCAGTCATGTTCACCCTCTTCTACCCACCTCCACATTTCCCTCTTCCCATCTTCCTGTGAAGGAGAGGGCGAGCTAGCGCCGGGCTCTTGAGTTGTGTACTTCCACCTGGTCTACCCTCTAATTACTGCATCCTTTCTTTTGAGAAAAGAAATGGAGAAAAAAAGAAGGAAATGAAGAGCAAGAAGAGTCCGACCACTTGTTGCTCCAAGCATTGCTTTTATAACACTCCCCATTGAATTGGCGTCATTGAGCAACAAGAACATAAGCTTTTTATGGATTCATTGGATTAGGAATTTATATTTTCAAAAAAGCTTTACTTTAAACATTTCAAGCTGTCTATCGCAAAGGATCTCATTGTCATCCTTATTTCCCCCTATATTATACTAACTCTCCACTCGTAACCTATTGGAAGTTTTTCCATCCACCTTTATCTTAGCACTCATATTGTAAATCACTCTCCCTCCCACTCTGTCACCTCCTGCCTCCCTTCTCTCACTGTCTCTCTGTGTGACAGATGGCTGTCAAGGCCGTACAAATGGAAAGCAGTAAGCAAGTAAACAAACGAGCCAGGATCAATATGGGAGACTAATTGAACAATGACACAAACAATTTTGCTGAAGCCTGCTCTTAGTCATTTGTTGGTCTATACGGCTCTCACCAAGCTTGAAAAGTGCGGCTGGCAGCCAAGGCCAGTTTGATCAAATATGTGTTAGTAGCTACAAAGCAGCGTCACTCACAAATAGTGTTATTACAATTCATAATACTAATTCATACATAATTAATCATTTATAAATAACCAAAAGACCAAAAGAGGAATGCATTCACAAATAAGTGAAATTAGAAGTTTACAAATAACAAATAAGAAGTTTAATTTTGTTTTTTCTTATCTTTCTGTTAATGTTTTAGCTTTTTTTCCTTTTCACATGTGTGATTTGTTTTGTTTTTTTGTCCAGTATTCAATATAAGATTCGGGGCAGCGAGGGTAACATTATTGTTTGATGAATTTAAAAAATATATATGCTTTTACTGCTTTCTTCATTATTTACTGCCAGAATGACAGGTCAGACAACAGTGAAAATATGTACATACATTGCTGATTCCTTTGAGAAGTACTGATTTTTACTGTTCTTATTTCGATCCATCTGCCCTTACTGTTCTTGATGGTGTTTCTGTGACTGATAACACGCAGATTTAGCTAATGGTGCTTAAAGGTGCTTATCACTTCCTTGCTAATCTGGTTAGTGAGATACATTTACAAAGGTTGTAGATTAATTGTGACAGAACCTCCCTCCAATGCTAACACAGCTAACACACATATGGGGAGGACGTGGGTTTAAAACTGTCCCCATTCTCTAAGTGATGTATACTCAAACCATGAGGCTAGTCCGGGTGCCTGGCCCATTCTCTGACATTTACTGGGCTGGTACAAGGACGTACCCTTTCCCTTCCCCTCCTCTTCCTTCCATTCCTCCCAGTTAATCAGACTGGTGTGAAAAGGAGGCTGATAAGCCCATTGTCTGGCTGACAATGTCTTGGTGATAGGCCCGTAGTGGCCAACTGGATGGTGCTCTGTCCCCTCTCCTCCTGCATCAACCCATCCCATATTTCCTTGCCCTGAACCCCTCTGTCCTCACCCCTCCTCTCTCCTCACCCCTTTTATCAGCCCTTCTTCACCCTTTTCTCAAAACTCTCTTACCCCCCTTCGCCTTTGCCATGCCTGCACCTCCCCCCCCCGCGCAGTCCCGTGCTATCCCTCCCTGACCCCTCTCCTCTCTCCCCTCTCTGCTCACCCTGCTCTTTCCTCTTCTCCATTGAGCGGTGCAGAGCCACCAGAGGGAACTCATTAGTGCACTGCTCCCAGGTTAATTGGCTAGCTCAAAGAAAAGGACTGAAAAAGAAGAAATGAATGAGAAGAACACCCACTCTGTCCAGGGAGAAAAGGGAATCGACCTGTGTGTTTCTCACGCTGGCGGCTCCTCTAAACAGTGATGCAGCTGCTGTCAGGCCAGATGTGATCCTCTCCCACTGATTAGTGCTGCAGTCCTGCTAACTGTGCATGTAGAGGGGGCAAGGCCTTGGCCTCTATTGTTGGATTTATCTACCATGGAACTATGTAACAAATCTGTAAGGCGCCCCATGTGACAGGTTCATATTTCTCTAAGAAAGGAAAAACGATAACATCAAGCTGAATTGAAAGTGTTATCCGTTGGCTATCTGGATGAGTCTATGCAGAGATGGCGGCTGTGGACTTGTGCGCGTCCATGCATGCACATGTCCATTAGAGACTCACAACAGTGTGCACGGCACGGCCCTCCATGTCCTAAGAAACAGAGGGAAATGACTCTTGAGGGAGTGTGTTGTAGGAGTGGTGCTTATGACAATACCAGGAGTGTGTGAGTGGAGTCTGGAGTGCTGTCCACTCTTTAATTAACCACACCGCTTCCTGTCACCTTGGGCAACCAGCACATGGCGGCCAGAAAACGACTGGCCTCACAATGTCAAAACAATAATAAATAAATCAAGATTACATTACGTTCATTCTGGCAGATGCTGGGCGAAGTGGTTGAAATCATTATCACCATAATGATGAGGATATTTTCCACTATTGGTGTGCATCACTATATGGCAAATATTCAAAATCACCTATAATTTAATCAAACTGATGTTAACTGTGCTCCACTGTTATGTGTTACAAATTCCTGTTGTGTGTAAAACTTCCATACTTGAATAACACATTTTGTCCGTTTTTAGTCACAGCTAGCTAGGAATCATTAATTTGGACAGCAAAAACTTTCTAATGATATGATTCTGCTCTGAGTCAATAAACTATAATATTGAATTATCACCCAACCATAACAGATGCTTTTGTCCAAGACAACATTTTCCCCCCCAGACACTCACAATACGGAGCAGTTTGGGGTTCAGTTCAGTTCACATCTTTTATCCCACGAGAGGAAATTATTGTGTAGCAAGGCAGCATAAAAGCGTGAAAATATAAACATAAACACATTAAAAACACAATAAGATAATAAGACAATTGAAGACATTACAAGTGTGCACTGGCAATGCAGAGTACAATAAAAGGTACATGTGATAAAAGCAAAGACAAACAATAAGAACAGGAATAAGATGAAGTACTAAGATGTGTCGAGCAGCCAAGAGCCAGTTTATAGTGTATTAGAATTAAGAGTGTTTACCATGTAATAAATAGAAACTTGAACCTGTTGCAACTAATTTTTGGAAACCCCAGTCTCTGACAAGATGGGAGGATGTCAAATTCCTTAAAGATTGTCCAGATTTGCTACGATGGATGAGCTTTCGGTGCCGATTTCTGGCTAAAAATGACAAAGAAAGCTGCTGCTCACCAGTGATTTTACTCGCCGTCTTAACAACGTTGCCCAGTTGATTCCTGTTTGGCACATTTAAATCCCCACACCAACAAATCAGTGAGAAGGTCAGGAATGATTCTTTAATGGATATGTAAAATAACACCATCAACTTTCTGTCAACATTTAACCTTCAGTAGAAAATAAAGTCTTTGTTGCGTGTTGACTCACTGTCTTGCTCAAAGACACTTTGTATGTGTACAGTAGAAAGCAGGGGATTGAACCTTACGATTAATACCTCTATCACCTGAGCTGCACATAGAGCCACTAACATAAATGACATATTATTAAGAGGTCCCTTGAGATTCAAAATTATGGAGGAATTCAGCAGTGAGTGGGGTTATGGGTATAGGCGAAGTGCTGGCAGAGGACACATGAGGCCTGAGTAAAGAATAAACAAGGCGCATCCCTTCTTCCCTTTCTCTTTCTCCCCGTCTCTCCTTCTCTTTTTCCTCTCTGTCTCTCCGGTGAGATGATAACAGGATCAGTGGTTCGCTGGGCTTCAGCCAGCACAGGGATCATATTCATACGAGAGGGGTTGAGACTCTCTTCAGATTGGCTGCTGCACCTGACAGAGTGGGGGGGATTAGGAGTAGGGATAGCAACAGCGTTAGTCACAAGCTCATCTTTTGCCGTCTTCACTTCTCCTCTGGATCTGCCTTGGTTTGTTGGACATCACTCTTTGCAACCCCCCCCCTTGTCTTTTCAGCTGGGAGAGAGAAAGCAAAAAGCAAGACAGGGGGGCACTGCATAGATTCGCTGCCATTGTGTGTCAATCATTCGGTGTCTGTGTGTGTATATATGTGTGTGTGTGTGTGTGTGTGTGTGAGAAAGAGAGAGAGAGAGAGCCCTTGCCTCCAGTGATTAGCTCTGTCAATGCTGGGCTCTTGCTGCTTACAGAATAATACAGTAAGGCCTTGAGGAGCAGGAGGGAGAGGAGAGGAAGGTGGTCTGCCTATAGGCCTGCCGGCTCAGCGGTCAATGGTTTGTGTTATCGTGTGTGCGCCTGTGTTTGTGTGTATGTGCGAGAGAGAGAGAGAGAGACTGTGTTTGCTCATCTGACTTCTGGACTATCTGTTTGTGTGGGAGTGTGTATTTTTGGAAGTGAATTCAAGCTGAGTTACTTGGTTTTGTTAGACGGCGCATGAAATAAGAGGTGGATGTCTGAGACTCGAAGCACAAAGTCTGAACACATAAAAGGAAAATATGACAATTAGTACAGTCAGATCACACACACACACAAACACACACACTGGGTATTCCTTCGTCTGCTGGTCAGGTAGCTGCATGCTCCCTTCCCCTCTCTCTCTCTCTCTCTTTTTATTCTGTAGTCTCTTGCTCTCCGTCTCCCTCAGACACGCACACACACACATCTTTTTGCTCATGTCATAAGTGGGTGTGCAGAGTATTGCCTTGAGCTGCAGATGAACATGAAATAAACACAAACTAGGGTAGTGACAGTTTTAAATCGGCTTTAGATCACTATGAAAGGTAAAGGATTAGGATGCTTTTTCCAGTCCTGAGGAGATAGGACACAGTCTTGGAGGAGAGCCCACTCCTCTCAGCCCACTGTGGGCCGGGTGTCTATCTTCTAATCTTCTAAAGCACTCTTACACCATTTGCATGTAGTATGGCCTACATAGTTCGCGTATGCCCGTCTATATAGGCTGTGATAAAAACGGATCTTTTACACAATGATGGAAGAATAATTTTCTCGTGTGATATAGTCATCAATTTCACCCTGTTTTTGTTTTATTTCTACCTCACTGTCTAGATTACAGTGTTCACTGGAGGCTGTTTTATATTTTGTAATGCAACTCCTGTTCTTAACACAATCAAGTTTTTTTTTGTGTCAACTGTTTAAACCTTTACATTTAATATGTTATGGCCAGCTTAATGTGCTTTTGTGTGGCCTTCCCATCATTAGAAATTTATATTTGTGTAATCATTTATTATTTCACAAATAACACTCATTTTTTTTGGCCTTTTTTTGCTTTAAATCTCTATTTTAAATCTCAGATTCATTTAAGACACTAATTATTTTCTGTAATTCATAAAATTTTCATTTTGATTTTGAACCAATGTTCTTATAAAATGATGACAAACCATCACAAAACTTTAAATCATTGCTTTCATAATAAGCCAGGCTATTTAATTTAATACATGTTTAGTCAATATGTTTTGCTATCTAATCGCTCTCTAATTGTGAATATATAGGCTACCATGTAGGCCGTACTCTCGTCTTTTGATTACCGTGCGTTTTGTCAGCTTTTTTTCAACCAAATCAGGCATGAAACCGTCCCGGGAAGACGTTTTTTTTTTATTTGTCCTTATAATGCGTTTCTCTCACTTTCCCTTTCGAGTGCACGGAGGGAACTCGCAACAAAATCAAATTAAATTTTCTATTGAAAATGTTGCTCTTGTTATTCAGATGCTGGTTTAGGGTCTTTTGTGTGAATCTAATTATTCTCCACTATCAGGACGGTCCACAGGGTAATTAGTCACTTCTCACCAAAGTCCTCCCTGCATCCTCAGATTCTTATCACCATAACTCTGACATTTTAAAAGAGACATTTTTGTCTCTTTCATGATAGCCTGGAGTTTTTTTTTTTTTATTATTATTCCTTCGCTGTCGCTTATTTTTTTAAGCAATTTGGTGATACAGTATGCGCGTAAATAGCCACTGCTTTCCGAAAATGAGGCTGCCTTTCAATTGTGTCGTGTTGGAGGGGAGAAAAAAAAAACCCCGACGACGTTGCTGCCTGTGTGCGGATCGTGTTTTGCAGACGAGCAGAAATGTTGCGCCGTGCCAATCAGAGCAATAATAATGCCGTGCAGAGTTGGGAGGTTGAGGAACGAGCGAAGGAGGAACAGTAGCCTGAAATCAAAAGGAGCAGATGAATAGGTGCTTTAAGGTCCGGCCGCAGCGAGAGGTCCGGAGCAGGCAGGACAATTCAGCGCCTGCATGGCTCTCAATGAATTGCAACACTTGCACTTGGGGTAAATTGGTAAATTTGAGAGGCGGTAATAGTCTCCACAGTCTCTCTTACAGGAGAAACGAACGGCCCAAAAAGTCATATCATATAATACTATAGTAAAAGAGAAAGAATTGTCTCTAAGTAAATAAACAGCCTTAAGTTCCTATATGAGCATTAAATGAATATGGTGGTGATCTGATTTGATCAGGCCTAATACAATCTCCTTTTTTTAGTTTCACTGCTTAGTAAAATAGTACAGTATTTATTGTCGCCTCAGCTCCAAGCCTCTGTCCCTGTTCACTGATATTTAATTGCTGAAAATCGACTCTGCTACTGATTGTTGCACAGCATGACATGATTTTTTTGTCTGCCAGCAGTTATTTTATTTTTGGTCAAGTGTTTCCCCTCTGTTGTTTTTCAAGAGCATTTTTTTTTTTAAAATCTGAAATAGTAAAGGCTGTGTGGAGTGTGGACTAATAATGGCTGTGTGTAGTCAGTGATTAGGCATGGTCACCCCCAGTTGTAATTTGAAATAACTTTTTTTAAAATAACAAAATTGGTGATTTACAAAATACCTTCTGATGCAGTAGTCATTGCAGCACCAAGCACTCTTTAAGTACTTTTGGCTTCCATCTCTTAAATATTTCACGGCCAAGTATAAATTCCATTTTTCTCTTAAATGTTTTTACAGCAGTGCTTTAGTGCTGCTGCAAACCTCTGCTTCTTCGATCCATAATACTCATTTCTGCCACCTGTAGGATGTGACCTTTAGGCAACAGGGGAGTGTACACTTCATAAAAATGTCTGAAATATTTTTGTGCATCAAATCTAACATCCAGCCAAAAAGTCAAAGCCCTGCAGTCAGCGATGGCTTTAAGATCATGGCTCGGGCTCAATCAGGCTGACAGCTGGAGCAGTGATGACTTACCAGTAATTAAGATGGGACGATAACAAAAGCAACTTAAGTGTGTGTCTGTGATGCGGCAAGTTTTGCACGTCATGTATGTGTGCCTGCAAATATCAATTTATTTGTGTTTCATACACTACCTGGCAAGTGTTGATAATATGTGATTTTGGTGGTTTTAGAAAGAGAAAGAAAGAGAGAATGGTGGTGGTGGAGGGGGGTGGTGGAAGGAGGGTGTTTTCTAATCAGAGTCACTGTCGTTTTGTTGTCACCTGCTCCCAGACAGACAAAGTGGCATTTCCTGACTGTTCCCATCCCCGTCTGAGTTATCTGACACCCAAAAATACGGCTACGGGGAAGCAGGGAGACGAGGCACCACAGCCTTATCCCGGTAAGGAGATGGCTTCTTATCAGATCAGGCTAGGAAGTTTATTTTATGGAGTAAATCTGTATAGAGGGGATAAAGAAATGACACATCCCTTGCGGACACAAAGGGAGAAGGAGATTAGTCCTCCAGCAGCATATATGGCTTTAGTTCAACCTGACAGGCAGCGGATTGAAAGGTCATGAAATAATAATCCCCCTATTCTTCTACTCTAATCCTACGAGGGTGTGTTTCACTATGGGAACGTATAGGCTGAGGCTATGTGCTGCAGGGTGGATGTTCATTTTGTGTTGTCACTGTATTTAGATAGGCATCCAACACTGATTTAAATTAATTAGACTAATTATGATTGAAGAGGGATTTTTTATGATGAATGTCAGTGCCAGTACGTCTGTGTCTGATGTTTAGGGTTTTAGGCTTTTTTTTTTCTATTTTTATAATTCATGTTTGTACATATGCTGGAGGTTATTTTCTGTGTGTCTGGCTTTT
>NTHP01000056.1:406810-436545 GCA_003416845.1 Oplegnathus fasciatus
TGAAAGGGGGGGGGGAGTCTGCCCAACAGCCTGATAATCAAGCATCGAAAATGAGAGAGAGAAATTCAATGCAAACTAATGTGTTCCACACAATTACTCGATTAATAATTCTTATTCCATTACAGTGCCATGGAGACTCAGAGAAAGAAAGGGAGAGACGGTGGGAGAGAGAGATTTTCAGAAACAGGAAAGGAGACGAGAGAAGGAGGCGGGAGGAGAGAGAGAGGGAGAGAGAGCACATCAGGCTAAGAGATCTGCAGTGGCTGTATATTTCCCAATGCCTAGTTAAGGCTGCAAGGCAGGGGTCAGGAAACTTAATTATAGCGTAAGTGGATAGAAACTGCAGAATGATAAAGAGAAACATGCAGACAGATTGGAATGGCAAGGACAGGTTTAATACTATTTTCTCCTGTCTGCTTCCCTCCCACAATACAAGCCAGACCTGCAATCACACAAGGAAACGGCCCATATACCCCGCCTGACAATAACACTAATGCATATCAAAATTACATACTCGACAACTGCAAGGCATTTTGCATGGCCACTATTACTTTCCAATTTTGCGAGTTCAAGAAAATACATATCCCATGTAATGGTGATATCAGAGGAACTTATTTCCATGCTGTGTGTGTCAGAGCTTCAGATAAGCGTTCACCTGTGGTCGAACAAGAGTTATTAAACCATATCTACCCTGATAGACCAGCTGAATAAATAATCTGTTTTTTAATTTCTAGGTCCGCCATTAATTCCTCGTCCTCTCCTCTTTTATTTATTTTCCTTAATATCTCACAGTCCAGATTTTTTAGGAAGCCACATGTGCGTCTTCCACGTGCCTTGATTTGGATTTCAAATCAGTGGGCCTCAATGGGCGGCCCAATACACACCGTCCACTGTGTGAGCTCTGCAATTTATTTGCACTGTATAAGATTTGCATATCTGCAGCTCATGAAGCAAGGCTTTAATTTCCTCCTGCTGGAGATAAACATCACCTTGTTGGAGCAGATGGGCGGTAGCAGGATGGGGTCAATGAAGAAGAAGCAGGACAATGGCATTGGTTCAGGCTCTGAATGGGCAGAAGTAATAAAATTGCACAATTTCCATACGCTGGCCAATTTTATTTTTGATAAATTAGGATCAAATGTGATATAAGGAGATTCTGCAGAATTCTGTGTGGGGAGGAAAGGTTGGATGGTGGAAGGTGGGAATTATACTCACTTTGTTAGATGTTTACAGCACACATGGGTACACAGAGGACCAAATTTGTGGAAAAATAACTTCTTTTGGTAGATTTTTTACTAAGGCTCCTAACCTGACTATGATCTTTAATGTTAAGTGACTATATTTAAAGCTAGTTCCATTTATATCATCATCTTGATATATATTGTCTTGGTCAATGTCTATATTGAATATAATTAATACTCTCCATAGACCTAGATTCTGTTTCTTGCCACTGTTGGCATATTGTACTGATCACACTAGACGAGAGGTGCCATATTCTGTGAATTAGAGTGTCAACTAAGCACCTTTCTTATGACAATATTAAACAGAATGGAAATGATTAATTAGCTTCAGATAGATGGAATTTAATCGGTGTCTGAGCTGGAATTCAGTTCACATGTAAGGAGGTAAATTGGACGTAAGGTTAGACAAAGTGAACTTTTCTTAATTTTCATTTTAACTTATAGGATGTGCATTGTGGGAGCTCACACATTGTGCACCATTTGTATTAGAGGGGGGAGACAGGGATAGCAAGAATAGTTTGTGAATAATGAGCAGCTCATGCGGGAGTTATGTAAACCTCTTGTTATTTGGATGTAGGAACCTTGTAATTAAAGTACTTCTACAGGGGATGGTTCCGCTTTCTGCCTCGAGGAGAGCAGGGCCAGGCTGAAGGTTACAGAGGGCTAGAGGGGGTGGATGAGGTGGAGGGAAGAACACTCCCGTCTTTTATTAGCTCGCATTATCTTATGTTTATTTATTTATTTATTTATTTATCAAAGACACCTATGCAAATCAGGATCCCAAGTCATGGATCCCGCTAATGACACACACAAGAGTAATTAATTAAAAGCAGATGCACATATACACACAAGCGCACACATTATACATGTGCAAACCCTCATATAACAAGTTCATCTGATTTTCAAAGACGCCACACAGTCGGATAAGGCAAGAAGTGCGAGGAAAAGGCAAGAAATCTGCATCACAGTGTTAATTTAATCAGACTTCAGTAATACCTCTTCTTCTCCTCTCTCCCCAGGCAGCTTGCGGTTTCTCTGCTAGCTTGAGGAGAAGATGAAGGGAGCTTTCAGCCTCTTAGAAGATGAGGGTTAAAGAACGGAGAGATTAAGGAAGTGAGAGTGCGACTGAAAAGAGGGCTGGGGATTATGTCATCTACAATTGATGTGCTCTCTTAATGTACCTTTAAACATGTGCCACTGGGGCCTGCTTTTATAATGTCTATTCACTCCTGGGAGGGGGGGTTAAAGTATTAACCCAGAAATACTTTGCAACATATGTGTGGCTCATGTATTGAGAGTAGTTATCAGGGTTTATGTCACTTTGATATGTATACGGCATGTGGAGAGATCGTCTTTGTCAAAGGAAGTCCATTTCTGCTCGGCTTCCCATACACTGCCATGCATTGTGCTGATCTCCATATCAAAAAAGAGATCCTTTATCGAACGATCATAGGGACAAAATGTGTCTTTATTCCACGTCTTCAGCTCCAATGAAAATGTTCCCGCAATCTAGTCCAACTTGGACTATGAGCAAAGGATTTATTAAATTGACTGATTCTCCTCTAACCGCCGAATGAATTGTCTCTCAAATTGCTGCTTGTCTCAACAAAATGACAGCGGAGAGAGTGTGTGGAAGATCTACAGATCTTATCCATAAGAATGTTATGGGGTTAAGTGTACTTGGAGGTGTGTGTCTGCGTGTGTGTGCACATACACTTGTCTCCGTGTCTGTAGTGTGCGCAACCATTCGATTAAATCCACAGCTATCACTAACAGGATTAGCTGAGTGGACAGCAGAAGTCTATCATTGCTTATTGATTTCCTCTGATTCCCATCAGCCCATCAGGGCAGGACATTCTGTGAGTGGCCCCGGTGGGAATCACTGCTGCCGGCCTGGGTTAACGTATTGTGGCTAACGTATCTGAGAGGCTTCAAAGCAGGCGCCCATCTTTCTGTGTCAGGAAAAGTCAAATAAGTCAAAGCTATCAGGGGCAACAGATGCTCCCGACTCCCCTTCCTGTGTGAAAAATACAGTTTGACTCCATCTCAAGTGAAACACTCAGGGATCAATCTAATCAATGAATCACTAAGACGGTAGTGTTGAGCAACAGCAAGTGAGTCTCTCCTGACACTGCGGGGGAATGGGGTATTCCTTTCTCTCCTGTGGTCAATTTTTTTGTCAAACTGAACAATGAAATCATTGGCATTTTGTCTTACAGTTGCCCAAATCTCTCATGCTTGAATGTCATAGTTTGTGTTGACAAGAGTTCAGCTTGGATTTATACTTGACGCAAGGAGTCTCGCCGTACATTCCCACAGTGTAGGTTTTGATTTAACCCTATGATATCACCACCGCAACACTAAACAGGTATATCATATGTGATTGGGCCGTATTGTGCTTTAACTACACTCAATGGCCACTTCATTAGATACACCTATACAGTATAATGCAATCCAATACAACTGTTCTGTCAAAGTGTATTTTTATGATGCCTAATAATGTTCAGCTTTTGTTGACTGTCATAGAGGTGTTAATTCAATTATCTGTTTTAGTATTGAGGTCATTATTAAAGGTGGTGTTGTACTGGACTGCATTATATTCACAGGTGTTTCTAATATTCTGCGAGGACAGAAAATTTGAAACACCTCTCAATATAATTTAGTCCAGTACAACACCACCTTTAATAATGACCTCAATAATAAACATATATAATTGAATTTACAAATTTCAAACAGTGTCACCAAAAACTGAACATTATGAGCTGTTATGAGTTATTATGAGTTGTTCATAAACATAGATGTTATGGCAGGGCTGTTTTATTGGACTGCATTAGATTATACAGGTGTACCTAATAAAGTGGCCACTGAGCGTAAATTCCGTATAGTAACTGTGTTGGAATTTCGTCATTTACCTTGTGATTTGAGCGACAGTGGGAAGGTTCTCCTTGTTTTGTTAGCGAATATGAGATTATTCCGTGCAGCTGCCGAATGTTTGGTTCACTGTGATAGTGGGTCAACAGAAAGTTTGCAGTGCAAATGACTGTGCTGGTTGTGTTTTACTGAAAGGAGAAGATAACTGGGTCTTTTTCTTCTCTTTTGCTTCACTCTGAACAATCTCTACAGTACTGGAAACTTGGAGGAGAAACACAAGCAGCCCATGTTGACCAGTCACACTTCTTTGTGGTCCCGATGCATGTTCCCGACATGTAGTTACATTTTTGAGGAGCCGCATGTCAGCTACCACATAGCCTACGACAAAACTTCGGAAGCATGTAGCTGCGGTAGGTATAACTTCTTTACACAGAAGTATAAATCCAGCTTTAAAGGGTACGTACACCCTTGATTTCTCCCTGGCTCCTCTCAGCCAGAATATTTAACCCTCTGATGCACAACATGGGTCAAAAGTGACCTGAGCGAATGATTTTGTTTTATATCTTTGCATTTTATTACTCAGTATTTCATGAATTCCTCAACTAAGTTGTTTTGTAACATCACAAACACTTATTGTAATGTTAAAAAACATTTTTGTATCACTTCCCCACAAATGCACAACGTGGGTCAAAAATGACCCGTATGTATCCTCAATGGAATTTGATAGGAACTTTTGGTTTGTTTACATATTATCAATAAGGAAAATATTTTATTGCGGACCAATCTCCTCAAGGTCACTATTTCACCTTTCTACAAGACTGCCTTATCACAACTGTCATGACACATGTAAGTTTTACTGTACTTTTCACCTCAGAATATACATCATGTGCACATACATCTCTCTGTATGTATATGTCTGTATTGTATATGGTTAGAAAGATGTGAGAATAGAATAGTTGTATGTTAAAAATCATTATTGAGATGGCTTGACCTATTCTAGCTAACTAGCTGAACGAAGAATGAAATAGACCTCAGGGACTTGGCTATTTTGTCATGGTTGAGGAGGGGCCACACTTTCGGCTGAACTCTAAGGGGACAGATACAAACTAGTTTTGTGTATTGTGTGTGTGTATGTGTATTGTTGGAAATATCACCTGTATTAATATGATACGACAACAACAATCTGTCATTATGTGTATAGTGCAAAAAAAATTCCTCTTTAAATCAGTGCCAACAGACAAATGAGAAACTCTTACGATGTTCAAATGGAACAGGCAGATTGAGTCAATTTATAAGGTCAAACATAAATATGACGAGATCGCATTGGCGGGATTGTTTGTCCAAAAGATTTCGCACACAACATTAAAGCTCATTTGCTAATTGCAACCATCTTCCTCTGTCACAAATGACTGCACCATTGTTTCCTTCCTTCAAGAAGAAGTAGTGATGAAGCACAGAAGGATAGCGGGCGTAGTGCGTCTGTGTAAGAGAGAGAGAGAGATATTAACGGAAGATAATAATCCAGGGGAAGCTGTCAGCAGTTCACCCTCGATGGCTCGGGTGTCAAAGGCTAAAAGAGGTCCACGGAAATTTGTGAAATTAATAATAGTGTTTGTGAAAGGGTGAAAAAGACATGTACGAGGAGGTTTAAAAGTGTACCTCTGGATGCAGCTGTGACAGGACCAGAAGAATTAGTCCAATTAAAAGTGGTAATTGCTTTGCTAATTTCTCCTATTAATTTCTCAGAGTGTACGAAAGAGTGGGAGCATAATAGGCGAAATGCTTTAACCCTTCATCGCCTTAATTCCTTCTCTCACCTCCTCACTACTGATGTCTGCGTTCTCTCCTTGTATTTTAATAGCTCTTCTCAGCTCTCCACCCCTCATGCACTCACCTCTGATTTTCTCTTGAGCTTCAAAAATGTCTTTGTCTTTTACTTTTCTCTACAATCCAAGGATTCCCAAATTATTTTTTCATACTGACAGTTTGTGAGAAATGATAATTGCAACACGGATAATAGTTTATTTAGATCATGGTTTAACAGGCTTATTGTTCATCATCATAACAAAATAATACCAATAAATTTTAATTCTCCATATATTTTGTTACAGGAAATATAAACCACAATGGTACTGCAGCTGTTGTGAATTATTCTCCAGTTTTCAAAAAAGGATCAAATTTTTGTTGATGTATTTGTGGAAATGACGTCTAAACATCAGGCCTCTGGGTTGGCAGTTTCCGTGGCAGCAGTTGAACGAGATCAGATAGCCGCCATTGCTCGGAGACGCGCCATCAACTACCATGGTGCCCTTCTGACTGTAGCACATCATAGCCCTGTAGCCTATGAATGTTAGTACGTTTTTCTCTTTTTTCAACAAGCTCACATACCGCTGGTTATGTATCACTAGCGATGTAAGATGTCTTTACAATGTGGAAAGTGGAAGCTAGCAAGCTGGCTAACTAGCTAACTAACTTGCAAGTTGGACTGACTAGCATCGCTTTTCGTTCTTGTTATTTCAGCACCTGCAAGAGTCATCGGCAGCTCCTGGACACTCGTGCCATGTTCACATCATATCGGAGTCATCGTTTCCAACTTGTAGATAGCGCTCACGTCAACTTCCAAATTGTAATTATGACTGTGAAACTGGGATTTGAGATGTGGTATATCTGACTAATATGGAAGTGCCTGAAAACCAAATAAATATGGACGCCTCACATCAGCAAAAGACCATTGTTCAGTGTAATTTAACCCAAATTTAATGGATATGGTGTTTAATGTCAATGCCCAGTGTTTTAATCCTCCCCCGACCAACTCTGTAATCATACAACCATCTTGTTGATGATAATCCATCCCATATGACATGAACACGGAATCAGTGCGGTGTATCTCCTGCATTATACAAAGGAGGAGGGTCTAGCTAGTGTTAAGTGAGTATCCTTCCTGAGTCCAGTTGTGGTGATGGCAACTGACCAGACTGTCAAAACACCCAGCAAAGAGAGGTTCTGTAACCTCAGCACTCCGTATGTAACAAATTAAAGTGATAATGAGTTATTTTTAGTCACAGATAATAATAATAATAATAATAATAATAATAATAATAATTAATGATATCACATAGATATTGCACCAATCAAAATAAGAGAACAACTGAAAAACACAGTGTGTGAACTAAGAATAAAATATATAAAACTTATTTTTCAAATGAGTACACAAGTCAAAACAACTGATTTCTTAGCAAAACTTTTAATTTCAGTTTGATTTTAACATTTATTAAAACACACCAGCTTTAGAGCTTTCAACTCACCAGTGGAAACTGCCTCATCATTGTCACACATTTTTGAATGCGGGATGAGCAGTAAAGCTTTTTTCTTTTCTCATTAATCATTATATCATTCTGTTGTGACTGGACATTACTATTGCAGGGTCAGAGAGGAGAATTTCCCTCTGAATACTGTCTTGTCTGACTTGATTATAGTCCATACGCGTGTCAAAAAAATACCCAGGGAACAAATGAATCTTCTCTTCTGCTGTAGCCGACAAGGTGGTCAGCCATGTAATTTGTTCCCGTCTAGCTCAAAGTGTGTAGTGTAGGCAGTCCATTGAATTCCCATCCGTCATGGTTAGTTACACGCTTGTCAGCTGCTCTCCCACTGCCCAGCGGTCTAGCCATCACCCCTGACCTGGAAGCATTATATCTAAATCACATTACATGGCCCTGTGTTCTTTATTTCCCTTTTGAAGTCACCAGAGTGAGACATCTGTCCAGCCCTGTTTGAGTTTACTTCCCACTCAGCCGCCACATCTTAATTAGCTGATCTGATTTTCTGTGCTGGTGTATATGTGTGTGTGTGCCTTTTGTGCGTGTTTGGGTGTATCTGTGTTTGTGTGCGTTTGACAGTGTGCATCTATGTTTGTGTCGACAGATAGGGGTTTGCTTGTGGGCTGTGGCTGATTGACAGGCTGATGGGAAGATAATATGCTGAGAACGACAACCAAAAGGACCTGGAATTCATTCATTGTGACGATAATGAATCTGAGAGAAAATCCTTGTGTTTGTTCATTAGCCATTGAGGCTGGATGACACGGCCTTCCAGGCACTGTCAGCCACAGATGTCCCTCACTGAAGGATTCTGGAGCACCTGAGTCCTTCCTGGCTAATAAGGTTGTAATTAGCACAGCAGTGAGAGCTGCATGGCCCTGAGACAAGCTTCTCTGTTAAAAAAAAAAAGAAAGAAAGAAAAAGTAAAATTTTCTACTCATTTTTAAATCAAGGCAATTACAGCTTCACTCAGAACCAATGTATGTTATTTTCCCATGTAACCTGCAGTCTCTGAGTGTGTAAGTGTGCACTTTCATGTGTGGCGCAAGCTCTTAACATGAGACCAAATGCTTAGGTGCAACCCCCATCTATTCGTGCCCTTTGCAATCTCTGCCCGGAATTTAATGCGACTGAATCCTTGTCTAACGTTTGCGCCGATACCGCAGGGAAACTGGTTTCAGTTCCCTTGTGTCCTTGTCAGTGCTGTTATGTGATTATGGCTTAGTGTACATACTGCAGTGTCCCTTTTCATGTCCTTTGACATAGTTTTGACTAAACAGCGGAAGGAGGAAGGTAGAAAAGGTCGATATAAATTTTAGCAATCTAAAGGAGACGGAGTGCCGTGAGAGGTGGAGGTGGAAGAAAAGACTTGTGTCTCTCCACATTAAGGCCATGGCCCTGAACCTGTCGCTAGAAACATTTTGCTGTAAAATAGTCTCATTTGTACTCTGGTAGAAAACTAATTAGCCTAGCGGTACTCGACCCCTACCATTACACATACAGTCTGAGAGATGTATGTGGACTGTGTGCGTAGTGCTCAAGGTGTGCTATTACTGCATTACCACATGATTCTACGTGGCAACACTAAGACATTTATGTGATCAGGGCCATTAGCTTCAAAAATTAGACAGCTATGTCAAAGTCAAATTTTGACGCTTAATAAAAGATTACTTTTATGCCTTATTTAAACTGAGCTGAGTGCTGTCAGTGCCTTATTTTGTACATTATTTCAGTTTCAGCAGTAATTAAGATATTGTGTATGACAGATAAACATAGAAATAAACAGAGAAATACTGAGCCACTTTCTCCATTTCATGGCTGTGCACCGTATCTTCGACAGCTGATACGTATACAGCATTTACAACAATGAAGGTAGAATCAGCTTTAAGTGGTATCTCATGTTGTTGGAATACTTTCACATTGCACAAACCCTAATGAATGGCGTAACCCTAATGCTGGCTCGCTCGCAGACCTCTCGTGTCACCTTTCACTTAGGTGGTCTTCGACGGTCTGCGTAGCATCCATTTTTATAAACACAGCAAAGTGGACACAGTTAAGAACCCATTTTTATCTTGTGCTCACACATCCACTGCCCCTGAGGTCCCATGGAAATGTGCAGGCTAGAATGTGAAAAATATCAGTCTTTTAGTCCCGGCAAGAAGAGGGATCAGCTAAAGATAGGATCGGGTTCTTGTAAAGGGCAGGTGAAAGTTAAGTGAATCCAAGGGTAAGCAAATCTTTAGAATAAGATGCTGTTGAGGGAGTAATGTTCAGGCAGTAACTGTGGTTGAAATTTTCACTTTGCTATTTTCAGCTGGTTTTAAACTGGCATGAAGCATTTGGTTGGGGAAACACTTAATACACTGAAGCCCCACAAGTAAAGTAAAGTGCCTCAGTGGAAAGGACACAGTCGGGTAGCTTGCTATGCTGCGTGCTGTATTAAAGCACTTCTCATTGTGTCTTATGTCTACGTATACAGAATATATTGTATACTGTATATACATATACCGTATATGCTTTGTTGGATTACATTAACACCTGGTATTAAATGCGTCTCCAAGTTCACATTGAAATCAAATAGTTCTTTACATTTAAAAATCCATATAATCATGAACATTACTTTCTATTTCTAATATTTATATCCTAGAACAAAAGACAAATTAAGAGGCCGCTGGTTCTGATTGATGTTTTATTGTGACATTGATTGCATCACAGCTAAATTGAGAACACTGCTTGCTGTGGGTTGAACTTGGCAGGGCAACGTAACTTTACACAAACAATAATAATTGGATTTTGAGCAAACTAAAAAATCCTAATGTGATTGCTTTTAAGAATGCAGAAATATTAACAGCAAATTATACCAAGAAATCTGTACATACCCCTTTTTTTGTACACTCCAACATGCATAATCATACAAGATTGTAATACAGCTTTTAAAGAGGTGGATCTAATTAGTTTTTTCACGCTGTAGCAAAGAAGTGGCAGGAGCGTTTGGCATGTAGGGTGGCACCAGAACAGTCATTTTGGTGATATCTGAACAATATATCAGCGAGTCAAACTGCAAATGACATTAATAAGCTTAAAAGTACTCTATGGAGTTTTTAACTGGTTATGAAACAGTCTCAGTTTAATACTGATGCCTCTATATGACCTACATAAGCAAACGAGTCCAACAGCAAAAACATTGACTATTTCTATTAGTTTCTAATAGTTATTCTTAATGTCTGCCACCGGGTCGGGGTTTTCCGCGATATCAGACGATATCGTCTGCTGGGGTGCTGGGGTTTGCTCTGGCTGAATTCGAGTTGCTTCAGCCGCTAACTGAAGGTCGGTCCCCAGAGCTGCCGCCAGCTCTCCTCCCGGAGAAGTAATCTCCTTGCAGCGGGGAGTGAAACGGAGGGAACATGTAACCCTAACATTAGGTGAAACACTGCCGCCTTTGTCCACAGGGACCGCCAAAATCAACACAAATTGAAAAGTTCCACAGAGTTGCTTTAATATGCAGTAGTTAGATTGGATTAATGTCCCTCGCAGCTACACATTGTGTCAGCAGGTGAATGAAGGAGGTGAAACTAAGGACTCACAAGTATCTTTGTTACATCTCCCTCCATTCAAAAACATTTTTTACTTACTGTTTCTTCCCTTGGATGTTTGACCTTCACTGTGCAGCTTGATGTATTTGCAGAGTTTGACTCTAGAAGACTGTTTTTTTTAAAAAATCTGCTGAAGGGGAAAGTTTCTCTGTGCTCACCTTTAAATCTGAGTTTAAGACGTGTAAGTACACACATTTTGTGATATCACGACTAGTCTGGATCGTGGTGCAATATTCAACGTACACAAGTGTGAAGTGGAAACTTGAAACCTCCAGTGCACACGCTCTCAAGCAGGAAACATATTGTGTTGAGCAGTTAAACTTTTGAAACAAAAGATATTTGCATATTCATATATTCTGGATTTTTCAATGAGGGAGAAGAAGTAGATGTAATTTTAAGAATTGTTAACGAGGTAATTGCACATTTTTGTGGGGAAACGATTTATTATTCAAAACAGAGTATTTGTACATATCTTGAAACTGGAGGGGATCTTTAAGAGTTACACACAGGTGTAGCACAAAAATCTGTGCATGTGCCCCACTTCCCCTCTTAATATATTCTTGTGCATATGCAAATGACTGAATCAACAACTAAACACATGCATCTGTATGCTATTGGAGTAATCAGTAATACACTGTGTACCACATTTAATATTATTCTAATATTACTATTAAAAATGTTGCTTAGCATAATATGAAATTGCAGCACATTTCAGCCTATTATCAAGATACTGTACGGTTGCTGTGTGATTCTTTTACTATGAGGATTGTTTGGAGAGAGAACTGTGCAGAATTATTTCATTCACAGTTGTATAGGTCTTTATCATGGCCTGAGCATACAGTAGGACGAAGGTAGATAAAAGCCATCTTCCTGACCTCTAAACTGTGAAAGAATTACTTCATTTCATAATAAAAGACAACTGATGAGACATTATTCTGGGTTATCTGGTAAACACTCTTCAGCAATCCCCTCACTTTTCCCTCCTCTTCCTCAGTTCTCACCTCATCCTCCTCAGAGCAACCCTCACTTCCCTTGCGTTCTTCACCTGAATCATTTTCACTAGTTCTTCTGTCTCCGTCGCATCTTCCTGCTCATTCTCTGCTGACAGACACCTCTGCAAGCATAAAGCACATTGAAATTAGCCTCTTAATATTGTGTATTACAAGCATCATAAATTGTATATTTATACTAAAAGAAATCTCCTTACAGTGTGAACTGCTGCAAATGATCGCTTGTTATCACTTCTGGCAGCCACTTAACTGTATATGAGCTCTAAAACAGTAAGTTGTGTTCACTTACCGGCTTCCGATCTGTACACCCACCCCTGCACATCTTCTGCTGCAGGACAAAAGGTTCGTCAGAGGCATTTCTCCACAAGTTGAGAAGTGATTTGTGCTGGTCAGCCTTCAAGGCTGGAGCTATGAAATCCAACACTTGAGATTATGCTGCAACATCATACTAGATGTAGCATACTATTGTATTAGAGCTCAATGGGTACATTAGACGAACCAGTATATCTGATGAAGAAAGTAGCCTCTAGAAGTCGAAATAAGCCAGTAACTATTTGTAAGGTTTAGACACATTCACACAATAAAGAAAACAAACTGCGCTATCACACTATACCATCAGCCCAAGAAAAAAGAAGTAGTGTACTACTGTATATTACACTTACAATATGACAGCCTTGACTCAAAAACATGGTAGGGGAGAAATATGATTACTGATCTGCTGCATTTAAATGCGGATTTTACAGTCACCAGGTTACTGCAGTGCATGTAAACATGTTCCCTAATTTCCTGCTGTAACCTAATTTCTCTCAGTAACCTGGTTTCTAGATTGCGTGTAAACATGTTCATTGATGTACTGTGGGTTTATACAATTGGTCCATAATTCAGTAGTAGAATACAGTACAGTGAATTGGATTTCGTACACAGATTAGGTGTATTGAATGAACTCTGGGCCACTGATAAATCAATGAAATGCAACACAATTCCAAGGAGGCTTGTTAAAATGACATAAACAGCGTATCTCCCAGGAGGTAGGTCGGCTGTAATGTAAAAAGCCCCGACAAACAAAGTTTTTGTGCAAAGTGTTAATATTAGCTGTAACAACACCACCAGTAGGCCTGTGTGTGTGTGTGTGTGTGTGTGTGTACGTATGTTTGTATGTTACATCCTGACAAAGGAAAGAATCAATAAAGATATGCGGACACATCTTTACGGAGCATACATGTGTGGTTAAAAGAAAACATACATTATAACAACACAACTTTCCAGTTACCATGTTTCACAATACACAGTCTGTTTCCAGTGTATCATTTCCATGTTGTGTTTCTTGTACAACTCTAACTTAAACTGACTTAGTTCTTAAATCCTCTTTTAATGTCACTACAGGATCACTTCAAAATAGCCCAAGCAACAAGTAGAACAAATGTATGTATTATCTCTCAAAAGTGAGTATTTCTTCCAGATTTATCCTTTAGTCCCACAGGGACAACACTGAACCACTTTACATATTAACCTTAAGTCTGAAACATATCAGTGTAAATTGTTTTTTAACCCTAAATTACTGTAATGTAACTCAATAAGTGAGAGAGTTACAAATCAAAACTTGCATAACCTGGTTAACACATATCTGTCTCACACCCTGCGACACTCAAGATTGTCTACGGACAACGGTGGCCACATCTCATCGTTATATTTGCGTGAGCCAATGAGCACCTTTGCTTGCTGACCATATCTAGCAGCCTTGGCTATAGCCGAAGACACTGCGCAGAAGAAGAGCTGGGTGGATACATAAACTGATATTCTCTCCTAACTCTCTGAAAGAAAGTTAATAAGCATATTACCCAAAAAAAACTGAACTAACTGACCATATTCCTTTTCTTATTTCCTTTCAGGCTAAAATGAATAATGGCTGGATTTGATTCATGCTTAGCTGCAGCTGCAGCTGTGTTGACCCTGCCATGACACTGGGAAATGGGTCAGTCCAAAGTGAAGTTGGACATTTTTAGCAACTAGCCAGGGACATAATTAACATATTATCTCTGCTAACTCACTGCTGTGAGCAGCTAAACTACATCAGCAATGTTAGCAACCATGAGCACAGAAAATGTGATTGTATACAAACATGCTGGGTTACTTCTTTTACTTTATCTTTGCATAACGTGTGTTGTGTTGTCACACTCCGACGAATCTGTTGTTCAGTTGATGTTGAACTCAGTTCAGTGTAGTGAGATTAGCTCTGATTTGTTAGCTCCATTTGGCTAATTTGGCTTCATTCTTGACCAGTGGTTTTGCTGCTGGTTCGGTCAGTGTTTTAGCTGTTGGCTAAGATATGCACTGCTGCTGCTCTGGCTTGACTTACTTTGAAAGTAATGTAAAACCAGGTTGAAAACCAGCGTTTCATTGTCCTCACTGGTTGAAAGTCTGTGTCGGCTCTGAGTTGGGTGTGGTCAGAAGTGTGCTCTGTTACACCTTTAGCCACACCCAACAGTGATGACACACCCTGGAGTACGCTTCTACATCACAGCAGCGAGGTGAGAAGTTAATCCAGCGGATGTCAGCAAATACTTCGTAGCTGGTGTTGCTCTTTAAATTTAGGAAAATTGAGTCTGTTTTCATATTACCACGGGAGTCCCGTATCTGGTAACCTGACAAATTGAAGTCCAGTATTTTCTTATATTTAACCACCGTCTTGTTCCATCAACTCTTTAGGAGAATATCTCAGTTGCATGGATTTAATGTAATGTGTTCTTTTATGATAGTATATGATCTGCACACTGCTATCTTTGCAAGCAGCTTCAACCGCAGCTCTGGGTTTTGTTGCAAACATACTTGACGACAATTTGAGGCAATATGAGCTGGCATCGTCGGCAACGACTGCCTTCACCTTGGGTCAGACTCCTCCAGCCTTTTACCCTGCTAAACAAGCCACCGCTTAGAAATCACTCTTACAGAGTTTTAACAAGCAAGCGGAAAATCTTGCTTGTTAAACCTTATTTCCTTCAGTAAGCAGAAGATGGACAAGACTGGTGTAACACTTTGCACCTTCCATCAAATTAAATGATGATGATTAAATGCCCATGCCGTCTAGAACAACATATTTCAGTGTTTTATGATCGGCAGGATGACGTCATTTGTCTGTTGCAAATCACTGTTGAAAAACAAATCCATTTTGTGATGTGACAACGCTCTGGTTAAGGTTAAGGCACAAACACAACTTTGGTCAGGTTAAGAAGCACCGTGGTTTGGGATAAAATGATTACTTCGTTAAGGTTAGGGGACCTTCGTTGTCATGTTACAATAGCAGCCACGTGGTTGAGATTGGGAAAACATTGTGGTCATGGTCAAAAGAAACAAACGTTGACTGGCGTTTAAAAACAAGATACAAATAGCTGACATGAACTTTGTCGCTTTGTAACCACCTGACTTCCTCCTTCGCTTCCATCATAATGGCTACGACCACTAGAGAGGCTTTGACACTTGAACGTGAACACGTGTCGTTTTGTGGCACTGGCTGAAATGACCGATACTGTCATTTTTCTCTGGGGGACAGTCTCCTTTTCTTACTACCTCTGCAGATGATTTGGATGATTGATATTTCTGTGTCTTTCAAGATTTTGGGCATTGTGCCGTATTTAAAGATGTCTCTTAATATTAACAGCAGGTGTTCAGGGCCACGTACAAGTACAGTAATAAAGATGGCTACCTGAAAGTGGAAATTAGCCATATATTTTGGTTAAGATAGAAAAAAAAGACAACCAACAGGATTTTTAAACATTCAGCCATGAAAATTGATACCCCAGCCACTTTAATGCAAACCTAAAACAAATACATCAGTTGTATTTATCACTGACAACTTTTTTAATACATTTAGTACTCATTTGTATTGATCAGTGTCAGACAAATCAATAATACAGTATAGGAATTAAAGAATGGTATTAATTTGCACAAACATTGCGATGTACAAATGTATTTGTAGTGGAACAAAGTATGTTTTGAGTTTCCAACTAAATTATATTACAATTATAAATCTTTTCTTGTCTTACATTTGGGCTTTATACATTTTTTATTTTATTTAAACAACTTCCCTTTCTCATACTCATTCATTATATCATACACATGCACTCCCAAACCAAATAATAAATTAGTTATTTGCTTGAATTTATTGGATTATCATCACAACACTGATTGATATTGCCAGTATCTATGTGTGTCTGTGTATCTGTGTACATAAATGGAATCCATCTCTTATTCTCTGTTTACAAAAAAAAGAGTGTTGCAAGAGTATACACACCGCTTTTAGCTCCTTCCATTGTGATGTTCTCAGTCCAAGGCCATGTGCCATTCAGGCTGGGCTCTCAGAGCTCACGTCCAAACCTCTGCTGCCTTCAATTAGCATTTAACTCATGAGTGTCAGTCAGTGTCTCCTTATTCACCAAAGTAGCTGGGAATTCAATTTCTCCCTGTCCTTACAATCATCTGCTCCCCCTCTGTCTCCCTTCGTCCTCCACCTCTCGCTCTCTCTGTCTTTCCTGTGCTGTCTCTTTTTATTCACAGTTTTACTCATTGAGCTGTTGAAGCAAATATAACAGTTTGATTTAGATCATCTGTGGTGATGAAACAGTGCCATTTAAAAAAAGAACAAGTATGTATGTATGTATGAAAAAGATTATTGATGGACACACTGTCAATTATTCACACGCTTCAGCATGATCTGTATTTTAGTAGATTACTGGCTTGGGGTAAATAATTAGTCGATTAATTGATCAGCAGCAAATTCATCAGCAGATATTTTGACAATTTTGATTAATCGTTTGAGTTATTTTTCAAGCAAATCTGCCAAACATTATCTGGTCTCAGCTTCTCAAATGTGAGGATTTGAAGCTTCTTCGTGTCATATACTGTTTGTAAATATCTTTGGGTTTTGGACTAGTGGTAGGATAAAATAAGACATTTTTAAGATGTCACCTTGGGATCTGACATTTTATGAACAAAATGATTCATTGATTAATCGAGGAGGTGATCGTTGCAGCCCTAAATTCAATGCATCACCGGCTTGATGAGCAGCACAACATTGTTTCTTTCAAGAAACTTTCTAGTTTTTTGTGTGTGAATTGAGGTTTCATCCCTTTTTTTTTGTACATGTGCAAGTAACAGCTCATACTCAAACCTTATTGCTTTCCTCTGCTGTTGTTTTTGGCATTTCACCTTTACTGACAGTTTTGACAATGTACATACAGACCAGAAAGATGAACAGAGAAAGATATGACATATAACAAAGGTCCTTGGCAAGAATCGAACCAGAACACTGCAGTTGAATGTTACGTGTCTTAGGCACCATCTAATTTTTATGTATATGCCATTAAAGCTGCCCCCTATTATCAGTCAAATCAGCAAATGGTTATTTTCCAATTCACATGCATCATATTGAGCAGAACAACTCTTAATAAAAGCATTATGTGCAGTTTGGCGGCCGTGCACAAACTGAGCCGTGGATGTGTTGCCCTGTTGCACAGTTATGGCTTCTGTTCATTTCAGCACAATATAAAATCCAACTTAGAAAAAAAGTTGCTCCAGTTACTGTACGTGAGCCATCACAGTGAACAGCGTGATTTCTTTTTGTCAAGGTTACAGCATATGTTATTGTTTCATAGGAATGCAGCTGAGAGCCGTGTTCTTGTGTGTTGGCACTTCAGGTGCTTGTTGGAATATGGGAAAAACACTTTTATCAATCTCAAAGACTGTTCCATGTTTCACAGTTCTGAGTGAGGTACATCCATCAGTCATATGCTGTACAGAGACCAACACATTCTGTTATGATTGTAATCTCCTTGGCCACAACTTTGCAGAACATACAGTATTGCAAGTTATTTTTGCGATGATATTTATGAAGATATACAGTGACTTTCCCCTCATATCTAGGGCTGCAACCAATGATTGTTTTCATTATCCATTAATCTACGAGTTATCTTTTTGATTAAAATATCAATTGTTCGATCTATAAAACATCAGAAAATTGTGAAAATTGTCCACGATAATTTTCCAGAGTGACGTTTTCAAGCCCAAGGTGACTTCCTCAAATACATTTTTTTGCCCAGCCAGCCAGTCCAAAACCCAAAGATATTCAGTTTAAGATTTTTGCTTGAAAATTGACTTACATAATTAATCGATTATCAGTCAACAGTTGCGGATACATTTTCTGTTGATGGACTAATCGATTAATGGGTTAATCCTTTTAGCTCTACTCACATCCCCACTTGACTGTGACTGACTGTACTTTTCCTAAAAAGTCAGGTTTTCTTTTTTACCCAGCGATGCGACCCGCCGTTCTGATTATTTACTGTGAAGCAAGCACAAGATGTGATCGATCAATCATCGTCACCTGAGCTGAATCAGTTCCTGATATGTCTCGTCCCACAGTTAATGTAGATGATGGTCTATATAGTCTTTGTTGAGGGATGTAGCTCCTCCACTCTTTTTCTTTGAAAGCTCATGTTATCAAACCTCTTCCACATTCCTGAAGTCCTTTTTTGGAACCAACTTCTGATTCCGAAAAAGTGATGTCACAATTTTCATCAATCATATTAAAATGGTATGCCTGTATTATCATGTATGATATGATGTGGCCCACCAACAACAATATTTAACAACTTAGAGTGTCCATATACCCACTACCATCAAGATTATACACACAGCATATAGTACTTTCTGTTGTTGCTCTCTCTTTCCAAGGCCATGTGCCACACAGGCTGAACTCGCATCCCATCTGCAATATGCATCTGGACATGGACGCAGTTGTAATATGCTATTACAGCCGCCATATGATCAGTTATTCAGATCATCTGTCTGAGAGTGTAATGATCACTTTCTCCGTTTAATCAACAAATGTTTTTTTTTTAAATTATTTTGCACAGACAATAAAAGCATCATGAGCGGTCCAAACTTCCCAAAACATCTGCATACACCTAACAAGGACACACATATAGTATGTGACAAAGGCACACACACACATTGGAACACCAAGCTGCTCTCCATCAGTATATCCAAGGGTCTCCTGCGACCTTCCTCCCAACAAGGCCAAGGGACATTCATACTGATTTATTCAAAGGGACGGTTCTCATTCAATTTTCTCCATATTCATAAGCGTGTTTCGCACCCCCGCTCTCGTTTTCCTTTTCAGCTTTAAATTAAAGGTACAGGAACGAGCCAGGCCTTTCATCTAGGGCTGGGGGTGGAGGGCTGTGGGAGGAAAGCAAAGGCGTGTGTGTGCGTGTGTGTGTATTGGGTGGGGGTGCGTCGGGTGAGGGAGGGAGGGAGGGAGGGAGGGGAGGNNCCCCCCCTCCCCCCCCCTCCCTGCCCAACCTCTTCTCCCCCCTCCTCCCCCAACGACACCTGGCGAAAAATGATTCATTAATTCAAAAAGCAGCATTTTTGAAAGCCGTATTTCAAAGGCTTCGACAGGAAAGAGAGAGGAGCTGAGTGGGGTAGGGTGAGCCGGGAGAGCTGAGCGAACAGGAGGAGGAGGAGATGGAGGAGGAGGTGGAGGAGGAGGAGAGGGCAGGGGAAGGCAGAGGCAAGGTGTTTGAAGGGGCAGAGTACACTTCAAGTTTCTGTCACGCCAAAGATCAAGCTGGGGAGAGGGTGAAAGAACGGGAGGGTAGAAAGGATACACAGGGTTTACTTAAAATTTTGTCGGCTCATACTTACCGGATCTCTGAGCAGGTGGCTTTCATTTAGTAATAACATAACAGACAACAGCATGATAAGATCTGCAAACTTTACATAAATTACAGTTTTGGGGTTAAATGCACACGTAAATTTAGATAAAGTACAATAGAATGGTATAGCATCAATGTGCATTATTAAAAACCTTAATTTATAAGCACCTGTTGGCTAAATCAGAAGATTCTTCCAAGTCACTGTGGCTACAACGCATTAACTAACGCACACACATTTATACACACGAACAGTAAACACCAACAGCGGGATCATGTGTCGGACACTCCCAGTCCAGCTGAATCTTTCATACGGCTGCAGATGATGTGGTTAATTATAGATGGCAGGACAAGCCGGGATCCTTAGCCTCAATTAGACAGGGCCACAGGGTTACTGACCTGCACAACGACTGTCAGTGCCTATTACACACTACACATGGCCAGTGACAGCGAGAGGGGCTGGGGGTGGAGGGCAGGGCTGGGTTACAAGGGCTACTACTGTATTCTTTTCTTTCCCGGCAAAAAGCGACATAGACGCACACATACACACACACACACACACACACACACACACACAATCAGAAACCCACAAATGAAAACACAGTTGTCTCAAGCAGGCTGATTTTGTAATCAGTGGAATTAATCACATTATTAGCTTATTACTCTTGCCTGATTGTGTGTGTGTGTATGTGTGTGTATACAGTTTCTGTGTGTGTGTGTGTGTGTGTGTTTGCGCTCAAGTTTTACAGCTTTATTCTTAGTCTAAACATGGTGAAGTTGTTTGATTATTAGTTTCTGTCTGATCATCCAGGTCAAACTGTAATTTCAAACAAATTCTTTAACCTGATAAAAAGCAGAGATGCTGTCTCTACTCTGAGGATTCAGTGTACAGTGTACTTGGATCTTATTTTTGTCATTTCTGCCATTATTTCTTTTGATTTTAGGTGATAGCATTATAGGCAGACTATCATACAGATTTTAAACAAATCTGAGTGAACTTATATGGAGGTGAAAATGATTGTGAGCAGTACAGTTGTCCCAAAATGTTATTTAATTTGGCCTACCATGCTTACTGTTGCTCTGCACACAGTTTTCCAACAAATCCTCCAAATTCAACAGTAAAACATGTCATATAGGTGACACATATAGGTGTTTTCTGATCTGATCGATGGGATGACATCAGGTGTTTGTGCCTTCCGAAACTGTTGAAAAAATAAATCTGTTTATGATCTGACAACAGTACGTTAAAGGTTTTGTTAGGTTTCAGAGCAACAATGACTTGGTCAGGAAAAAGTAGCATGGTTTGGGTTAAAATGAGTACTTAGTTAAGGTTAGGGAACCTTCATTGTCATGGTACTAACCACTTCGTGGTTATGGTAAACCAGTGTTGTCGGGAAGACCCATGTTTTGTTGAACCATCTATCCACCCCCATCTGTATTACCCTGTGCTGTGATCTCTAACAATCTGCTACGACAGCGGGCAAGTAAAAACGGCAGTGTCACCCACAGCTCGGCACAGAGCACTGATATTTGCCATGTTTTTCTCACGGAGGTAGCTATTGGTGTAGTATGTCCCATTCCCAGGGTGTCTCTCGTAATACTGTCTCTGGGAACAAAACCAGGCAAATCGCCCTGAAATCTATCATATAATGATCCAGCCCTAATGACTATGGCTTCAGGAATAGGACAGTCCTTGAGTTAATCACTGCTGACTACCTTAAACTCCATATCTTGTAATTACCATGTCCTCCTGGCCCCCTGTCTCTTCTCTAATCCACCACCATTTTATCCCTCTATCTGCTATCTACTGTTCAGGAAGAATGTTTCCATGCAAAAATATATGTCTTTGAAACTGAGGCTGTGCGTGGATTACTTTTCAGCTGATGCCAATTATTTTGCTATAGGTGGTGACAGGATGCACCATGAGCGAGCTAAGTTTGTATTTATTGATCAAAACTCCAGGTCAAGCCACTGCTTCTCACATCCAACCTGCCTCTCTGCTCCCCATCCTCCTCCTCTCTCCCTGCTGCCTTACCTGTACTCACCTGTGTCTGTCTGTGCGGGTGAGTGAGAGCCAAGCCCCCTTTGGGACCTGCTGATTAGGGTATTAAAAATAAATGGGCTCAGTTTAGGGGGGGTTTGGTGGCACGGTGGTATATATTTCTGTTAATTTTTCTCCCCCCCCTCTCTCTCCTATGTAGTGACTGATCTGGCAGAATATGATAGCATGGGCTGTCACGGCAATAATTAGGCCTATTTTCCGTTGAGGTCATCTTACAGGGACGCTGGGCGGCTGTGGTTCACACACAGGGTGCTCTGTGCTGCTCCTGCCCCAGAGCCCCCAGGATATGATCGTCCACACAGGGCAACAAAGAATCACTCCGCAGCAAATGAACGAAACATAAAACACCTACAATCTGATATGGACTGTGGTTCCCAACGCTTTATACGCTGGGAGAGTTTACCTCGCTGGGCTTTCACCGCTCGAAATCAACCAGCATTTTATTAAACGTGTCCAGTCTAAAATATTAAACGAGATCTGAAGGAGGATTAAGTTGTCAAGGGAATCACCTGTGATGGATTTCAAAGGGAGAGCCCGATTCTGTTTGTTTGTGCACACCGAAGTCAAGTAATTAAATGTGAAAACTTTATGTCTGAGGCTAAATAAAACCTTAAAGTGTGAGGTAGACATGAGGGTATTCGGTAATGGTTCTGCTACCAGAAAGCCAACAGTGCCAAGTCAGAGCGCAACATATTTCAGCTCCATTCAAAACACTCCCTGGTTGGGTCAACAGCTGCAGGCTAGAATTAGAAATCAATTATTCAGCTTCGACAAGCTCATTAAGTCTCTGAATAGGATTTTCTGTTCTGAGTCTGCCTGCTCATTTCTCCTAGCTTGCAGTTTCTAATTAGTATTTCTTTTTTCTTTAAAGTTTGATGGGAGTTTTGGTAAAAACGTGGGCACTGACTTAACACTCGCAGGCCCGCTGGCTTCTCTGAACAGTATCATTATCTGTAGAAGGGGCTGTATCGGTACATTGGAAGACCACTAAGGTTGTTTGCTTTCAATTTGGGCACCGTCTAATGATTGGAGTCATCAGGCTAAATTAGGCATTAATAATCAAAGGAGTGTAATCTGGGTAAATTAAGCATTAATAATCAAAGGATGACTGGAAATGATCACACACACAGTAAATGAAGCAGCACTAATCAGCGGGAAGAAAGGGGCCACGAGGCCAACAAAGTATTTTGAGACAGAAAATGGAAGGATGTGTACGGGAAAATGCATTTATAATCAGTTCTCGCTGAAGGACTGCTCTGTGCTAAAATGATTGATGTTGTCATAGAAACTTCCATCCACCCCACTCGATGGCATCCTTCGAGCGAGGCCAGGCATAAGCTTGCATTTCATAATGTCGCCTACTGTTGCCTACATCACCTACAGTGCAAGAAGGCTTATTAGCAAACCCGTTCCATCCCTCACTCTCTCTCTCTGTCTCTCTCTCTCTCTCCCCGCTCTGCCTCCTCCCATCCCTCCCTCTCTCTCCCTCTCTCTTCTCTCTCCCTCTCTTCCTCTCCTCTCCACATTGTGTCTGTCTATCTGATCCCGTGGCCTTTTGTTGCGCTATGAAAGGCCTGATGCCACACTCATTATTTTCTCCTTTATCTCTCTCCCCACTGCTCTGATTAGAACAGTCGCCCCTGACAGACGCCCTCAGCCGGCTCCTATCCATTACACTGTGTGTGTGTGTGTGTGTGTGTGTGTGTGTGTGTGTGTGTGTGTGTGTGAGTGAGAGAGAGAGACATGTGAAGCTACCTACCTATATAAATCATAAGTGTTTTCAGCACAGTAAATGTCTGTGTTATGAAAGAATATATGAAAACATAGATATTGCATAAAAGGTCAAATATGAGAGCTAAAATTAGGTGCATTTTGATCATTTTAAGGTTTTTGTGAAGTAAAATTACACTCACTCCCACACACATACACAATACACAAACACATGCACACACATTCACACACCTTGGGAAAACTGACTTGCTCAAGCCAAGTTTTCTGTTTGGGCTTTTGTGTTTTGGTGCAGCAAAGTTGGAGGACTCTGAATTCTGAATGCTGCTGAATTATTCCTGGGGGAAAAACGTCCAGACGTCCATTGCTCTGCCTTTATGTGCACATGCATTTGCCTGTGCGCACATGTATGTGGATCAATAGACCTTTAAATCCACATTCCCTCCCTTCCTCTTGCAGTGAAAACACAAGTACGCCACTCAGCAAACGGAAGGTAAAGGTGGTTGTTTTGCTATTTCACTGCTGATTTGGGGGTTTCTCTGTAGCTGTTTCCCCTTCAAATGAGGAAATTCACATAGTGTCAACCTTAGCGTCGCAGTGATATTGTAGTATAAGGTGTCAGATACAAAGTGTGCAGAAAACCAGCAGGGAGCATTTAATACATCCGTCGCTAATCTCCAATAAGCTGTTTACAGTTAAAGATTTAATTTATGCATAAATCAGTCACACTGAATTATGGGAAACACTTTTAAATATTTACAGATACATGTAAAATACAACAAAAAGCCTTTTTACACATATATTATTTTCTCATAGGTGCTCTACCTCCCCGAGTAGTCTGAATATGTCATTTGCTTTTAAATTGCATTATCATGCAAAATGAAGCAGAAATTTGATGAAACTCAGATGGATTCACCTGAGTTAATGGAATATGGGTTTAAGAGGGAACTAATTATCCTAGTTTAGCAGAGAGTGAATGTATTTCTTTGCGAGGCCTGATTTTGAATGTAAACATTAATGGCCTCCTTGATTAGCATAAGAATCGCGTGTTATTGTCCTGCTCACTCTGCGTCCTATTGGATATGCATCTGTGCTGCTCCAGACACACACACACACACGGACCACAAGCTTTAATATACTTATTACCTGCCTTATCTACTAATGATGCCATTTCTGTTTTTATTGTTTTGCTAATCCATAAAATTCATTTCTCCAATCAAATTACAGTTTTAAGGCCCAATAGCATTACTGGAAGCTTCTTGTCTTTTTTTTTTTTTTTGCAGAGGCCACGACAAAAACAAACAAAAATTAGCTCCAACTATGGAGGTAAAGGACAATATTTAATATAAGCACAATTGAAGAGGCTGTGTGATTGTGATGTTCCTCTTCTTTGGTGTTCATGCTCTCTTTGGGAAGTGTTTATCTGTGAAACATACCAGAGGAATAGGCCGTTACAGTATAAACAAAGGAGAAATAGAAGGAAAGATAAGGAAGTAAGAGGAAAGATGGAATCATGGGACCCAGGTGAAGAGCTAAATTAAGAAAAGGAGGCGATGAGGAGAGTTAAAGGGCAGGTGAAGAAGGGAGGCTTTGACTTGGGGCCTCCCGGGGACGATGACCTTATTTCAAATTCTGGGTGAGGGACTGAGTTAGGCAACTGAGGAGCCCCCCCTAAGTTTCTGACACACACACACACACACACACACACACACTCAAACCATATTTCAAGGCTGAGTTGAGGAATAGAGAGCCCCCCTGAAGTCCTGCAGCTCCCTCAAAGGCCAAGCTGCTGCCATTGTCGATAGTAAAACTACACAATAGGTTGGAGCCTTGGAGGAATATTGTACGCTGTGTACAATATTCCTCCAAGGTTCAACTCCATATCCCTCGTGGTATAGCAGCAAACTAAGAGCCAAATCCTTCTTTAACTATGTTAAACTGTACTATACTGTACTAGACCTTTGCCTCAGTATGTTTTCATGCATAGTGTAAACTCAATTTCAGAAAATAACTATAGTACGCTGAGGTCATTGTGTGGTCACAGCATTTACATGGTTTTAACTGTAAATCAACTTCCTCAGTAACCCGAGTTTATGAGACGTGTTTAACTGTTGGGTTAATGTGTGGAAACCTGCAGAACAAATTAAAAGATGGACCACAGATGATCTTTTAGTGATTTTACATTATGTTGATGTATTGATAGAGTACTTTGTATTTCCCCCAGGGTACATATATTAAAAAGAAACTATAAAACTATTGAAACATATCAAAAAGAAGTAAGCTGAGTCCAGATAGTGGCACCACCTGCTCTTGAATGCATCATCTTTGGCTGCAGGGATTTTCAGGAGATGTTGATGCCACCTTTCAAAAGCCTTTAACACAAGCCAACTTGTAGTGTTAGCTGTAAAGTTAAAGCTGCTCTCAGTGGTGGAATTTAGAACATTTACTAAAGTTCTCTACATGCTTTCTACTTTTACACCAATACAATTCAGTGGGAAATATTGTACTTTTTACTCCACTATATTTGCTGTATGATAATGTATGATATTGTTTTAGGTTAAGCCATCCAGCAGTATATAAAGTACTTAAAATTAGCTCCACTTTTACCAGCTGCAACACTGAAGTGATGAACAAATTAATGCATCAATAATTATAATCCTGTGATATAATACTGTATATATTATTTTGAAATGGGCTATTCTGCATAATGAGTACTCTTAATTTTGGTGTTTTAAGTATATTTTAATGCTAATACTTTTAGTTTTACTTAATTTCACTTAAAAATACTACATGGAGTTTTTAACTGGTTATATAAACAGTCTCAATTTAATACTGATGCCTCTATATGACCTACATAAGCAAATGAGACCAACAGCGAGAAGATTGGCTATTTCTATGTCGTTATTCTTAATATTCTTAATGTGCTTTCCACCTGGTCCGATTTTTTCCCGCTAAATCAGACGAACCAATTTACGTCATGCAGGCAGGAAGCCGTCATGCAGCCTATGTTTACATTTTCCCAGGTAAAGTTTTGCAGTGAGTAGTACATTAGCCAGTTAAAAGGGAGCAGGAGGAGGTTTTTCTGTGGTTATTTTGTGGTTATAGCCAATACTGGGGCAAGATCAGCAAAGAGAGGCCCTGCTACCAAGCTATATCTTGCTGTTAGCCTATTATTATGAAGACAGCATTTCCCATACATAGGCTCTACTTAGGCAGCCCGCCCAGGTAGATGAAATCCGAATTCCATTGTTCACAGCGGGCTGGTGGTCAGTGGCAGCACCGGGTCTAACCTGTGTAACGACAGCAACAGAAAGTTTGCCGTCTGGGATCAGATCCCTGGCGCTGGGGTTTACGCTGGCTACAGCCGCTAACTGAAGGTCCGTCTCCAGAGCTTCCGCCTGCTCTCCTCCCAGCGAAGTACTCTCCTAGCAGCGATATGTAACCTAATGTTAGGTGTATGAACGGTACTAAAACAAAGTTTACTTTGTTTCATCATCATCATATTACAGTTATTAATCTTACATAGCCACAAATAGATACATTACCTCATCGCTATGCATCCTGCAAACAGCTGTGTAAAGAAAAATAATATTAAAAATAAGTTGCATCTTTCTTTCACTCGCTCCCAAAACAAATGCACGCGCTAGCCAGGTCAAGATCTTTACGACACAAGGCGGTGGTGAAATGCTACCCCTAACCCTAACCCTTGTCCACAGGGGCCGTCAAAATCAGCACAAAATGGAAGTTCCATGTAGTTGCTTTAAGTAAGAGTTTGAATGCAGGACTTTTACTTCAATCTTGTCTTTTCCCCTTGTGTCATGGTTTGGTAACCTGTCTCTGAAAAACAAAAATTCTGTAAACCAAATTGTCAAATGGGCTAGTAAGCTTATAGGTGAGTCTCAGCCTATCAGGTCTTTACTCCTCACAGCTGCAGCGTGAGGCAAGCTCTCTTCTTCAGGACTGTTCCCATCCCCACATAGCGAATTCCAGCTCCTTTGCTCCGGCCGTGTCTCTGTGGCCTGTAGGTGGAGAACAAGACGAGACAGAAATACTTTTGTACCTGCAACTATTGCACTTCTAAACAAAGCTAGCACGAGATGATGCACTTTACCCAGGCGTGGCACTTTAAGCCTTTGAGTGAGTGAGTGTGTGTGTGTGTGTGTGTAGAAGTACTTTGTCATGACCTTCTTAGGAGTTCTTATACTCTGATACTATTTTTAATACTATGATGGTAGCCTACTTGTTTTAATATATTTTTTTTTCGCTGTGATGTCTTGTTTTGGAATGCTGAATCTCCGGTCTGCACAACAAATTTACTCTTGGGTACTAATAAAGAAACCTTGAACCTTGTAACAGAGTATTTTTACACTGTGGTATTGTTATTTTTACTTAAGTAAAAGATCTAAATACCTCCACCACTGGCTGCTTTGTTATCACCCCCCAAACGCTGAGGTTTCTGTATAGGAATACTGCTGTGCATCCAGCTCGCACACATTAAAACAGAAAAAGAAATAGGACTAACCTGTGTTTGTGCCACACTAATTAGAAAATGTGACTCGTAATCCTGCTTTTGTTAATTAGGTTTTGCTTTCTTTGATCATCACCTTCGGGGGTCAAAACCCCAGCAACATTTGTGGTATAAAGAACAACTTGTGAGGCCAAAATACACACACTGGTGACTGATATGCATGTGTGTGTGTATATGATACGGGTATTTTTTAACCTTAAAAAAAATTTGTCTCATACCCATCTTATTTGAATGTTCTTTGTAATGCGTTCTATGATGATCCTGATGAAGGCCACAAACTAAAATTTGTTGTTCTCACAATAAAGTTGTTCTTTATACTACAACAAATGTTGCTGTAGTGGGTATATAAGCAGGTGAAGTTGTGCCAGAAATCCCTACTCTGCTTTGACCGTGACCTTAAACACTTAGAGTAAGTCTAAGTTGTTTCCATTGCAGTTGTAAATAATAATTATAACCAAAGTAGTGCTTTAATCTGACATCCTAAAAGTACTAAAAAAAAAAATAGAAATATGAACATAAACAAATCCAACAACTGGGCAAACTCCTGCTGATGAAGATCATGTGATAAGATCAAAAGCTCCGGAACAGCCACTAAATGGATGCTGTGGTGAGATTGTTTTGTTCTCAAATGGCTCATTAGTGGTCAAGTAAATGCAACTGTAAGCCACATGATCACTATTTGGGAAGCTTGTTGGTGTGAAAACTAATACACCAATTTACACCACCACTAGCAATGATGTCGTTGACATCAATTGCGCCTTCTCAAACAGGAAATAAATCATTAATGCCCCTTTCCCCTATACCACATCCACTATGACAACCTGACGACACCAGTGTTGGCATTAGAAACAGCATATTGTAACACTTGTTACTCATAGGGTTAACTGTTAACTAGATAGTTACTGCATTATCGCTATTCTTGGGTCATGGGTAAAGTAAAGGAATAGCTTCTTCAGGGTAACTTTAACGACCATCACCAAAGTTGAAACAGAATAACAAATGCATTGCATCACTTCACAATAACATTACAGGCACTGTGCATGGTGTTATGGAGTTCCCCATCCTCCCATAAAGACATTATAACATACACTATATGTATATCATTAATGAAATAATGTAATTCATCCCAATAAACACTAAGATAAAAGTAATCTACAAGTCTCATTTTACAAAAGCTACCCAGACTTCAATTCTTCAGTGAGCAGAACTCTCTTTACAAAGGCTCTGACTTTGCATTTCTCCCAATATCGGTTTCCTGTCATCCACCTTCCTCATCTTTACCTCTGTCACTCTGTTTTGCTACTGCCGCTGCAATTTAGTGCCGAAAGGTGTAAAAACATGCATCACTAGCTGAATGGGCTGCAGAGTACATCTATGCTAACAAGGTCTAAGGGCCAAAGTGGTTAACTAGGAGTCTGTCTGCACTGCATTCCTCCCTCACTATTCTGGCTCTCTTTCTGTCTCCTGCCTCCCGCCGGCTGCTCATATATATACCTCCTTAATGCTTATCCTTTTTTTTTGTCTCGTCAGTCTCTAC
Source organism: Oplegnathus fasciatus (assembly GCA_003416845.1). NCBI lineage: Eukaryota > Metazoa > Chordata > Actinopteri > Centrarchiformes > Oplegnathidae > Oplegnathus > Oplegnathus fasciatus. The sequence continues at coordinate 436,410 of NTHP01000056.1, forward strand.
ATGTGGACAATGTCCAACATGACAGATTTCGCCGTCATCAAAGGAAGATTTTCCATTAATGGGCCCTGACCTTGTCTGACTACTGTACTAAAAAACATTCTCTGCTGCTAGCATGTATATTCCCCTAATCACTCCC
>NTHP01000056.1:441071-455782 GCA_003416845.1 Oplegnathus fasciatus
GGAGGGGGGGTGTTGGATAACTGCTTTGACCCTTGGCCCCAGTCGTGCACCATCATCGCAGTGCGCACATCCTGTTGCAGAGGCCGCGCACAAAGGAGCGAGGAGGTTTGAAAAGAGGTTTGTTAAAAGAGTGACTGATGGGGGATGACAGGGAGAGTAAACAGGGGCCACCGGGGTCCCGGTGTCACTGTAAAGGCTAATCCTCCACAACCCTAAATCCACTCAACAATGAGAAGAACAAATGATAATAATATTTAATCATTATTCCCAATCGATCCTTAAATCTCCACCGTGACAACAGGTCTTTTTAAATGTTTTATTTAATGTACTTCATCAGATTGTTTGACTTTAACTTCACCATTATGGAAGCATTGTTTGTGACGACGACGTTTGAATTAATTTAGACCTTTATTAAGGTCAATACTTTTAAAAAAAAACTTGTATTTTGTTACATTTTGAAATAACAAATATGCCAAAATCCAATTTATATTGGCTTTTATTATTAGACTTATATCTGGTTTGGTCAATAAAATATTAATCCTTACTTTTAAATTTAAAATTGTAGGCTGAATTTGACTGACATGTGACAAGTATTAGTATTAATATTGAGACAGTTTAAGCTATCAGTGTTATTTCTACGTATTTTTTGTTTGTTTATTTGTTTTCTGGTGTGATGGCTTCACTGGCACTCACCGCCCCACAGCTCTCCGGGTGTCACCATCATATTGTCATCTTCCTCGGGCCTTAAGCCACATGGCCTGGACCACTGGAAACGTTTATTGACCATTGTGATATCCCCGTTAACCCCATTACCAAAGACGCATGGATCCGTCCGAGTGATCCCGCTCCCTCAGGCCCTAAACAGAGAGCTATATCAGGCTAAGCTCCAATTAAAATAAAAACAGCAAAGGACGATAGAATGATTAAATCGTTAGTCTCGCCGCGGGAAGTGGTATTTCGTTTTCCCTTTCAATTAGAGGTTGATTGGGCTTTTCAGGGGAGGTCAGCTGTGAAATCTGGATTATATATGCGCGGACTCGAAGACACATAGACGGTCTCCCTGTCGTGGTTTACAGACGGGTTGCTTGGCTGGATGTTAAATAAGGGACATAAAATGTATCACTAAAAATGAGAACAGCACTTTACATTTTTTCTTCTTTTCATCTGTAGCTGCACACACAGGCACGACTCATTCGCCATCACCAGCAGACGGCGATCACGGCGCTTTGCCCCGGCAATTTCACGTCATTATATGGCTATCCATCCTCAGGGGCTTTCTCCTCTTAGACCAGCAGTTTTTTACCAAATCTCTTTCACATCATCTTCTGCATTGAGTGTGCGTAATTTCTCTCTCTGACACCTACTATTATTACATACCTTAATTACATACCTGGGGGGAGAGAGAGAAAGAGAGAGAGAGAGAGAGAGAGAGAAAGAGAGAGGGTCTGAAAATGGATTTTGAGGCGCTGGTGGAGCATCAAGTCGTGAGATTGAATTGGTTTGGGAAGGCTGTAGTGTAATTCCAGTGCATAAAAATACAGTTGGGCCCGGGCTTCTAGGACGCACAGTGAATCTGAGAATAATCTGCCAAAGATGGGAGGAAATGTTCCGACTTTCACGCACAAATATGTAGAGAAAGTGGAGGGTAAAACTGATTTTATGCAAACTTTTATTGGACCTGTGAATTTAAAAAGCTGCTTGATATGGAAGCTTAAAAGTATTTCTTAAAAATTCAGCAACCACAACTATTTTGTAAAATATGTTGAGATGTTTGACTCATCGTAATCACAGACTGCACCCACCTTTTGGCCGCGGCATCACTGCTAACAAATCTTAGTTATTTTTGTTTAGCTGAAGTCTCTGAGAGCGTGTTTGGAAATTTCAAATGCCTTGTGCTATTTGTGGGATTGACCCTCCTTTCTGCCTCCTCCTTCTCCTCCTCCTCCGGTGTGTTCTTCCTCTATGGTCTTCTAGTCACCTGACCAAACGCCATGCAAATCATTCTGCTGCTAGAGCCTCATTGGCCGCTTGTGGCTCATTTAACCGCTGTCAGTGCGCATCATATGGCCGCCGCTTTAACCAACTTCTCAACTCCGACAGGGAAAGTGGCTCAAATGCGCATTCTATCACAGTGGATGTGAACCAACCCAGGCGAAGACAGGGTGAAATACTGGTTGGAGAACATTTTATATCCCTTTTCGGACTAATTTTGATCTCGTATTTGATTCATTTGGGGTTAGAATATTAATTTTGTAACCCAGTCAGTCTGTGCGTACCCGATCTTGTGAGCGCCTGAGCTATCTTGAAATAGACTTTTTCTCTGTTGGTGGCGAAGTTTAAAACCAGGTGAATGTATAGCATGATGATGGAAACTGACCTTCATTCCCCCGGTCCCCAAACGAACACGACCACGGGGCAAACGGGGCCGAACAGCGCGTCCAAAGCGAATCAGGAACGGGTGAAGAGACCGATGAACGCGTTCATGGTGTGGTCCCGTGGGCAGCGGAGAAAGATGGCACAGGAGAACCCCAAAATGCACAACTCTGAGATCAGCAAACGGCTGGGCGCCGAGTGGAAGGTGATGTCCGAGGCTGAAAAGCGCCCTTTCATCGACGAGGCGAAACGGTTGCGAGCCATGCACATGAAGGAGCATCCGGATTACAAGTACCGGCCAAGACGGAAGACCAAGACGCTGCTGAAAAAGGACAAATATTCCCTTGCCGGTGGACTGCTTTCTGGGCCCAGTGGGGGCGGTGGAGTTGGTTTAGGGGTCGGAATGAGTTCATCCGGGGTCGGGCAGAGGTTAGAGAGCCCCGGGGGTCACGGAGGCTCCGCGAGCTCCGGCTACGCGCACATGAACGGCTGGGCGAACGGTGCGTACTCGGGGCAGGTGGCTGCAGCCGCGGCGGCCGCAGCGATGATGCAGGAGGCTCAGCTAGCCTACAGCCAGCACCCGGGGAGCGGAGCGCACCACCACCACCACTCACACCACCATCACTCACACAACCCCCAGCCCATGCACCGCTACGACATGACAGCCCTGCAGTACAGCCCCATCTCGAACTCTCAGAGCTACATGAACGCTTCTCCATCCGGCTACGGCGGGATCACCTACACACAGCACCAGGGCTCCGGCGTCTCCTCCTCAGCTGCCATGGGGACGTTAGGGTCGCTGGTGAAGTCAGAGCCGAGTGTAAGCCCTCCCGTCAGCAGCACACACTCACGGGGTCCTTGCCCCGGAGACTTGAGAGAGATGATAAGCATGTATTTACCGACCGGAGAGCCGGGGGACCCGTCAATGCAAAGTAGACTCCATGCCTTGCCGCAGCATTACCAGAGCGCCACGGCTGGAGTGAACGGGACGGTCCCTCTAACACACATTTAGAACTCACAGAATAATTGAAAACTGCAAACGAACACATAACCAAATATTTACCTCTTTTCTAAATAACCCCGGTCCCGAGATCTACCTGCATTTTGTACAGAATGTTTATGATATTGTAAATGAAGGGTAAATAGCATATTCATCTCGGCTCTTTTTGAATAGCCACCAGTGGAATTATATAACGAATATGATGCTGAGATATTGGTTATTGTGCTATCATCTTTTTGTCCATTACTTCACAGTCTTAGTTGAGGGTTACGCCAGGTTCACGTGGGGGGATTTGGTTCAATTGTCTCATAATTTTGGGGGTTCTTGTAAGTTATTGAAAATGAGATAACGTGTCATAATCTTAAGAAAGTGCTTTAAAAGATATGGGAAACTCACATTCTTTAAACATTTGTGTTCATTTGCAGAAGCCTGTGTCTTAATTCTTGGAAATCATCTCTTTTTATTGTAACACTCTAATTATTGTAAATTGTGAATAATTTTAATATTTCAAAGGATGACGGGCAACTGCTGTTGTAATTTAAGTGCTTTTCTGCAAGTGAAAAGCTCTGATATTGCAATGAAGAAGAATTGAATAAATTTCACAAGATGTTGCTTTGATTCTTAAGACAACGGTCTTAGATTGATTATTTTCACAATGTTCTTACAGGAGTGTTTACACGTTTTTAGGACACACGAATATCACCAAGCCCCCTCTCGAGAAAAATAGCCACCTGTTTAAATTTTGACACCGCTGCTGGACACAGACCCCACGAGCTTTTAAATAGCCTAATTGTTTGTGCGTAATTGTGCGTAAAAGCTACAGTCTGTAGGCCTATGAGGAAACCATTTTGGTAGGATGATGTTGTTTCATGGGCTTAACTTTTGTGTAGGTGATGACAAATGTATTTATAAATTATTAAATTATAATTATAATTTCAGAACCGTGGAGGCCAAACTATATTCAAGTGTAATTTTGAATATTTAAGGCAGGCCAAGTTGATGGCCCACATTATCCTTTCATAAAAATATGATTCCTTTCACATTCGTTTTTGTACATTTTCTCCAAAATCTGATTATATAAAGTACGTGAAGGCCTCATATGACAAACCACCTGTTAATGTTGTCACCGGAACCTCCTCATTTATTATAAGTTTTACTTAAATTATGCTATTTAAAAAAACCATTTTCCCATTGTAATTGCAATGAGATGTAACTGTGTTTATAGCAATTTTAAGCAGCAAAAATTTCAATCAATCAATCAATTTTTCATTTTAACCAATTTTATTGATCAGTAAGTAGATTTATATTTTCCTTCCATTTCTTGATTAGATCACATCAGATTTTAAATAACGAAATTCTCTTCAACAAAAATTTAACCACCAATCAAAAGGCTGTAGAACTCATTCGCTGTGTTATTTACTTTTTAAATATGGGTTCATTTAAGGCTTTTTTTTAAAAAACAAAACAAAAAAACGAACATGACTATCAGCTTATACAATAAATCATTAGAATAGATTCATATCTTTTTGATGCACTGAGAGAAATTTTGTGAATTTCAGTGTGAAGTTTTGAGGTAATTTCACTGCTTCTGTTTTGAACACTTAACATTACTCACAAGTCTCAGACGGAAAAAGTAAATAACATAAATATATAATGAACCATTTAGTGAGAAAAGGATTTATTAAAAATATAAATATATATATATTAAAGACTCGATTTTCAGTGATGTTTCACCTGAACTGGTTTTCCATCCACTGCTTCGGGACATGGAGTTTTTTAAATCTTCCACTTTATCTATCTTTTGGCATTTAATTGTTTATACTAAAAAATAGGTTAACTGAAAGATAATATAGCTTAATTAATATATTGGTGATCAACAACACATCAGACCAGAGAAAAATACGAGCATCCTCAAATCTTAGTTTGTTTAGCTGTATTTTGGTTACCTTGCTGATCAAATGAACAGTGTTCAAAGGTGATAGATATATCACGAGTGTAACAAGTATTTGTAATAACTGTTATTTTACCCGGGTTTTATCTTAACTGCACGGTCCCATCATCTTTTAGTTTAGCTGTGAGGCGGTGGGAGAGGCATTTCAGTTTTCTTTGATAGTCAGTGAAGTAGGCCTAAAGGGAACTGGGGAAACTGCATGAGGCACAAACGGAGGTTTGAACAATAAATTCATGTTTGACACCACCACTACAAGAAACTTGGGGTAATAAATCTGTCACTGTAAAGGAAGAAAAAAATCTTTAATGCCACTTCGTCAAAATAAAAAACTCAGTTGCGCTCAAAGCCCAAAGCAGAGCCATGAAATAATTCAAGATTTAACGCACTATTAACGCGCACAGCCTGAACCATGCAGCCTAACTGTTGCACAGACTGGACTTCAGTGGCCAAACACACTCGTGACAAGTAGCTTATGGATTTACTGATGACTCATCAGAATTTCAAAGCTGCAGATGTTTGATTTTAAATGACTGTGAGAGTTTTGGTACCTTTTGACAAAAACACCTTCACCGTGGATCAGACATGTTGAAGAAAGAAAAAAAGATACCCATGCCATTCAGATTATTAATCCTCTTAAAATAATGAAAAATCAGTCTGAAAATGACGTCACTTTTTTGACAGGCCACAGCTGGTTTTGACATGTACATTTTTTTATTGCCTGTAGGCCTCATATGTAGATACAGGCTAATAGCCATACACATGCAAATGAGGGAAATTTATGCCTACTTAGGCATTTAAAAAAATCAATTAATCTCAAATACATAGTTAAAGGGCCTATTTCACACTGATGAAGACTTGCATGGTATGTCAATTAAACCTGTTAGGCCTCATAGTAAAGCGTGTAACGTTTGGCTGCGCATTAATCTATTGAGAGAAATCAGAGGAACAATGTCTGGAAATTAGTTTAAATTCCAAAAGCTCAAAAAGAAACCGCATCTATGGAGACATCTCTCCGCACTGCAGCGCGCGGCGTATGGCATGGGATGGCCTCCTCGTGTGTTTTGCATCTGTTTTCCATCTTATCTGTTGATGTGAAGAGATGCGGATTAACACTGAAAGCCCGGAGAGGCGGAGCGCGTCACGGCGCATCGCCAGGCTAAAAAGAGGAGCGTTCTGGCAAATTTAACCCGAATAAATTACACCTTGAGGTGGAAGAGGGGTAAGTGTAGGGTGCAACGTATGCAGGCTATGTGGCAGCGGTGGTTGCTGCGCGCGCGCGCGCGCGCGGGTGTGTGAGAGCGTGTTTGTGCGCGCGTGTGTTTAGCTGACCGGCCAATAAATCTCTCCACCGTGCGATACTCTTATCTTGTAGGCACCGATATATTCCGTGCTAGGAGGCCATCAGCTCCAGCGCACACTCGGTTGCTCGTAAAGCCCCGATCCCTTGCACTCCCTGTCCTAAATGGGGATAATTAGCGTCACTTTATCACGCCTCTGCATATTTTCTCCGCGTCTCCCCCCCTTTTCCTAAAAAAATTACCAAGCAGCCTGCTCTCGTCGCCCGCTCTGTCACAGAAGATTATGGAGACAGATTGCACAGAGCGAATGTGCCGGGCGAGATTAGCGCGGAATAGAGAAAGCAACTGGGCCAATGAATTCCTCGGAAGGGCCTTATCGTGCAATTACACGTTGACATGTTTAACAATCTTGCTGCCTCTTAATCCTGCAGTGCTGCTCTATCTACCCACAGCTACCACGCTATATGCCGGCACACAGACCTAATGCACCGAAACGCAGCACAAATGTCCTGAAAGTTATGAGAAATTGCTTTATTTTCAAACTTTGTCCAGCATTCAAACGCCTTTTTTATTTTCTATTTTTTTTTATTTTTCAGATTTCTCCGTTGTTGGAATAGCATCTGCACTGGAACTTTTTGACAAGAGGTGAGATATTGAAATAAAAAAAACCATAATATTTGGTTTATTGTTACCATAAATCACTGTTTCTCTAACAACTAATCGAAAAGTGACAAAAACCCCAAGTAATGTTTGTGCCATGTCCATCCAGAGTGGCGATATAACGCAAAAAGTGGCCGTGTTGTTTGGAGTTAAATGTAGACTTTTCCATCTCTCTGCCCAACACACGCACACACTCACCACCACCACATCCCGACCCACCCCCGCCCCCCTCCCCGTCCCTCCTGCCTGGCGGTATATCGGGGCCTGTGTGGGAGTGATTGTGGAGCGCCACTGTAGGAATTTGGCAGCGGCCGTGGTTTGGAGAGCCGCCCCACGCTGAGCCCCATTCAGCGGCCAGCGCGCTGTGAGGTTGGGAAGTTTCAGTCAGCCGTACAACTCAATGGCCCCCACAAAGGCGATTACAAGCCCCAGCGCATTCCTGTAGGGACCTGGGAGCGGCGCAGGTGCGAGGGGGACCGGGGTAACCCGTCAGAGGAGTGATAAAAACGGGACAGTGCTGGGGCCACACAAAACCAGCCACTCCACGGGAACCGGCGAGTTTTTGGAGGGAGGAGGAGAAAGGGAAGAATAAGTTTGAAGAAGATGGAAGTTTGGGGGGTGGGGGTGTAGCATACTGAGTGGCCTCACTGTCCATCACTGAATGAAAGGAGGAGGAGACTCCCAATCAGGGCTGTAGCCAAGACTTTACTAAGGTCATGAGTCCAAAGTCCCCCAGCACAACCCCTTCCACCTAAGAAGTTTTAACCAGCCACTAAATAGTTCTATTTTTTAAAATCACATTTTATCAATTCATTTAACTGTTCAGTTATATTTTCTGTAAATGTTATTGTGGTCTAAATGTCAGGTATGTGATTCTGGTGGAAAACACTAAATCCCTTTTAAAATAATTGTTTTGATTTTAAGACATCAGTTTTAGCTTCTCAAAAACTCAACATGTATAATATGTGTTTAATCATAGAGTGTAAAATCCTCGTCTCATTAAACCCCCCAAATTCCTCAAAATGTAACAGAGGACGTGACCTCAGTGCCACCAATATGGAACAGAGTTCTTGCTGAAAAATCTGCTGAACATTAGCAGAGTTTATTTATGCAAGTGGAATAAGTCCAAGTTACACAGTTGATCTAAATTTAGACTCTCGTAAAGGGGCTTTGTGATGAAGAATATGAAACTCTTCCCAGTCATGATTTGAAATAACTAAACAGTGTCAATCACTTTGTTTAAATCAAGCAAATATATTTTGTAGGAAAGGTATTGCTGTCTGAATTCCACTTTTATCAATATATAATAAAAGGCTTTTTTATTCAATATATATCTGCAAACTGGTCACTGCCAACACAAAGTGTCTATACTGAATATATCTATAACTTTCACTGTGAACATATATTTAATTAACTTTCCCTATGATATATTTGCTCCTGGCAACCAAAGAAGGTTCACATTTTTATCTATTTAAAGCAGCTCAATGGAACTTTTTATTTTGTGTTGATTTTGGCGGTCCCTGTGGATAAAAGCGATTGTGTTTCACCTAACGTTAGGTTACATGTTCCCTCCGTTTCACTCCCCACCGCAAGGAGACTACTTCGCCGGGAGGAGAGCGGGCGGCAGCTCCAGAGACGGACCTTCAGTTAGCGGCTGAAGCAACTCGAATTCAGCCAGAGCAAACCCCAGCGCTGTTTCGTCTGACTTTGCAGAAAAATCCGACCCGGTGGCAGGCATTGAGATTAACTATTAGAAACCAATAGAAATAGCCGATCGCCTTGCTGTTGGTCTCGTTTGCTTATGTAGGTCATATAGAGGCATCGTATTAAATTGAGACTGTTTCATAAGCACTTAAAAACTCCATAAAGTGCTTTTAAGTTTCAACAAGTCAATCTAAACAACACAACAGATGCCCATTGCCTACAAAACAACCTTTATAACTGTTACAAAAATTATTTTTTTTGTGTGTCAGCTCTGCGCTTAAGAATGGTTAATCAATATCTAATCAATCATTTCCAGCCGCATCAGGCTGTTGTTTTCAGCTCTGATAGTTCTGGTAAACCCACTACCTGCCCAGCACCTGACAGCAGACAAAGTTAGCGACTAGCTGGTGAACACAGTGGAGTATTCAGCAGCTAAAGAGCCGAACTTCGCTAACTTTATAAGGAGAGAATATGTCAGTGTTGTTTTTTCAGCTTGTTCCACTGCCCCCAAGTGGCCAAAAAATCTGTCATGCAGCTTTAAGTTTAGGAAACTAAAACTTCTTGGTTAAGATTCGGTAAAGATTATGTGTGAACAGCAGTCTCCTGTGTCAGGGTCAGACCCTTTGTGTGGGTTTCAGTGTCAAAGTTGTTGCCAAACCATCCAACCCGGCTTCTCTGCGGCATAGGAAGGTTATACTTCCTGGTTTGGAAAAAAATATTGCCAGTCAGTGAAATTCAGCAGCATATTAAGCAAAGAAAATGAGTAGTATACTAACTTATTGTGTAGGAGACAGATTTATAACCAAGGAAACAGATGGTAGCTAGCTATTAAAGTGGGCTTTCTTTAAATGGCAACGCTCCAACTAGCGCAAGTTGATTTTTGCTACCTTTGTTCAGTGCAGAGATGGCACATGACACACAGGTGGGAGGAGAGGTGCAAACAAGTGGGCATTTCATTCAAATGAAGCAGCACAAAGTAGGTTGCAGGTGTTTTTGGTGGAAATTGAGTCTTAGACATTGCGCTGACGTCTCCCAGCTGGAAATGAGGTGATTCTGTCAACAAGGGCAAACTAAATACTAACAGGAAATGCGCCAGAAGAACAGAAAAATACAGAAAAATATATACAATTCTGATTAAACACTCTGGTAGAAGTATTTAAGGTAGCATCAAATGTAAAATTTAAATGCAGTTATAGCAGCAATGCCAGTTAAGTCTGTACTGATCTGTGAAAATCTCCTTCAGTTACTTAAATCCCTGCTGCCATCTGACGGATATATATGATAAACCTGCAGCCTCTAGTTTGCCATCATGCACAATGATCCACTGTGTTTAAATCATGTGGAAACAAATATAAAATAACCCCACTCACCTCTACATACACCAGACTGGTGGACTCATTAATCCTGTGCGTCATGGCCTCCTTTCCAACCTTTCTGGCAAAATGGCATTTCGTGTTTTATTCTTAAAATGCCATTTTAATTATGATATGACGTGATACAGAACTATGACTGAAATATATTGGATTGATGTCATACAGCCAGCTTAAACATATTGTTGCTATTATCTATTTCTATTTTTACTGTAGTCCCACTAATTTTCTTGAAGCCTACAACAGAGTCAGCACCTGCATACAACAATAATTCTGTGGATATATTTTTACATCGCTGTGTTGCAAAATAAAACTGGCAACACAGGCGGAGTGGCACGATCGAACTTTCATTATCTCCACAAACACGAACTCAACTGCAGAAGTCACCATCTGCCTTTGGCTGGAGATTTGTTGTGCCATGCTTTCAGGTCTTGCTGCTCTGCACACAACAATGGTACCCTCTCGAGAAGAAGAAGAAGAAGAAGAAGTCTCTCCATTTGGTTTGCCATTTTTGCCATCCCCCCTGTGATCAGCACAACTGTTTTAGTGGTATGAGACCAGTAATGTGACTGGCTAAGAGGATAATGATTAGTCTCCATATCCTTCAAGTTATATTCCACTTTACCCAGCCCTTTTGAATACAGTGCTGCAGTTCCTCGCAGGTGTGCTTGGAAAATTGGGGTTTATTACAACTTGGATTTTTACTTCTGTAGCTCCGGCCATCAGTTCTATGAACATCGCACTCACCAAAGTCATTGATGAGATCTCAGAACACGGCAACGTCGCTAAAAATAGGTCTAACAGGGCAAGAAACACCAGCAGCCAGACAATCAGACAAGACCCCAAGGACGAGTAATCAGTGTACCTGCAGCGAGCATACCTCTCAATCCCCACCAGAGTATCATAATGAAGGTGCAATGGATCACATGAGAATGAGCTGCATGCCGAAATGTGTTTGAGAGGAAACTCTTGACAAAGATCATCTTGTTGGGCTGACATAAATCTACAATATGTGACAAACGTGAGATTCAACAGCAAGTTAATAAGACTCTGGTACAGTACGAGGACATGGGACTTAAACTGTCTCTTCAAACGCTTAAAATCATCACTCCTGAATAAAAGCATTTGCCATTAAAGAAAAAAAAATGTTTTAACTGTAAAACAAAAGAAAAATTACAGGAGTGTATTCAAAGTTAAACCCTATTTTCTCAGGGTCTCCATGTGCCTTTTTCAGGTCAGACAAACACTTTGATACCAGTGTCCCAACCAGCCGAAGCAAACAGAGCAACGAGGAAAGGTCACGTGATAAGTTTTAAGTATCCTCTACAATCTTCCTGTTTTGTGTACTTGAAGGAAGGATCTTTGGCCCAGTATTCACTGTTAGTTTTCTCTTTTTTCTCTCTCTTTCAACATAAGTGGTTCCACAAAGAGTTTCTTTCAGCAGCATGGAGATAAACAAACTTAGTGTTGTTTGACAGCACGGGTTGGACTATTACAGGTGCCCTGGAGCAAACGGGGGAATTTAGAATGAAATGTGCTAAGTGGCTTCCTGTTCCTCGCTTAATATACGCAATAAAGCCTGAGTCAGAATTGAATCACCACAATTTTATTTTCAACTAGCGAGAGCATGGATCATATCCAAAATCCTTTTTTTCAGACAAAACCAAATGTTTAACCTGCACTTTAAAACTTGCAGCGTGGCTCTTGGGATGGCAATGTCGGTTGGTCGGTCCACCACTTTGGTCCAGACTGAAATATTTCAGAAACTATTACATGTGTTGCCATGAAATTTTGTTTGTACAGAAATTCATGGTCCGCAGAGGATGAACCCTAATGACTTTGGCGATCCCCTGACTTTTCCTCTAGCGCCGCCATGAGGCTGTGTTTTGCGGAGAAATGTCTCAACAACTATTGGCTGGTTTGCCATTATAGTTGGTACATAATCCATGTTCACTTCAGAGTGAATTGTAATCACCTTGGTGAGCGTCTGACTTTTAAAAAAATAATAATTTGTTCATTACTTGGGGTTACTTGGTTTATGACTAAATACTGTACTTGCCAAGCTTCCCCTCAGCCTCAGCTGTACATTGTGTTTGGCGCTAATTAGCAAATGTTAGCATCTAACACACTAAACTAAAATGGTGAACATGGTAAACATTATACTTGTGTAACATTATGCCTCTTCCATGTCATATCATGGAGTTATCATAATTACGATGTATAAATAGTGTCATTAGTTTCATGTCAACATTCATGTCGTAATTACACCTTAAATCTGAATCTTCCAATATATCCGACTTGACACTTAAAAATATGGAAGTGCCTGAAAACCAAACAAATATTGTTCAATGTAATTAAACCCAAATTTAATGGATATGGTGTTAAACGCACAGCTGTTAACAGGGGAATCTTTCCCATCTCAGCCATCCATCCCATATGATGTGAACATGGCATCAACATGTTAGCATTCTTACTGTACGTTAGCGCATTGCTCAGTGCAGTTGTGGACTATTTGTCTTGTTCTTGTTTGACTGACAGTCTCTTGCTCTCTCTGCCTCTCACTAACTTGACCATTCGCTCAATAAAGCGTGGTGTACAACACACCGGCAGTGTTCCTCTATCACTGGCCCGCACACTTGCGAACCCACCAGATGCTGTAAAGGATTTCTGCTCCTCTGTGGCAGGTGATAATTCTCAGCGCAGTAGAGATGGGGTTAATGAGGGGTCAAAGAGTTCAAATAAGAAACAGCAGTTTTATGGTGCCTGCTGCGCACTGATAGCTGTTTGAACTGCCTGACCTTTGAACTGTGCAGGGTCAAGTGATCAACAAACCAGGTCATTTAGATAGGTCAGATTGGAACATGTGAAGGATGCGTATGTCACAGCAATATGTCCAAGAGGTACAGATAAATAGTTCTTAATGATTATAACCCTACTCAATTTGTTTCCAGAGCCATTAGATTCTTGTCAGCTATCAGACTGTTTAAGGTATGAGATACATTTGATTCATTTGTAATTTAATTGATAACCTGATGGCTGACTGAACCCTGTGCTGTGTGTGTGTGTCTCTTGTATATGAATATCTACACACATACACATTGAGCACAGTATGTATTTGTTATATTAGAAACCTATATATGAAACTAAAGGGTTCTGTTTGCTCTGTTCTGTCTTTATTTATTGACTTTTGACATTTGATATCCCTACAAATCAATATCCTCTCTTTGTCCATCTCCCCCTTTCTCTGCCTGTCTCTCTCCTCCAGCAAAGTGTCCACCATGGCTATCACCAGTGGACATGGATCACTGTGGGGGCCTGTGATTAACAGATAGCACCTCGTCACTTCTGCTGGCAGGCCATCATTACGACGAGCACTAGAAGATGGGTGCTGTGGGTGAAAAGACCTTTCGGAAAATGTCAGCAACAGTCAGAGCCCCGAATTTCCTCCATTCACTCTTTCCCATGTGATGCTACCTACTCTAAACCCCTTAATGACACAACTACTTTCTCCTCTTGCCTCATGTTTTGTATCTAAGTAGAGTGTCTGATTTCAGAGTATGTGGAGATTTTATTTTATCTTATGTGGCTTACGTAAAGATCGGATATATATAAAAAAAAACAACCTAAAAAACAACCCCAGCCCTGTATTTCACCAATCTCAGCGAAAATGAACACTAACAAACAAAAAAAAAAACAGCAGTGTCTGCAACAGCTCCCCTTTCCCATTTCCTTTCACTGCAGCCAGCTTCACTGTCTTAATACTCTTAGTCCCTCAGCTGGCATGTTTTCCAAGAACCCGCTGCATTTTCAGATTTGTAAAATCCGTCAAAATGCCTGTAATGAATATTTCTGCAGCCTTGAGTGTATTAAATGTGCTGTTTGACCAGCCCAATGAGAAACACGTACTGATCTGGCACTAGAACCAGAGCATCAGTAGAAGGTTTATTGTCTGTCCCTGTTCGGACAGAGGCCTCAGTCAGTGTGTGAAACAGTGTGAAACAAGTATTTTTTCTTTATTTGAACACAACACTCATGTTTTATCAAGAGAAGCAGAAAGGAACTAAACATTTATTATTTAACATATCCTCTTAATTTCTAATTAACATCTTTCCTGTGCATGAATCTACAAGTCATGTATATTTGTGTTTTTAAATTTTGAAAAAAAGGAACTGCTATTAGTGCAGTTCATCTTGTAAGGCAGGTCTTTGTTGTGTACTCAACACTTACATTGTGCAGTCTGGTTTGCTGTTGTCTTATAGCTTTTGCTGGAAAAAAAAGAGAGAATACATATTAAATAAAGTCTTGCATCTTATTGCTGCCTAAGAATAAAATATTGTGCTGTCCGTCTTTTTTTT
>NTHP01000056.1:461198-509467 GCA_003416845.1 Oplegnathus fasciatus
GGGAGAAAGGAGGGAGAGAAGATTGAAAATCAAAACGAGGAAGACTTTATTAACAGAGCTGGTGACCCCTGGTTATTTATTCATGGGATTACTAAAGAGGACTTTGGAACAGAGTGCCCTGCCAAGTTCCCAGCAACCATGTTGTGCCCGTTTGCTGTTTTGCTCCTGATAGGTTGCTAAGCATCACAAGCTATCCTCTCTGTCTTTCTCCCTCTTTCTTTCACTCTCTTTCTTTCCCTCTCTCCTTCTCTGCCTCACATACTCACATACAAACACATGCATGCACTTGACACCTCCCTCAGTAGACTTACCTGTCCAGGTATTCCAGTAATCCAGGCCAAGCCTTGTCAGGTGGAAGAAAGTCTATCCCAGGGCGGAGACGGGGGAGAGAAGGAGGAGGAGGA
Source organism: Oplegnathus fasciatus (assembly GCA_003416845.1). Taxonomy (NCBI): domain Eukaryota; kingdom Metazoa; phylum Chordata; class Actinopteri; order Centrarchiformes; family Oplegnathidae; genus Oplegnathus; species Oplegnathus fasciatus. The sequence continues at coordinate 461,603 of NTHP01000056.1, forward strand.
GGGAGTTGCAGTAAGTCTAGCCGTTGGTGGGGTGGAGGAGGGAGGGAGAGGACCAGAGACAGGGGGCAGGTAAAGGGGATCGTATTCAGGCTCCTGGGGACAGGAGGCTTGGCGTGGCACCGCACTGCCCACCCAACATCAACACTCTCAGGTTCCCTGGCTCAGATGGGCCAGATAATCACCCTCTCTCCACAGGGACCATCTGGAGGCAGGGAGGGGGGGTGAAGGCCATATTTTATTTCCATAAAACATAAATTCACTCATCTGCTGGCAAGACGAAAAAAAAACCACTTCTCCTTTTTTTTTCTCTCTCTCTCTACCTGACAGCTGATTCACACAAAACATCCACACATGAGCACAACATGTAACGCCGGGTCCGGACTAAACATCACACACACGTGTTCACGCTCACAGCAGTGTTCCCTCTCATCTCTGAGTGTCTCCAGTTTGATTGACGCTCCTATCCCTGTAGAGATCAGAGGACAGCCACTGTGATTATCATCTCACCGTGGTAACCGAGACACCCCTAATCCCATAATAATCCTTCACAGTCAGTCAGCACAGGAGTGTCCTGACCTCCTGCAAGGAAAATACATGCACACAAATACGAGTGCATGCACACAGACTTTTTTTTTTACACTTTTTAAAAGAAAACAAATACTTGACTACACAAACTGTGTCTGACACTATTTTGTCATGTCTCCAGTACAACCATTTAACTCTATAGCTTCCACTAACTGCAGCACCTCACAAGTACTTCTGTCTCATTTTGTCTCATACTTCTCTGACAAACGCAGACCCCTCACTACCAATACATGGACATTACCAAGGCTTCCAAACATTAGTGAGAAACGCCTCCTCCAAACTTTGGTCAAAGTGCAGCCCAGTTCTGAAACAGACACTTGCCGGCTGCCCCTCATTTACAACGGCAACATCTGCTGTATTCGCTGCAAGGTTTGAAAACATGTCAGAGATACTGTTGCACAGTTTGAATATAGAAGCCGCACAACTGGTAATGTCTGTACATTCTCACAGGTGATAAAACAAACACTTAGTTTCTGGATTAAGTAAACACACAAGAGGGACCTAAAATTTAACTTATATAACATCTAGCCGATATTATGAAACTTCCTGTTGAATTGAACTTGACACCTGAAAAAAAAAGTTTATGAATGGACAAAACACAAAAATAGCTACAGAAATAAGTAAAGTAAATATTTGGATATCCTTTTCCATAAAGAAGCATTTTCCATTTGCAGATATAAACCTTCCTTGAGCAGTGGTCTAAAAGCTTCTAAGAAACTGAAGGAGTTTACATGCTGTTGAGAGCTTTGAGTGTTGATATGAGTTGGGTCCATCTTACAAACACTGTAAGTCTGTAACATAATCAGCCTAATTGATGCAATCAGCTGGTATTTATTAGCTGCTGTTTCCTGACACCTCTACCTGCTCCTGATGATGATGAAGTACAATCGAAAGCTGGCAGAATTACCTCTGTCCTTTTTTTGGAGTAACTCTACTCTTAACAAACAACTTTGTCTTGTCTTGCAATGCAAAGCTGTACTTCAGGGGAGTAGTAGTGAGGGGAACAGTGGAACTAAGTACTCAGGGCCCCAACAAGGGACAAACCCTGTAATTAAAAGATTGTTTTAACTGCAATTTTGAAATTTTATATCATATATTAGCATTATAAGTAAACTATTGCTGTTGGCTGAATAAATTTGACAGGCTATTTCTTTTGTCTGAAACAATATAAGAGCATCTCGTCTTGTAGGTTACAAGTATTATACAATATTATACAAATTTAAGATGCTTGTAATGAACACTGTGTCACAACCTGGCGCAAGGCTGGACAAAGGAGGGGATACCACACATGAGTTGTGACTAAAAATAAGTTTATTTTACATAACTAAAAAGGAAATTAACTTAAAGGCAAATTAAACCCAAGAAAACCTGAATCTCCCTGACAACCCACTCCGCCCACCAGGCTCCTTTTCAGAGGGTCGTCACAATTGTTTCAGCTTTTGCAACGTTCTATTGTGTTCAAAAGCATTACTGATAAGAATAAACCTTCAGCAGCAGCAGAAAAGTTTAATAACTTAAACTGAGTTTTTATTTAATATCACTCCCTGTATTAAGACCAATCGGTTTGAGAGTGATAGCAGCTTCTAATCCTGCTTTTTCAGTTTTAATGCTGGGGCTACCTTTTTGGCTGGACCGCAGAGGGCCAGCCCTACAAACACAAAAGTCTGTCACTGAGTGAGTGAGTGAGTGAGTGAGTGAGTGAGTGAGGAAAGTTGTAAAGTTACTGCTAGTGGGTTTATCCCTTGCTCGCGCAGCACTGAAGACTTTTAGTCTACGCCCACTTACTACGTGGGTCGCACCCTAGTCTCACCTTGTTGTGCATAACTTGAACTGAGACTGGACAATCGGCTCTGAACCAGCTTTTTCTTCCCCTAGTTAAAGGAATTGGAGTTATGGTACGTCACTGATGGTCTATTCCATATAGGCTTTGCCCTCTAAGGCTATCGCTAGTGGGATGAAGGCAAAGCAGCATCTGGTCCATGCCCCATTGCGTCCGTCTGGTACCCACGAGCACAAACACACACCCACTTCCCGTGAAACAATAACCAGTCCACACTCAATGCGTCACAGCACAAAAGCGCATCACAGTACATCATATGTGCACCGAAGGCACAGAGACAGCACAATAGCTGATATACACCATGTGGGAATGAAGCTGTCAAACAAGGTAAAACCTGTTGCTGTGAGAAGTGGAGACAATGGTTACAGACGGGGGTATAGGACAGGGGCGGCAAAGGGGACTGAGTATACAGGGCCCTCATGTGAGGAGGGTCTACAAAGATACTAGAATGATTAGCTGTGGATGTGGGGAGAGGCCCATAGAGAATGCCTACGTACAGGATCCAGAAATTTGTGCTACGTCCCTGGTCACAGACGGTAACAGTCCAGCGCAGAGCAGAGTAGGAGAGAAAATAACTCTCCATGCGCAGAGAGTGACGGAGAGCACAAAGTTTAACACCCCATATTACAACCACTCTGACAACTCGACACAGAGTGAGTCCGAAAAATGAGAGACATCCTGCCGATAGAAACGAATGACTAGTTACAGAATAGTTACAATTATAATTAGAATAAGTTCTCCTTCAAATCAAACACCTTAAGATATGAGTGGAAAGTTTTGTTCTTGCAACTGCATTTATATTACTAGGACTACTACAGAAAATTGCAGATGAACATTTAATATCCAGGAATTCACATTATAGACATGACCACTGACTATGCATGTAACAATTTGGCCACAATATAGCACACTGACCGTATATGGTTCAGCCATATACTAGGTTTTGACCTATAGTCTTGTTTGTATATATTTGGATTGTGCCTTTATTGTGCTTCTCCCATGCATTGGGCTGGCTCCTGTTAGAAACAGATTCATCTTAATTCTACAAATAAAACATGATTTCTGCGAAGTTTCATTCTTGTTTATATTATAAAATACAGTAATACAGTAATTCTCAGTGTAGGAGCCAGAGTAAGATAACTTCCCCCCTTTGTACACTCTGGGTATAATGATCGCATATCACGCTTCAGTTACAGTATGCCGTGAAAAGAGAAAAACACTTCATTACTGATTACCCTAATAACCACTACAGATGCATGTGTTTCCTCGTTGATTCCGTTATTTGTACAACTGATAGATTGAATTGATAGACAGAGATGGAGATTTTTGTGCTATCTGCATAGAAACCATTCAGGAGACAGTATATGTGACAGAGATTTGGTTACATGTGATGCAAATAATAACCTATTAGGAAACTACAGAGAAAGAATCTGTAGGAAGAACCTGTGATCTGGATTTAGATGTAATAATGATAAAGTTCTTAAATATCGTCAGAAACAGCAGCAGTGCTAAGACAGACCAGCTGCTTTATTGCAGTAAAATAAATATACATATACTACATTACATATACATTACATTGCACATGGATAAAGAAGGACTGATGACGTCAAGGACAGATGGCTTTTTTTTAGACCACCAGTTTTATTTTATTTAAATTTGCAGAGATTATACTGTTGAATGAAACTGTGTTACGTACATAATCAGTTTCACGACCTAAGATGTGTTTTATTTTAACCAAAGAAAACATTGAGTTACGATCAGAGAGCAACCCATGAACATGATGAGAACCAAGGCCGTTTTGCTGTGCTGAGCTGGGAAGTTAACTTACTAGCACTTTTTATCGCGAGGGAGAGACAGTGAACGCCTTTTCCCTGGAACACCATTCTGTGTGTCCGGAAGCTCCTTTCTCGCAGGAATCTGCGAGAAAGTTCAGTCAGACAGGTGCGTTGCTTAGCGACAGTAAGAAAGTTTCCTTGTGTAATAGTGCCTTCAAGTGGGTAAAAGTGTAATGCCATTTAATTCATAACCAATCAGAAACTCCCAGTGACTTTCATGCTTTGATTACTGACCAATCAGGAATATCCCAACCCATCGGGAGTGAACATGAAAGGTTTAAAAACTGATCCCGGGAAAAATGTTGTTGTCTTGCATTCTGAATCCAGACCCTTCACATTCCAGATTTGTATTTGTACTTTCTGCAATCCGAAGAATAAACTACTTTGTATTAAATGAATTAAAGAGTTTTGTTCTTCTGCATCTTTGTGTTTGGTTCTTACGAGCCTATTAGTGGTTATTTAAAGTCACTGAGGCTGAACAAGAGGAAGGAAATCAACCACGACAATACCTCTTATATTTCCAGCAGCAGCTACAGCAATTTGTTTACAATAAAGAAAAGAACAGCATGGTATTTAGCAGTGGTGTAGCACTAAGTGTGTGCAATTATACACCGCAGAGCCACTTCTTTTTCACCGGGCACTGAATACATGTACTCACCATATGCATCAGAACATTTATGCATTTAGGATTTTTCTAAGTTTGCCAGCAGGCAGGTATCTGCATGTAAATCCTTGTTCAATATTACTATAAAGGCAAGTGGGAAGGTTGGTGGGTTTCATGTCATCCTAACAAGGGAACAGGTGGGTCAAACCATCTATGAGCACTTTTCTAATGCTATTTTCTTCATCTTTTAATGACATGTTTTGCCCTCTGACCTGTATGTATTTATCCCTCTGTATATTGGCAGAGCACATGCATGCTCTGTGAGGCAGTCTTGAGTCTGTCACTGTGAAGTAACTACAGCCTTTCTGAAGAAGTGGAGTGACGGCTGGTTCGCTCCCATGAAGCCCTAACTGCAGTGAGATGTGCTCAGCAGGGGGTCTGGGAGTCAATGGATGTCACTGTTTAACAAGCTGTTTCAGCACTGTTCTATAGACAAGAAAAACTGCACACTGCAGACAGGACAAAGAAAGACCCTGCAAGTCTTGTGTGTGTGTGTGTGTCTGTGTGTGTGGATATGATAATAACATATGACTCTGGTTTGCAAGTTGAAGGGGCACACACCCTATGCACACACTGCAGGGGTCCAAATGGGTCATTATTTCACCTCCTACGAAGAAATTCGTTGCCCTGTTTTAAATTTCTCCTTTTTGGTGGCAAAGCGTGCCATGGTGGCACTCTTGATATCCAGATATACAAAAGATCAAGCAATTACATGTGACAATTTGGATTTCATTACAGTACCTGAGAATTTGATATTCCTGCTGTTCTTTTATTCCTGACACTCATGGCATTTTGAGATGGATTAATCATCATAAAGTTTTCTAGTATTGTGTGTGTAATTTCCTGTGAGTACATGGTAAACACAGAGGGAAAACTCTCATGATGGCGGATACATTAGATCGCTACTTATCATACACAAACACACACACACATACAGAGATTAACAGAGTAACATACAGCACTAAAGTTGATTAATGCCAAAAGCAAACTAGATATGTTCTACAGTGTTCACAAATAATAAATAACAAATTTTCTTCCTTGTATTTTTCTTCTTATTAAATAAATAACAGTCACTTACACAAACAAATGTATTCTGATTCTGCCCTGCTGTGCATATGTTCCTGAGGTTTCTGGTATCAGTGATTATATTGACCATGGTGCTGCTCCTCAATAGTCAGAGACATCATAATTTCTCAACACACATTAATCAAAGAAGTCAAGGTGATGATGTTCTACATGTTGTTCTACATGTTGCCATCCATGTCTGCAGAGTTGGATTTTCTGGAATTTTGCATTTGTGACTTCACTTCAAACAGAAATTATCTGTCGACCAAGGTCATCAAAAATTTGAAAAAAGACCTAAAATGTGATGATGTTATTGTGCTACTGTGTTACTGAATTTTCAAGTAACATTTTCCCTGCAACTATTAATGCGACTTTTTAATCAAAGTTTATAAATCTTCACAACAGAGTAAAACCTTGAAGGTAAACATAATTGATAATAGCACCAGACCTGTGAAAAGTCAGTCATTTCATGTATTCATTTGCATGTTTGAGCCAAAGGGCTGCAGTAACTGAAAAAGCTTGAACTTGGGATTGTAAATAATTTACTGATCATGTGTCCATGGTTCACAAACCCCAACCAAAACTCTACTTTTATTTTTACAGAGAAAGTAAAAATTGACCAACAGGTGGCACCATAATGGCCAAAGTGTGAGGTTTTCAAATTTAATAGTTAATAGTTTAATAGTCAAAATAACACATTCTCTTACCAGTGCAAATGGACATGATTATTTTTTCTATTTTTTGTTTTTTTTCTTTGTTTTTTTAATAGCTTTTAGTAGTGACTTACAGTATCAATGAAGGAGCAGAACCCTAATCAACCAGATGTCTCCGTTAAAAACATTTAAACACACAGATTAGAGATTACAGGGTGTGATGTCACAGTAGGTTCACATAGAGTATGCAGCCCCACTCAGTACTCTAACACTATAATTAGATTTTCTCCAAACAAACTTTTGACTTCCTTCAGGGTTTAGGAAAGCCATGTGTGGACCAATTAATCTTTGTGTGATTTGACATTAAGTTTTGCTGCGCCAAGCTATAAATCTGTCCAAAACTGGGGCTATTAATGTTGTTACAAATGTTTGCAATTAAATGATGAATTAATAATGAATTCAGATTTAGAAAAATGCCAAATAAGTATAAGAAGACTTAATTAACACCCCATTTAACACAATAGACAGTTGTGTATTCTCTTCTCACCTTCGTACTGTGAAACATTTGCTAAAGATAAGATTGTTGGCATTTTTCATTGCATGCTTGTCAGTTCAAATTCAATCCAAAGCTAGATCTGCAGAGATGTAATTTAGCCACTGTAATTCTGTAATGCAAACACTTTGAGCTGATATTGACATTTTTAAGGATCAAGGGCAGTTTTCATTACTGTTTGTTGGACCTGAATTGACAACTTCTCTTATCATTTTCCCTCTAGACTAGTCTGATGGCCTTTATTGGTTACTGTCTGTGCATTCCCCGCCACAGGCTCCAAGTTTACATTCTGCATTGAGGTTGATATTTCTTTTACACCTTTTCAATCATATCACAAATTTAAAAAAAGTATCAAAATATTATTCACATAGAAACACTTGGAACATGAGGAAAGAATAAAAATAGCAATACATTTAAAAGAAAACAAATGGAGGAAAGATAAAAAGGTTACTGCAGCAGTCATAGACAATAAGTCATCCCATACATCTCATTAAATCATATCTAATTTTCATTAAATCATATCTAATTTGTTCCGTTTGACCCCTTACAAGACCTACAACTTGAGGCTGATATTGTCCCCCACCTGAATTCCCTGAAACCCGTAGCTGCTGATTGAATCTACACTTTGCAGGTTAACTTTTATCACAGATGCAAAACTCAGTTCCCCAACATGCTCTAAAGGGCAGCGTGTAGATGAGCGTGCAATAAAATGTCTCATCAAAAGGTGTCATCGGCTACACTCACCATAGTATGACTCATTTATTTTGCCATGGTACACACAGAACCATGTTTTCAGAATGACCAGGCCTGGTCTGAAGTCCACAAAATATTTGCTCCTCTGCTATTCCGAGCTAAACCAATACAACCCACTTGACATATGATCTACACGTGCATTGTCTTTATATTAACAGATAGCATCAGATGCTCAGTATCATTTTGTTTTGCTCCCCTCCCCTCTCTCTTTCTGTGTCTCAGGTACACACACAAACATACAGAGGTGCACTTGGGAAAGGAGTGCACAAGCTCACTAACACCACAGGACATCACATTTTTATGGCTGTTCTCAGTGGTGTAACTACAGTACACATCCATCTCTTCGGCATTAGCGTGATAGATGTATTTTTCATGCTGCCATTAGGACTGAAGCAGTATGCTGTGCAAGGCTTGTGTATGCTAATGTGCCCTCTCACACCTGCAGTTTCCAATTACCCCTGAGGAATGGAGCCAAGACTCGGTTTGCAGCCACCAGCAATAATATGAGTAATGGCAAAATTGCACAAGTCCTTTTGTAGAAAATTGAAGAAAAAAAAAAAGAAGAAGAAGAAATCATTCAAGAGGGGGTTGGAGAGGGCATGGAACAAGAGGCAAGAAAAGGAAAGAGAGGTGAAGGCAGGGAGAAAAAGAGGAAGTGTGAGGAAGTGGGCGATGCAGGGGTTCCACTGTTTTGCCTTAACAGTTTCATCACCACCCTTCTATGTATTGATTTCCCCTCTTTGAGCAACATTTACAGCAGAGGCTATCAACTTTGGGGTTTGATGCTTTCCCCAGAACAGAATTCAGCACAGTGTGAGATAAACAGAGAGATGTGAGATGAAATAAAAATGCCCCGAAGCATCCACTTAGATACATCCATCTTGCTTTTCTGAATCATCTCAGCTCCTCAATCATTTGTGCTTGGGTTCGTAACTGATTTTGTTTTCTCTTTCTTGTGCTCTGTCAGCTACAGGCGAACCGAGCCAACTACGCTTTCCCTTTCTTCCTCTCTCTCTGCTCTGTGCAGACAGAGCCAACTATGCTGATTAGATATTTGTTATGACCACGTGAGAGAGAGACAGATGATACTTGATAGGCCTATTTTCTGGGTATTGAGCTGCTGATAGTGTGTGTGTGTGTGTGTGTGTGTGTGTGTGTGTGTGTGTCAGACAGGGGGGTATTAGAGGTCCTCGTGGCTGCAGGCCTCGATAACAGGGGGCGGAAAATCAATCACCTCCTTTGACAGCCATGTGAGTAGTCCCGCCCCTTTATTTCCCCTCTCCTCCCTCCTGTTCCTCTCTGTTTCCTGTCAACCTCTGTCTGTCACTTAGAGCACGATCAACGTGCATGCAGGAAACCATAAGCGCTGATATAAGCACTCACATGTCATAGCCCATATAGGCACACACACACACACACACACATAGGCAGGCACGAGGCACCTGGTGAAAGCCCTGGCAGGATTAGTGAGTTGTATGAGTTGGTTACGGTGAGGAACACATGTTCAGGTCACTGTCTCTCTGACTGCACTATGTTATTGCTCCAAACACTGTTCTTCTTATTATACTCCCCTCTTTGCTTTGCTTGTCTCTCCCTTTCCATCCACAATCCCCCTCTCTTTCTCCCCCTCTCTGCACGTGTATGTGTGTGTGTGTGTGTGTGTGTGTGTGCACAAGCTGAAATATGTTTAAGGGGTGAGGAGGGGGGCATCAAATCCGTAGAGAGGACTTGGCAGTTGCTCTTCTCCCTCTCGCTTCATTGCTTCGGTCCTCCCCAAATCCTATTTCACGGTGCCAAGCATCCGCTCCCTGGGATCTCCACAGCTCCCATCTCCAGACGCAGGTTTAAGCCCCTCTCTTGGCACCCGGACTGGGCATGGAGAGAGGAGGCATGTGACGCACATCAGCACCGCCAGAGACACAAACACACCTATTATCTTTGCTCAGAGAGGGACCGGCGTCCTGCGGTGTGTGCAGTGCTTACTCACACAATCTTTACTCACACAAGCTGTTTTAGCCACATTCAGTAGCCTGAGAGGTCACACATAAACGCTGTATGCTGGTTCACTCAAATGCACATTCACTCGTTCATCAGCTAAATCACTCAAGCAATCACTCGCACACCAAACACACTCAAAAACTCATTCAGTCAAGTAACAACAAATTAGTCTGTTGAAGCTTCATGAATTAATAAACAGCAGACAAAACACTATAGGCCTAATTGTCACCTTCTGTAAATTTGTCCTCCCATGATACAGGGTAAACTCATGCTTTAACAGTACTCCAATTACAACTAATCAAAACAGTTAATTAGCTGCCAAATTACCTGAATCTACACCAACAGAGCCATGGAGTACATATGAGCATGTTGCACTTATGAGGCAACTAATGTGTTTTTCTGTAACGGCCACTAGATGGCACCAAATACCTAAGTTTACTGTTAAATATGACCAGCCAGTAAGCTCCTAATTTTGCTAAATAATAATACACTGTTACCCTGAGTTGATCCGTGATTAACCTTTCAATTCACTCAACTGAGGAGGTCCTGATTCCATTTCAATTAACAACTGGATTCAGACCCTTGTAGATACTGTATATTCACCATGAAAGTAACATCAGACAAACTAAAAAGGACACAGAAAACACCTATAAAGTGTGAGATTTAGAATTTATAAGAGTAATGTTACTCCAGAAAATGGACATACTTGTGCTTTCAAGCTTTCTGTTTTACTTTAAAACCATCATCAGGAGCAGGTGGAGATGCTAAGAAACAACAGATCATAACATGTCCTTCATCTCTGTCTTTTTTCTCCTCTATCATCCTAATCTGTAGGGTCATGCAGCAGCCATCAGCCACCACAAACTCATGAAACTTGGTACATTTTTCAGGATTCATTCATTCATATGTTTTAGTTTATAATTCAATTTGTGGCTTTTGCTACAAAACATGGTGGGAATATCAAATGAGTTATATAAAAAAAATTCCTACCACTTTTTGTACCAAACAATTGTGTATGGCCAATTTATTAACATTAAACAAGCAAATGTACAGTGTATGTATAGACATTCATTTTGTTTACAAGTCAGGCACCACAAACAGAGGAAGCTCTGTTTACATTTCTGAACTTGAATGATATAATTGTAGTCAACTCTTTGTAGTGGTAGGCTTTTATACTTGATGAGTGATAAATAATCATCCAGGATATTGTTGTTTATGTATTCAACCCTCTGGCTTTTGGGATTTGAAGAATATCTATCGGTCCCATGCCTTGCAGCAATAGCTGCCTATCCAAAATAAATGCAGTTGTATGAGGTTTGTGAGACGCCCCTTATTCTTTATTTTCCACAGTCAGGGAGTTGATACCGGGATAATTCATATCTGCAGCATAATAGGATCCACTGTTTGCGCTGACAATAGTACAGAGTCAGCTGCTCGCACTGCAACAAGAGCTGTAATGATTAAACTGTACGTGAAAAAATGATTCTAAAAACCTGTTCACCACTGAAAAAACATCACTGGAAAGCAGTTTAAGGTTTCAGCTAATAAACATGTCAGCATATAGACATTAGTTGGCTGAACATTTATCGGCTTAAGTTCAACCATTTTATTTTTTACAATATTAGAAAAATTAATGATCTCTAAAAAATGTATTTTTCAGCCAACTAGCAATCTTAAGTCAGCACATATGTTTTATGAAATTGAAATACCTTTAAAAAGTTTTTGCACTTAAATCATACTCATTTCACTGTTTACATATTGTATATGTGTATTGTACACGGTAGACTGTGTAGCGGGCCCCCAGGCAAATGTTCGTTGCGCCCCTTTTGACCCCCCAACTGCCACCCTATGTGCATATGTACCCCAGTTCTTAGCATAAACAGTGTACACAGGATGCGCATGGATCCTTAATTATACTGTATGTCCCAACACCTAGAATCCAACCAGTACTTCTGTGGTGGAATAATGCGACCTGTCCCAACCTTCTCTGTATGACACGTTTGTGGTCACTGAGTACTATACAAAATAACATAATAAAGGTTTTAAAACTAGGCTTTGATACAGGGCCCCTCAACAAGAGCCACAAGCTAATAATGCAGGACCCACTTTTGCTGATATTTTACTTCAGTAGTGCAAATATTGTACCGAACTTACAGTTAATGAAATGACCAAAACCAACTGACATGTGGTGAACCTGGGGCTTTTGGGGAATATTATCCACACGTCTAAAAGTGGGTTGAAGTTTACGCTTTACTGCACCAACAATGAGCACTGAAACCTGACTTGACAAACATTAAAGATTATAGTAGGATGTAAATATGCCTCATTTTTCCATATTCCACCATCATCTGCAAATGCCCCTGTGTCTGTGGAGAATGTAAGCAGCTAAATCTATTTGTAAAATAATTTGACCTGCCTTGATTACCAGCATAACACTCATTATTATGTCTTGTTAATGTGAAAAACTGGAAACACTGTGTCCAGATATACGCAGATTGCAAATTCTGCCAACACCGGACTGATGGCAACATGAGGAAAGTAACCCACTGCCCCATATGTAGCTCTGCCTCACCCACACAGAAGACAGAAGGAAGGAATGAACAATGACCCAGTTCCTCCACTCAGATGGAACAGCAATAGTTAGTCAGCTATGTGATAATCACAGCAATGGCAGTGGAAACATCAACCTATGCTGCAAACTGAGCAGCAATTTTGGCCCAGGTCATTTGGAAATCAAGGCCAGCTGCTCTCGGAGGGAAGTAAATCAGATTCACTGATCAGCACATGACCATATTTTTTAGATCTGTAGGTTCAGAAAATGAGAAATAGTTACAGACTGGATGGTTAATTTCCAGGATGGAGAAGTCATTGCTGTGAGTTCATCATTCGGTCTCTTCAGCATGCAAAGACTCTAGTCTGTGAAGTGAAAAAGTTGTTTTATCAGCCAGGGATTTATGATGCATTTATTCCAAAAAGTCAGCTTTTCTGGTAGTCTTATTATAGCGCACATTTTGGCATTTTTATATCTGCTATGGTGGCACTGCATAAGCCATCCTAAATTTTTGACTACTATTGTGCTTTTTGTAGGTGTGACAAATAAGTAAAAAGGGAACAAGGGGCACGCCTATCTCCGCAACATGACAATGACATAAAACACAACATGCATATAATTGTCACAGTCCATAAACAAAGAGCATGTTGTAATCTGTCCACTGAGGCAGACTCATCATTAGACACTAAGTGCCCCGGGGTCTTGAGGGAGGTAAACAGCAGCATCAAGCATTAGTAGGTCAGAGCTGAAAGTGCTGAATCCCTATGCATTATTAATAATGTCTGCGCTAATTGAAAGTCATAACTCCGCAAATGAAACGTCTGGGGCAGACATCACGCCCTGTCGCCCTGCAGCCAGAGGATCCCCCTAGATGGAGACGCAGCTAATTTTAGATTTTCTCTTTGCTCATAAATGCAGTTGGGTTTTGTAAGGTTTCTGTAAGTAGTTGACAACAAACTCAACAATGGCAGGGTCGCTGTTGTGTAGCTGCAGTAAACATGAGCTCTGTTACATAACATAGACAGTGAGCTTAATGTTTCACTGTTTGCTTAATCTGTTTGCTTATTATTTCTGTCTGTAGACCTATTATTTTGTGTCTTTTAACATTTTTAACATTTGTTTTCTATTGTTTTGTTGGCAATATGGTGTCAACAAGTCACCTGGACTCCTCCATCTTTCCTTTCCTCCTCCTCATAATGTCAAACAAACTTAGCTAAACAAAAAGATCAATATGCATAAATAGCATGTATAGAAAAGTGTGGCAATGTACCGATCCATTAAAAGCAATTAATAAGAACAACTTTTGAGTAGCCAGGTTGCCTTCTTTTTTTGACTGTTGGAGGATTTATTTCTACAAAGGGGCTGAGATTATCCGGACCAAAATCTAATAATTAATCTCTTATCAAGACTTACAACTGCAGACTTCATGATTAAAAGCACATATTAATGATTTATTAACATTTAAAACAACAGACTTGATGGCTTATTAGAAAGTGCGAGACCTATGACTAAATTATCACCACATAGAGAGGATAAACACCAGCTAAAGGGATTTTTCAGAACCTGGCAACTCAAAATTTGTTCTTATTAATGTCTTATAACTGATCTATAAAACATTAGTAAATGATTGATTCACCATTAATAAAGCCATTAGTTACCAGGTTGAAAAGGGCAAATGCCTTAATAGAAAGTGGCATCAAGGAACATTACAAAACAACAAGGTTACTACAAGCTCACCGCTGAGCACAGATACATGTCTTGTAGGATTCAATACAATCATTGTAGAGTTATTACAGTGATTTCTCATGTGTGTGTGTGTACATGAGAGAGAGAGTGTACGCATGTGTAGTCAGAGTGTGTTGTGGAAACAAGCGGCTGGCATTTAGGGCATGTGAAATGTCCCAGTCTAAATATACTCAGAGGTTAAATACACGGTAACGTATATTATAAGGATGTATTTATATATATATATATATATATATATATATATTTTTTTTTTTTTTTTTTTTTTTTTACTTGTACTTTACTTGAGTATTTCAATGTTATGCCACTTTCCTCTCTAAAACATTTACCTAACCACTATAGTTATAGTTATCAGCATATAACATTTGTTGCATTGTTATATAGTAAATTAAACCACCAGCAGTATATTAGATAGCCAGAATTACCTCCACCTCTGCCAGCCACAGCATTAAACTGCTGCCTACATGTTAATGCATCAGTAATAAATATCCAATAATGTTACTCAGGCTGTTTTTCCTGCATAGCGAGTACTTTAACTTTACTTTAATTAAATTTGGCTGATAATACCTCTGTACTTTTACTTACCAGAAACTACAATTTAATGCAGGTATTTTACCAGTGGTGGAAGAAGTACTCAAATCTTTTACTTGAGTAAAGTACTAGTGTAGAAATAAAAGTATAAAAGTACTAGCATCAAACTTTTTTTTTTACAAAGTAAAAGTACTCATCATTCAGAATAATTTATATTATTGAATTATACTTATTGATGCATCAATAATTGCTTTACATTACTTTAATGTTATTTTGTTGCTATATATACTGCAGCTTGTGAGTCTTCACAAATAATGATACATGGTAAGTTGTTGATTATATCTTGTTTTGTTAATCAGAGTCTGTGAAGTAACTAGTAATTAAGGGTATCAAATAAATGCAAACGAATAAAATAAAGTAAAATGTACAACATTTGTAGTAGAAAGTATCATAAAATGGAAGTAGTCAAGTAAAGTACAGCTTGCTTTGATTTTTGGATATGATTAGGTGTTGATGTGAGTGAGTATTTCTTACAGTGCAGTATTCAGATGTACTCCAGGAGAGGCGAGGAAAACCTCAGCGCGCATGCGCAGCGTAGTCATCTGACGGGTGAGCGCTGTGGACGTTTCGCGTTGCCGCTGCATCGAGGGCCACCGCTGTTACCACAGAGCGGGACGCAGACAGCCTCCATGAGGGACCGTCTCCTGCAAGAATAAAACAGTAGAACTAACGAGGAGCAACCAGGAGGACTGCCCGGAGGTTTGGAGGCTTGCATGCGGGGACATTTCCCCCTGAAATGTAGCCAGCAGCGTGAGTGCGGGTTGTTGTAATCGCGCGGTCGCTGCATGGCTCTTCCCGGGGATGCCATGAAAATCAGAACAGCCGACTGAGAGACCGCTGCTCCTCGCTATCACAGACACGGCGGTGGCGGTGGCGGCGGCGGCGGCGGCGGTGGTGGAGAGCGATGGATACTGGTGGAAAGATCCACATTAGGTAGCGTTTACGAACACCCAAGGAGAGCTGAACGTCTCTGTTGCACGGTTAAGTCGCCGCCGGAGCTGTGTAAAGGATGGATTTCACCCTGCTCCGGAATATCATCAGCAGATACGTAAGGGCCCCCATCTGTCAACACTGTCACAACTGTAGCTGTGTGTGTGCAAGTGCAACAATATATAATGCATGTTATGTTATGTTGTGTTGTTGTGTTTGTGCATCTACCACACAGTGTGTGTTGGAAAAGAAATTTGCACTCCACAGCCTGGTGATAAACACTTTGCTCATCTGCAATGATGAACATTTCACTAGAGCTGCTTTGGCAGGCCATTGACTGTGGGCTTTACAATGTTTTTTTGTGGAGCTGAATGGGGAATGTGCCAGTGGCTACAGATGCAGTGATGGCTGGTGAATGTGTGGAATAGAAATGAACTTGGCTGGCCCAGTTACGTTGCTTTAGTGAGTTACAACATGCATGCACGCTGAACTATCTCATGGCTTCCAGTTGCCCTGCTCTGCAGAGGAAATAAATCCCAATCAGGACTCACACACTTGAGAGCCCTTGCAGGGACTCGCAGTGAATTTGACACGGACTTGTACTCACTTCCAGCCTGATGGAGTGATAAGTTGTGCAGGTTAAACTAGAGGGGCATCATCATCTGTAATCGCTGATGTGTCTGTTTGCAGGAAATGTCCACATAATAACAATGCTGGTGAGCTGTAACCATATTACTAGTTGGCCTGGTCAGAACAGGCCGGTGCCATCAGTAGTCTCTGCTTATCAGCCAGAGCAGGAAGCAGCTGGTTGGTGGGCGCCTGAATTAGAGCAAAAAAGTGTCTAATAGGAACCAACTCTGACAGGTCCAGTGATGTTCATCAGACTGGGCACCTCTGGAGCATCGTTACATCCTCTATATACAGTCTGCGACCCTTTCACCTGACCTTAAAGCTGGCTCAGGTGCTGTGGAGATAACTATCAGTATGAGTGTGTGTGTGTTCATGCTTTCGTGTGCTTATTTATGTATCTGTGGTTCGTCAGGCTTGTACCAATCAGTGAGGAGTGTGTGTGTGTTTATCTGCACGTGCAGCAGGCGGGTGTCAGTGTGTAGGGAGCTTGACGGATGCTCAAGCAGGGCTAATATCAGGGGAAATCAGATCCACGAGTGAGGCGGAGAGGAGGGAGGGAGGGATGTGGTCATTGAACACGCCCCTCATCTCTCACCCTTTTCACTTTGCATCCTCACTCTGCAACATTATGAAGTGGAGAAGGAATTAATCATTAATTCAGTTATCCAGATTTGGAATTAGAGGGATGGTTGATGTATGTCTGCTCCTCTATTACTTGCGTATCACCCTCTGTTAACCCTGCCGTATTCTGAACAGCTGCTCCCTTAATGAGGCTACATAGAAGAGCAAACATTACATCATGCAAGGTGATTAAGATGTGGTAAGCAAGGCGTCCAAGCCTTTTCTCTGGACAGAGAGAGCTGTAAAATCCAATAAAGGTCACTGCCCAAATGTAACCAGCCTCCCATAGTTTCACAATTTTGCTATTCAAAAAAAAAAATGCTGAATTAGTAAAGCTTCTCCAGCCATGAAAGGATGTACTTTCTGATTTAGTCCACTTTACCCCACTGGGCAAGTTTGTGAGCCTTTCACTTCATATCTTGCTCCCTTATTATCACCCTGTCATTGACTTGTGACTTGTCCTTGATGTATTTCTGTGTGAGGGAAATTAGTGTTTTTCAGTTGTGCCGTACTGTACAGGCCAGGCCAACTCTGCTTAGCTTGTTTTTGGTTTGGTTTACTGACAACATTGTAATATATTTTTAAAATACAACATACTAGACTTTGTTGGGGATGAAATGATAAAGTCCTGGGCTTATTTCCATTGTTGTCCGTGGTGTTTACGCAGGCATTCAGTGTTTGACATTGAAAAATAGGAACTAAAAACATACAGAAGTGAATCATATGAAGAATCTATACATTTTGTTTAAGGAGGCCGACGGGTTAAAAAGTGGTATTGTTGATTTGGCTGATTCCTAAATCCTCAAACTATTGGTGCTTCAGCTGTCACAGTGAAGTGAGTGTAAACTGCGTTGCCTGATACACTTTATCAGTAACTGTAGACAGTTATTCAGATCTATCCAGTGCAGCCCTCTATAATGAGAGGGGAATTTAATTTTCTGAAGGCAGTGCATTCTGTCCTGCTTATAAGCCTGTTTTCTGACTCTAGAAAAATTGCTGGTGAATTGAGCCTGTACAGTACAGCAAATTGTTTCTGTAAAGAAAAAATATGGTGTCATGGTGTTTTGCAGTGCGTGAAGTTTAAATGGGACATTTTGTTGCGTAATAACCTAAATCTGTTTAACTTTTTTTTCACTCTGTTAGCATAAAAGAATGGCTAAGCCTACATGCAATAAGATATACAGTATAATAGGAGTGTGTGTGTGTGTGTGTGTGTGTGTGTGTGTGTGTGTGTGTGGATGCACTCTTGTTCTGGTATCTCAGCAGACCCTGGGCCAGGACATGACAGGAAGAGATTTTATTTATAATGAGATTTATCTGTAAACTGACCTACTGTGATTTGAATAGATCCTGTGTGTGTGTGTGTGTGTGTGTGTGTGTGTGTGTGTGTGTGTTGGTGGGTCTGTGCATGTGTTATATGTGTCCGCTGTCTCCACTCTCTTCTCTTCTGTGCCTTTTTGCCATCTGCTAATAATAATAGTGATGGCGTGATGCCTCAGACTGGCGCAAAGTGTGAGAACCGCATGAGGTCATGATCTGGATTAGAAGGATGCTGGCATGTGTGAGCGGTGGTCTTATTAAAGATACATGACACCGTATAGGGGCTTAGATAAGTTCTCTAATTTGTAAAGCTTACCTTTTCACTTTTCACTTCTCAAAACAGCCTCTTGATAACAACATTTCGATTTATATCAGCGTTGTGCCCACAGCTTTCTCCTGTCCTCGGCTTGATTTACCCTTGTCCCCCTCTGTCCTCACCCTCCTGTACATCTTATCTATGAATGTATGACTGTTATTCTTGCGGAGACCTCTCACAACCTCAGCAGATAAAAGAGAAAGGCCTCCCTTTGATCAAAAGGGTGCCAGCAGGTCCCGGAGTGCTGAAGGGCTTTAGAAAGGTTTCTAGCAACTTTACAGCTCTCCCGAGTCCTCTGTCTGGTGTTGAAAGGCAGAACACAACCTGCTAGATTACTGTTTGCCACATTAGCTCTCACTGCTACAAACGGTTAAGGGCAGTCTATTCCTGTCCGCTGCCCCCCTCAGAGATGGGGCCCTGGCGGAGAGACAGAGGCTGTAGGTGACAAAAACACACAGGATTTGTGTTTGGGCAAAGCTTTGCCCGCTGGCCTGTGTGTATATCAGAGAAAACAGCCCTGCATCGGCGTGCCGGCTCATAAGAATTATTTTGTCTCCCACAGCGTGCCCCGGAGACAGAGGTTTCATAATAAGACACAGTTTCAAGCCCGTATTAGGATGTTGTCGGTGTTAAATGCAGACAAAATGAGAAAGAGGGGTTTTTTTTAGGATTCAGATTACGGTGGCGGGAGAAAAGAAGAGAGGAGAGAGAGAGGGAGGGGAGAGGGGAAGTAGCAGCAGCTGGATTAAAGACTTATGTAACAGTTGGATCACAGCAAGTCAAGTGGGAGAGGAAGCTGGGGCAACAACAGAATACACATTTTAAAGTAGTCTTAATTATCCTCTGATTTTGTCGCAGGTATATAGCTATTTGCATCATGAGGGGTCTGGTGGCTTTTGTCATCAGTGTTGAGCAGTTGAGACAGTTTGTGCAGGCTGAAGGTCACTAACCAAAATACTGGTAATATTTATTTTATATATATTATATGTATCTTTTATTATACTAATACATTACTTTAACAGCGAATGGCACTTCCTTTCCCTGTGAGCTACGTCCCCTCTCTTATTTCATTAGTTTCTCCCTCACTGCTGCTTTTGATGTTTACTCTTTCATGCTGCTTTGTTCCAAAAAAGGATTGTCCACAGAGAATACAGTCTAAGAAGTCCTAGTTGAACCAAATAAAAGCACCACAAAAGATCTTGAGGATATTGTCTGGAACTGTAATAGTTCACATTTTACTTAAAGCCTTATAACCTCTTGTCAAATCCAGTTTCACCGTATTAAATTAATGATAAAATCCTACACGTTTGATCTTCAGTCAGTACATAATGAAGCCTCTGCGTGGTCCTGTTTGCATTATGAACTTGCAGACATAGCGTAGCTGTCTGTTGCTACTTGCTGTGTTGCTATGGTGATTAATGGCTAATGAGTAGCAGTGGAGTGCATGTTGAACAGGTAGCCTCCTTCCTTTTTCAGCTGATCAAGGTCTCGAGGCTCCTTTTATCTTTAATGCTATGACAAACTTCACAGCTTCTATTAAGAAGAATATTAAAATAATTTAATATTCTTACCCCAAACATGGCCCATACCGTTATGTTGCACCAACTATTTCATAAATTCATCATTAGGTTTGTGTGTAAAACCCTTCCTAAGTTCATAGTAACTCCTTATTGCAAACTAGCAATTTATTAAATGAAATTGCAACAATAAAACTTAAGACATGCCCCAGCTTGTAAAGACTTTAGTAATGTGGACATTAAAAGCAAATTAATTATGTAAACAGGAAGTCACTGTAGCATCACAAGCTAACATAACTAAAAAATAACAGTTTTAAGGGGAGTTAGTGTGTTAAATTAGCTTTTAGCTTTGTCAGTTAGTCCAGTTAGCTACGTAACCGTTACACCTGGCAGGTAGTAGGTGTAAATATTTATTAAAAACTAATTTCTATGTAACAACTAGTTTGTGTGGTGCAACCCATTTTAATTTAGTGATGTGTAAATTAAAGCTGCAACGATTAGTCGATTAATCGATTTGTTCTCAAATATTAAATTAATCGCTAACCATATTTGAGTCATTTTTGAAGAAAAAGGGTCCAAATTCTCTGATTTCGGCTTGTCAAATGTGAATATTTTCTGCTTTTAGTCCTCTATGACGGTAAACTGAATATCTTTGGGTTGTGGACAAAACAAGACATTTGAGGACGTCACCTTGGGCTTTGGGAAACAGTGATCAACATTTTTCACCATTTTGTGACACTTTATGGACCAACAGCTAATCGATTAATCGAAATAGCGAACGGCAGATTAATCGATAATGAAAATAATCGTTAGTTGCAGCCCTAGTGTAATGTCCACTTAGTAAACACTTATATTTAGGCTAAGTTGAAGTTACAAAGAGCTAATACAACTAGCTCCAGTTCGCTAACTTTTTCAGAAATTTTGCATGCATTCACTTTTTAAAATGCTCTCAAGGAAATAAAAATTTTTTTTACAATCATTATTTTATATTTTCCCATAACATTGACTATTAAATTGATACTCTGTGGGCTAAAATCTACCACATCCTGTGTACGGGTGTTGTGTAATCATGTCTTGTATGTTTCTACATCTTCTGTCCAGTTAACATGAGCAGTTCATTAAGGAAGAGCTCGGTCAGAGGAATTTGATCTGTGAGTTAATGAGGGGTACCTGCCTCAACATGCTGTGCGCACAGCATGGCGGGACAGTGGAGGAGGGATGAGACACGACCATTTAATCAGGCCAGTTAATGGTGTATACCGTTTATTACACCTCTGTGGTAGACAGGAGCTACAACATGGGGACAGCAGGGATAGATCATGGCACTGCCTGGGTCGGGGGTTGCTTTTCTACCATGAAAATATACACATCCATAGTCCTTTAAAGAGCTATGGTAGAAAGACAATAGAAAAGGCCAGCACTAGAGAGGCTGTCTTGGCTTTTTAAAGCAGCATTTTAAATCTTAAAAATAGTAGACCTGCTTCTGTTCTGAATCCAGAGTTGAAACAGTCCAAAACCATTTGCCCAAGAGAGTGCACCACTCTACAGTTAGAAACATGAAAGGAGAAGTCGCAGTGGTGGGATGCTTGCTGTTATCAAATCCATCTAGTCATTGTTGATGATTGATGCCGGTGATGTAAGACCAGCCTCTCTGCTTGGAGGCTGTTTCATTGTTGTTAATAAAGACAAAGCCTCCATGTCCTGCAACCAACCAGCCAGCCACTTTGTCTGATGGAGCAGTAGAGTGAAGAGGGAACAGTGGGCCGGGGGTTGATACGGATCAGTGAGGATTAATGATCAGATAACTACAAACCACAATGCAATCTCTCTGTGTCTTTCTCCATCCCTCTCCCACAGTCACACTGTCAGAGTGTGACACACTCTGCCAGGAGATGGAGGGAACAAAGGCAAAAACTGTGCAGATGGAAATATGAGGGGACAAATGATAGAATCAGAGAATTGTGGGTTTTAGGAGGAGGATGATGTTTGAATAGAAGTAGAAGTGGAACGTTTTGGATATGTTGTATAGACAGGGCTGGGTGATATGCTTGAAATCATTATTGTGATATTAATAAGGACCAGAGCTGAACGATTAGTTGATTTATCAATTACTGGATCGGCAGAAAATTAATCTGCAACTATTTTTTATAATCAATTAAAATTTTCAGTCATTTATCCAGTGAAAAATTATCTGATTCCAGCTTCTCATATGTCAGGATTTGCTGCTTCTCTCTGTTTTATCATTGTAAAGTGAAAATCTGTGGTTTTGGACTGGTGGTTGGACAAAACAAGACTTTGAAAGACTTTAGGAAGTTGTGATGGGCATTTTTGGACATTCTGTTGACTACATAATTAATCAGTTAGTTGACAAAAACAACTTATGGTATAATTATCACGATTTTCACAATAAACACCAAAACCTAGAGCAGCTAGATGAGCTTTAATAGGATCATTTTAGCTAGCTAACATGATGTTTGAGGAGCAGGGACTTACTTTTGACTTTCTACTGACACCGTCTTGATTTGAGACCAGTGAAGATGACACTCTATATTCCTACGACAGATTATGTGTGTTTCTAAGTCTTTTTTGTTTTTTGTTCATTCTCTTTACTAAAAAAACTTGTAAGTGCGACATCATCTGGTCAGCATGCCAGCAACTACAGCTTCTATTTTTTAAACCTAGTGTCAGCCCCAACCTCTTTCCCTGTTTGTCAGTCTTTCTTTTTTTTCTTAACACATTTTCCTCTCATTATGTCGTCATTTAATTCTTTTGTCCCCCTCAATCTCCCGCTCCTGCTGCTCGCCCCCCTTCAATCTGCTACTCTTTTTCCGCCTCACTTTCTGTCCCTCTCTCTTTCCATTTCACTGTATCTCTGTGGGTCATGGTGCCCCCCTAATGTTTTGGAGGGGTCTCAAGTCGGCTGACACTGTTGGCTCCATGTCTATTTTTATCCCACTGGCCAAGCGCCTGTTGATCACTGAGGATAAGTTTAGATCTGTGACTCTGAGCTTTTCGCTGTTGCGATTCGCTATTTCAACATTTTTTAAGTGCAGATTTCACGAGGAAAAGTTACATTAACCTTCATTTGATGTTTTGTCCCAACTTAATGACGTGATGATGTTGTAAGTTTATAGTAGTATTTCAGTTTAAACTACAAGGTTACTGCGGAGACATGTGGACTCTGAACATTAAAAGCTTTGGTCATTGGCAACGATGAGCTACACCTCTGCCAAACTGTTGAGGACATTTTAAGCAGTGAAGCGCTGCTTCCACTGAAGTGCTTGTTCCAGAACTTTTCTGCTAATGGTCAACACTTCTGCTTTGAGCTGTGTCAGGCAGGCAGCTTTGCCAAAGGCTACGCTCACACTGCCCACTCAGGCCAAAGCATTAGGAGCCAGATGGAAACAAACAGCTGAATGCTGTGGTCTCGTGACTCTTGTTTTCTCTTGGAGTGCTCTCTTCCCACAATAGTGTTTAATGAAGGACACCTTGGAAAAATATGTGCTGCGCTAAACTCCCAGAATGCACTCTGCTAGTCCCCGGGGAGCTGCTTAGATGTAATATAGATGAGAGATGAACTGAGATGGAGGTTTGCATACACACGATCTAATGTGCTTTCGTTATTTTGCATCAAGGCATTTGACTGTTATAGTAAAAAACGACAGAATAAGTGTTTGTTTTGGATCTGTGTCGGAGAAAAACAGTAATGGAAGGATGGTGCAGACTGCAGAGATGTCCTGCAGGAACAAGTGAAAAGATGAATGACAAATCCACACTGACTCAGAGCTGATCTCACCTCCACACATCAACAAACGTACACTCATCCCTCAGTCCGCCCTGTCTGGTCTCTGAGGTTGTTGAGTCTTGTGTAACAATCTGTTTCTTGACTGCACTGTTTAATCCAGGACAGTTAGGCAAGCAAGCTTCTCTTTTTTAAAATAGATTTTATTTATAATTCTTTGGAACTTTATTATATTTATGATGAATTTGATTTGGTGTTGATTAAGGCTGCAACTTTCTTTATTAAAGTGGATAATTTTTTTCAGTTAATCATAGTCTATTTAACATTACCAAGAATGACAAATGTCCATCTCAGTTTCCAGTTGTGACATCTTCAAATTGCTTATTTTGTTTGACCAACAGTCAAAGATATTCAATTTACGATGATATAAAACAAAGAAAGCAGAAAATCATATTTCAGATGCTGAAACTAGTGAATCTTTGGCATTTTTTCTCGATAAATTACTTAAACAATTCATCATTTATCAAACTAATCATCAGCCAATCAACTAATCAATTAATTGACTAATTATTTCAGCATTAGTGTTGTCAGTGCTGAGAACAAAAAACAAAATTATACATGTAGTAAAATTTGGCATACTTACGGTGCAGAAGAAGCAACATCAGATAATTAATTCTAAATTATTGATTTATAGATTTACAGTGGATCATGTATTGCCCATATTTATCAGCATGTAGTGAAAGTATGATTGCAAGGTGTTAGTGAGGGTGGATGACACAGTGTAAATATTATTATATTCCATAATAATAGTAGGTAGAGTTATGAGTTGTAAGCAAGCACATTACCAAGGCTGAACATTGTGATTTAACCCATTTTTTTCTCTCTCTACCTGTATTGCTATTTATATCTCCCTCTATCTCTCTCTCTCTCTGTCAGTGTGTGGGGGAGGAGATCTGGGTGGACAGCCGGACGGTGTACATCGGGCATAAAGAACCCCCTCCGGGAGCTGAGGCCTACATCCCTCAGCGTTACCCCGACAACCGCATCGTCTCCTCCAAGGTGAGCGAGCCACAGCCCCTGAGTCAGTGCCATAACATTGTTTGTCATCATCCTCTTCTTTTGTTTTGTATTTAGACAACCATGTAATCTCTTTTGTGGCCATGTTTTTAAGGATGACACATTTCACTTCTCTTGCGTTCGTCAAGCTGCGCATCACCGTTTCTCTTGCCAGAAGGACTGCATGATGATGTGCCATTGTTTCCCTTTCTGTTCTTTTATGTGTGTGATAGTAATTCTGCTGTCACTCTGTCCCACAGTATACCTTCTGGAACTTCATTCCCAAGAATTTGTTTGAGCAGTTCAGAAGAATCGCTAACTTCTACTTCTTGGTCATATTTCTGGTCCAGGTGAGATTTTCATG
Organism: Oplegnathus fasciatus; assembly: GCA_003416845.1. NCBI lineage: Eukaryota > Metazoa > Chordata > Actinopteri > Centrarchiformes > Oplegnathidae > Oplegnathus > Oplegnathus fasciatus. The sequence continues at coordinate 486,930 of NTHP01000056.1, forward strand.
AAAACCATAAGCAGCAGTAATTTTTCCACCTGTTTTTGTTTAATCTGGAAATGCAACTGAAGCTCTAAGGAAATACTCTACCAGCTGTCCATTTGTTAAAACAAAAACAAAATCTCATGAGCAGCTCCTGGTAACAAACTAACAAACACTGCATTTCTGGGTCCATTTTGTGCTTTATTTTTTAAATTCCTACACCGGCCTAATTTGAATTAAAGTGCATGGCTTGGCATCAAGATATTTTCAGGGCAGCTGGAGAAGTTTAACAGCTGAACACAACTAAATAGTGTAGATTAGATTGCTGATTTGAGCTTTTGTTACTTTCAGTGCATTTTCAGACATTTTTTGATCCTCATGGCCTTAAATTAACTCACTGTTGTTAAAAAAAAGGTGCTGTCTCTTTAAGCAATCGTGTGCAGTAGCCAATCATATGAGTGCTGATGACAGTTTAGACCGTGCCCTCATTGTTCCCTGATTTCAAAATAAGAGCAATTATCCAAGATTAACAGTTAAATCCTGCACCTGCGTTTGAGGTTACCTGGATGAGGATTACCAATATAATTTTAATTTGCTAACATCATATTATCCTGAAATAAAGAGTGTTGTACAGCCCAGTGTCTGTCTGTATAAATCAGTATCAAAGAGAAACGGCTTTTTCCTTGAACCAGTATATTGCACAAGGACAAACTTAGTAGACCAGAATGCAGCACAGCCACAGCTTGGATCTTTGTGTGTGTTTTATCAGTAGCATGTGAAATACTACACTCTCTTAATGGGACAAACTGTGTATGGACACAGCAGCCATGTTTGTACTACTCTTTCTTTTTGTTGACTGAAAAGGACCTACTTTGCTCTCTACATCTGCACATGTGCTGTCTTTAAAATGTATGTAAGAAAGGAAACATTTAAAACACAAGTTAACTGTCTCAGAATGGATTTTTCCTGTAAGTGCAGATGGAGGAAATCAAACAAGATTTGATTACTCTGATACTTTAACCTTGCTAGATTGCTGCTTGATTCCTTATTACAGAAGCTTTCGCCTGCTGCACTTCCTTACTCAGCGTTGCATTACTTGGCATCCTCTCCTCTCTCCTTTCTGTTGTCCCACCTTCATCCTCCCCCCCCGCATCTTCCTCCCGCTGTTCCTCTCCCTTGCAGCTTATCATCGACACCCCCACCAGCCCAGTCACCAGCGGCCTGCCCCTCTTCTTTGTTATCACTGTCACCGCCATAAAACAGGTAGGACACACACAAACATGCTCACATTTCTGGGAAATATTGCCCGCAACGATCCCCCCTCACACACCAACTCCCGGCCTCAAATACACACACTCTCTCTACCAATGGGCTGCTCTATTATCTGTATATACACACATTCCTCTCTCAGCGAAAGGACATGCCATTGAATATGTCTGGTGATGTGAGAAATATGATAATGAATGGTCTCCTCTGTTAATCACTCTAGCTGAGGATCCCATGCCCCTGGGAGATGCATCCTCTCTACTGCGTCCCGGTACTGAGGGATGGGGTACTATCAGTGATAGATGGAGCTGTTCTGGCTAAGGAAGCCTGAGCTTTACTAGGACATAAATCTAAAAAATGACATGTTGGCTAGAAATCCAGGAAACAGGTCACTAAGCTCAGGGAGCACAATGCTAATTAATTACAGTGTATGACTTTCACCTCTCCCCCTCCGTCTCTCTTGATCTCATACTATGCCCTGGCCCCGATTCTCTCTGCACAATAATCTATATTCTCCGTTTCCCCCCTGCCAACAAACACACTGGCTTTCTCCTCCTTTTCCCTTACAATCTTGTTCTCTATCCCTCTCTCTTGCTGCATCCCTCTTGCTGCATCTCTCTCAGGGCTATGAGGACTGGCTCAGACACAAGGCTGACTGCTCTATAAACGAGAGTCCGGTGGACGTGGTGCAGCAGGGGAAGGTGGTGAGGACACAGAGTCACAAGCTACGGGTAAGAATGGCCTCATTACAGCAGCATAGCACCTGAGGCCACAAAGCAACACCACAGTACTGCTGCATAGCTCACTTTTTCTGTACCTGTCTCTCACACTCCCCCCTTCTCTTTCTCTCTGCAGTCCTCTCCAACTTTGTTTCCTTCCTCTCCTGCTCTCTCTTGTCTTTCCCACCAATTAATGGCCCTGAAACTGTAGTGGAGGAACAATTACAGTGTCCCCTGGTGCACCACGCAAGAGTCCCATGGAAAATGAACAGGACTGATGTATTTCATGTGTTAGGATATTCCTGTCATCATCCACTGATGCTCTCTTATGTCATTCTGATGCAAGAGCAGATCACTGTTTGGTAGCGTGGCTCAGTCTAATTCTTGAAAATGCCTTATAATCCGGTATATTATATCAAAACCCATTTTCAGTATTATTTATGGCCGGCATTTTTTTGCATTTTGTAACTGCCTTTCTATGTTGTCGTTTTTATTGTTACTGATGGAGTCTTCCCTTCCCATATTGAGTTCAGTATTACCATTTCAGGCGACACTGTTGACTGCCCTGTTAAGTCTTCTTTATTAAAACAAAGGGACGCAAGGAATCCTCTTATCCCATGATTTGTTTGGCTGCACTGTAAAGCAATAAACAAGTCGCTCTTCTTGCATTTCTGACAGAGGAGCAGCTCAAGGCGTGTTTGCTGCCCCCAGTGGTCGATTCACATGTAATTTCGAACAGAACAGGGACCCGTTTTATTAATATGCACTTGCAGTTACCACTAGTAACCACAGGTGTCGCCAAATCAACCAGTACCAAAATCTTAATGGATAAGGTCGCCGTTATTATATATGCTTCTTATTGTCGACAAATTTCATGAAAAGCAACAATGAATTAGTCCACCTCTCAGTACTTTCTGATTTTTCTACCCTGTCTGTGGTTCTCAGTCCCAAGTCTATTCATCCCTACTGAAGACGTAAAACTTTAAAAATGTGTCACAAATATATACTTTAATTTTTTTAAACAGCTGGGCTCTGTAGTTTTTAGAAAACTCAAACAAGAATAAGTAGTTCATTTGTAGGGGACTATTTTTAGCGTTTACGACAGCCGGGCAGTCTATGTGGGGGAGACTCAAAATAAACTACAGCGCTCTTGTTCGTTGTAATGAATGAACGCGTCACCCAGTGCAGCTGTGTGGCTCATTTATATGTTCTAAATAGTTTTTGGACCACAATGGCACAGAAGAATAATCTATATCAGGCTTTGGCTGCATACATGATACTTGTTAGTAGGGTCAATTCATTGTTGGTTTTGGTCTTTTTATGGGGTTTGTTGGAATGTGATGTTCTTTGTTTTAGCTGTTTTCTAAAAAAAAACAGAAAACAGAAAATTAAATATGTTAAGCAGGGTCAATATGATAACCACCATTAAAAAATAGTGTACTCTCAAGGCTCTATAGCTTCATCTAAATTGACTAAGAAGTCAATGTGGGTGTTGGTTGTCAGGAGACATTATACATGTATACACTAGAAGTGTGACTGGTGCGACAGTGGATTGTGCATGCAGGAGGCTGTTCAGTCATTTTTTGTGGAGTTCCAGTCAGCGCCATTAGGCCTGTAGCAAACACGGTTGCTGTCACAGTAGCTGGGAAGCTCAATAATTTCATGTACTTACTAAATAATTGTAGGCCTTATTGTCCCTACTGGTTTTCTGTGATTCTTTGACTGGTATGAGTGTGAAAAAGGTCCAGCAGTGTTAATTTTCAGGACAGATTGCAGAGTGCTCAGCACATTACAGCAACAAGATGATTAGAGTAAATAAGACAGCCATTGATATTGTTTTGTTTAATCAGTAGTCCTATTTCTGGGAGCAGATGTTAGGGTGAAGAGTTCTTTGGGAAAACTTGAACCAGCTTCTCCGAGTTCCCATGTTACTCTGCAAAAATCTATCTTGTATCATCTGCGTGAATGAAAACAGAGGTTTCAGTATGAAGAATGTTAGTGTCTAGCTCAGCACCTCCTATGTAGATGTAGTAGATACAGTATATTTCAGTCTTGTTTCATCATTGTATCAGAGGGTATATAAAGGGTGCAGGTACATCTAATTTCTGCTGCATCTGCTGCTCCTGTCGAGTGCGCAGAGACTCTGGGACATTGAGGGTCAGCTTAGAATAAGGCTTCAATACAGCTGCTCGGCCTTAAAGGTTACAGAGTCTTACAGCTTGTGTTGCCATAACAGTCGTTTTCACTGAATTTCATTGGTCGAGAAAGACATTTTACATCGACGTGAACAGAAACTCTCATTCTGTCTTTTTCTGTCTTCCTTTGTCTGTCCCCGTCCCTCTCTCTCCTAGTCTCTTCTCTCTGCCTCTCTCTCTGTCTGTCTTCCAGCGTTTTCTGTACCAAGGTTTCTCACTACCGTAGATCAAACAGAGAGGATTAGAGTGTGAATTGGGAGCAGGAATAATGATGAATATATTAATCATGCAAAATCAGAGAGCGTGTGTCATGTGTATGGTCACTGTGGAGATGGGATTTATCAGTGCTTAAGCTGCTCCGCTCGCATAATCCGTTATGCAACTTCTCAATCCTTTGGAGAAAAAAAAAAAAAGGAATGGTAAAGGATGATCAGATGCATACCCGCAGGTCTGTCTGTTTGTCTTTTACTCTCTGTGTTTATGTGAACCTCTAATCAAAATACTTCTCATTTATTATTGATGTGAAAGCCATTACGGGGTGTGTGATGTGTCTGTCCTGCTCTGTCAGGTGGGGGACATCGTCATGGTGAGGGAGGATGAGACTTTCCCCTGTGACCTCATCCTGCTCTCCTCCAGCCGCCATGATGGGACCTGCTACGTTACTACCGCCAGCCTGGACGGGGAGTCTAGTCACAAGGTGCCAGGACTGGTGCATGATTTGGATTCGATATATTTTTAACTTCCCAAAACAGGAAAGCTGTATGATTCAGTACGTCTTAGCTTAAAAAAATAAATTAGCTAAATGTCAGGTTTAAAGTGTTAAAAAGTAAATACAAGTCCTATTTTTTATCAAGCATTAACACTGAATGTCCTGGATTAATACAGAACAATACCTGTTTTTCTGAAGACAACTGGAATTTATAGCATTTCTCTTGACAATTTATGTCAGTGAGCTTTTTCTTATTTTACCCATTTAAAGCTTCAGGAGGTTTAATTAACAATATATATTTAGAAACTGGCTGTTTTTTGGCTGTTTTTTGTTACAGTTTTTAAATTGGTTTCAAATAATATTACACATAGTAATTAAAAAGGCTTCTACAGCTGAAACAAATCAACAGATAATTAATTGCAACTATTTATATAATTGATTTAGGGCTGCAACTATAATAAAGAAACAACGTTATCGATTAATCTGCTGATTATTTTCTCGCTTAACCCATTCATTGTTTGGTCTATAAAATGTTGCAGAATCTTGAGAAACATCCATCACTTTTTTGCTTAAATAATTAGAATTAATCGATTCCCAAATAGGTGCTAATGAATTTCTGTCGATCACGTAATCAACTGATCATTGAAGCTCTAAATTGATTAATCATTTAAGTCCTTTTTTAAGCAAAACTATCAAACATTCCCTAGTTCCAGCTTCTTAAATGTGAGAATTTGGTGCTTTTGTTTGTCATATGTGATAAGCTGAATATCTTTGGTTTCAGACTGTTATTCAGACAAGACAAGCAAATTTTCAGTATTTTCTTTCTTTCTTCTTTCATTTTCTGACAATGATTAATCGAGAAAAATGATTGATATTTTAGCCATATGCTTATCAATCAACACATGAACACGTACTGTAGGTGACACACCGACACGCACGGCATTTCACATTTTCACTTCTCCTCTGATGTTCATTGATGTCACTCACACGAACGTATGCATGGCTGAGCACACACACACACACACACACACACACGTCCCACAGCGTAGCGTAGAGTACTCCACCCACCCTCCTCATGCATGCCCCCAGGGTAACCCCCTGATGTGCTCACCATCCCAGCATGCTGTCCTCTGCTGACCCGGGGAGCGGTCTATAACAGCTCACCTCCCCGGCTCTCCCAGTCATTTAGAAAATCTGCTGGAAGCCAGACTGAGGAGTCAAATGAACCCTGCTCTCATTAGTGGCTGTGGATGACATTTTCCTCTGTTGTCTTCTTCTTCTTCCCCCTTCCTCCACCTTTCTATCTCAGACCTATTATGCTGTACCAGATACCATGGCCTTTAGAACGGAGCAGGAGGTGGATTCGCTACATGCCACTATTGAATGTGAACAACCGCAGCCTGACCTCTACAAGTGAGTGCGGCACATGCTCACTGATGCATCTTTGTACACATATTATCAGCTACAACCTCTTAGTAGCAAATCTTCCCTTGTTGCCTCTCTTGACTTTATTTTGCTGTGACTGTTTTGCAGATTTGTGGGACGCATCAATATTTACAAGGACAAAGAAGAGCCTGTGGCTAGGTGAGTGTACTTTTTTTTTAATATATATATTTCTTGGTACTTTTAGTTTCTGAATATACCTTTTATTGACAAAGCCAACCCTTTTTCTTAATTAATGAAATGTTTTTAATGGTGTCCGGAAATAAAGACAGCCAAGGATTCTGTTTCATTCTTGCAGACCACTTGGGGCTGAGAACTTGCTCCTTAGAGGAGCAACACTGAAGAACACACAACATATTTATGGTAACATGTGGATTCACTCTGTTGAATGCCTCTTGAATGTGTGAGAAAAGTTAGAGGAAAGGCATTATTGTCTTGATAAATCAGTGTTTTCTCTCCCCTCAGCTGTTGCAGTCTACACTGGTATGGAGACCAAGATGGCGCTTAATTACCAGTCTAAATCTCAGAAGCGCTCCGCTGTAGAAAAGTATGATTAACGTCCCCACTCCTTTCACTGCATCATTTAGATTTGTAGTGTGTCAAGAAATTCATTTTTCCCTGACTTTTACTCTGTCTCTCTGCAGGTCGATGAATGCCTTTCTGATAGTGTATCTGTGCATCTTGATCAGTAAAGCGGTGATCAACACTGTTCTGAAATACGCTTGGCAGTGGTCTCCTGACCGAGACGAGCCCTGGTACAACCACAGGACTGAGAACGAGCGCCAGCGCCATGTGGTCCGTTCATCAACCTGTAACTTGAAAACACAGTCCCACATCTCATTTCCCTAAAACTTCCCTAAAAGCTGTTGTCTCTTTTCCTCCCTGCTTCAGGTGATCCGAGCATTCACAGACTTCCTGGCCTTCATGGTCTTGTTTAATTACATCATCCCAGTGTCTATGTACGTGACGGTGGAGATGCAGAAATTCCTGGGCTCCTATTTCATCACCTGGGATGAGGAAATGTTCGACGAAGAGCTGGGAGAGGGAGCTCAGGTCAACACCTCCGACCTGAATGAAGAGCTCGGACAGGTGCATGAGCACACGCAGACATTTGCATACAGTATCTGCACTTCAGCTATTTGCAGACGTGCCCTTACCCTACCCTTTCTCTTCCTTCCCTCCCAGGTGGAGTATGTGTTTACTGATAAGACAGGCACTCTGACTGAGAACAACATGGAGTTTATTGAATGCTGTGTCGATGGGAACGTCTACATCCCGCATGCCATCTGCAACGGCCAAATCCTCAGCGCTGCCTCCAGTATAGACATGATTGATTCCTCACCTGGAGGATACAGGAGAGTAAGTATGTGTGTTTTACAAAGTAAACCAGCTTCTAAATCCAGCCTGAATAGACTCTTGCCTGTGCCAACTCTAATACCAAATAGAGATGGAGACAAGAGTGAAGAAAAAAACAAGTGAGCCACACTTGCAGATTAACATGTCACATTTTCAGCCAGGAGGGCTATTAAAGTAATTATTTCTGACATTCATATATAAACAAATGTCTGTTTTGCTCATTTCCATTGCTGATAAACACAGTAGGGATACAGCCTATATCCAGTTCATGAAAACTTTGACATTTTCTGTGTAACCCCCTAAGTGTTTGCTGTGTCTTACATGGGGAAAAAAGTCCTCTGGTGCGCAGAAAAGTGATGAGCCTTGCATTTCTGGCAGTGGCGACAGTGATTTGTTTAGATTTAATAGAAGAAAAATTGTGCAGTCAGCATGAGCAGCAGTAGCCACCACAGATGACCAGAGAGAGAGAAGAGCACTCCCTGCCAAAACTGAAATGTGCAGAAAACTTTAGAAAAACAAGTTTCACGGATATGCTGCTTTATTGCTATGTAATTCTGAGAAATGTAGTTCAACAATTATACAGCAACGACTAAATAGCACCAAACAAGTCCAGAAAATGGAGAGGAACTTCAGGGCTACTATTTGGAAAAAAAGAAAATCATTGCATTCGTTAAAAAAAATAAAGGAACACAGACTTATAATGTATGGCTTTGGGTCTGTAGGAACATGAGGATCTGTTTTTCCGGGCGCTGTGTCTCTGTCACACGGTGCAGGTGAAGGAGGAGGAGACGGTGGATGGCATCAAGAGGGGCATCCACCAGGGCCGGCCCACCTCCTTCTACATCTCCTCCTCACCGGATGAGGTGGCTTTGGTGGAGGGAATGAAAAGGTAAATGCTCCAAAACACACAATTTGCAAAATGACATTGCAGTCCTTAAGTAAGTATAGTTTAGCACAGTATAGTCCTTAACTTTGATGAATTGTCGTATTTAACATTTGGTTGGAAATCATTTGCAGTCAGTCACTGTCTGAAGTCCCTCTCACACACACACACACACACACATTAGCTCAAACATGGTGTCTTCCCTGATGATGTTCTGCTGCTGTTCCAGCCATTATGTTGGCAGAGCAGGGGTCCCGTTGCAAAGGGGTCCTGCCAGCAAAAACCAGGCTCAACTTTTCCTGCAATACAATGCATCACCATCTGGCAACACAAAGCATTGTCAAATCAAATACACACACTCCTGGTAGAATACTTTCAAACCTTAACTCCAGAGATGGAGGAGGAAATGATTGCTGCTGTGAAAACTTTCCTGAGTTGTAAAATGCTGTCTCATAGCAATATAAACTGTTGTGCAGTGTTTTGGCATCACATAAGCTTTAAAATGAATGGCTGTAGTATTCAAACTGGACTTCCTGGATCGTATTTCCTCTTCTCACTGGAGCAACATGCTCACACCAACACAGACCTGCACGTGGTTTTTAACACGGCTATTTTTGGCCTGAACGTGGCCTTAGACACATGTTAGACACATGATCCAACATGCCAAATCACAGGGTGTTGCTCTGACATATTGCTTTCACAGATGTGAAGTACTGTAGTAAGTGTATGTGTGAGCTGTGCTCAGGTTATGCTTTATGTGTCAGAACACCTTTAGCCTTTCTGAGTGTGATACAATTGAGTAATACCGCATAGTGTATATGGATACTTTCTGTCAGACTTAAGTGAATCCTTTCTCTCTCTCTCTCTCTCTCTCTCTCTCCCGCTCTCACCTCTTTTCCCTCACTCTCGTCGCCAGGCTGGGTTACACCTATCTGAGACTGAAAGACAACTACATGGAGATCCTCAACAAAGATGATGAGATTGAAAGGTTGGTGTGTTAAGTGGTCTGTTGTGGTTACACCACAGGAGACAAAATAGGAGTAATTCAGTTGATGGAGTTGTGGTCATACTCCAGCTGCCTGGAGAAAAAGGCTCTCGGTTTGCGTTTCATGTTCAGGAGAGGTTACAAAAAACTACAACCACAAAAGAGTGGGCAGAGGGTAGAGAAAACTGCTCAATCAGATCAAAATGCTCCAACCGATCTGTAAGAATAAAAGGCAGCAAGATTCCATTAGAGAGTGGTTTCAGGGGAAGTATCTAATGTTTTGATCCATAGGAAGTGTTCATGTAACCACCCTCTCTCTCCATCACTCTCTGCAGTGGCCTGTCAATAGTGAGCTATTTTAAGGAAGCAGGGGAGCTGGAGCGGAGAGAGGGGGGAGGGAGGTGCATCCAGCAGATGTGAAGACTTTGGAGAGAGTGGGAAGCTTTTAGAGTTTTCTCATGTGCTGTTTTTTGTTTTAACCATTTACAGGGAATCTGAATCTTTTGGCCCTTTACACAAACTATCAGACTAGTCTAAAATGTACTTAACGCAAACTTCAGTGTGAGATTTTCAGTCTGTATTCATTCACTTCATTTGGATTACAGTTTGCATATTAAGAAATTTAGGATCATCGACAATTCTTAGATGTAGATGCAGAAAAGGGGATGGTTCAGTTAGAAGTGGATGGGATGCAAGAGGCACATGATACAAGTGACTTACTTTAGAAATGATAGTTTAAAATTACAGAAAAAAAACATAAAACACAGTCACACGTGATTGTCCTGTTGATTGATAATGAAGGTGTCTCTCGAAGTCACTACAGGCATCCTTGAAAAGCCTGATGAAATCCTGGAATACCTGCTTTGCTTTCTGTTTTTGATATTACTTTATTTTTCACATCAGCACAATTGATTGAGAACAGACTTTTAAACAAACAGAAGCATAAACAAAACGTAGAGTGGGTACTTCCCGAAAATATATGAACTCTTAAAAAAGGTCTTGGTCCACTTAAAAAAGGGCAATGTACAAGAAGAACTGCGTTGGTCTGAAGTGGACTAATGTTACTTCATTTGCAAGGTTTTGGAAAACCCCACTAAAGAGGATTAACGAAATAACAGAAATTAGAAAATGATCAAAGAGACACCCCCTTTATACCAAGACTGTCTGTCTTTCAGGTTTGAACTGCTCCATGTACTCAACTTTGACTCTGTCAGGAGGAGAATGAGTGTCATAGTCAAGTCAAGCTCAGGTAAGATGTACTCGTGCACAGAAGTGAAACAGATATCAGTGCTATCTTAATGCATTTTATAAATCCATGATCAGACACTACATTGTTCTTGCAGTTTGTTTGAAATGTTTTATTTTTGTCTTTGTGTGTTTGTGGAATCTCAGGAGAATACCTGCTTTTTTGTAAAGGGGCAGACTCGTCCATTTTTCCTCGGGTAGTGTCTGGGAAGGTGGAGCAGGTGAAAGCCCGGGTGGAGCAGAATGCTGTAGTAAGTGTGCAGTTTGACCAGTAAAGATATATAATGGGTTTGAGGAGACATTGTATCTGGCCAGTTTAGACATAAATATAATTCAGTGATGTTTTTCATAGTTGAAGGGCAGTAATGTATCTTTATAAGTTTCTATCTCGTGTAAAAGGATTTCATAAATACAAGGTTCATAAAAGAGGTTCAGTCCAGTGACCCATGATGACCTAAATGCTCAACACTGAGTACACAAAAAGTTACGTTAAATTTGAATTTTTCAATCATAGCAAATTGTGTCTAAACAGCAGCTTGATATAAAAATCAACAATCAACAATTAACAATCAGTGACTTATGTGTAATGCGAAAAGGATTGATTGTTTTACCCGTAGATAATTATCACCCAACTCTGCAGTTCCCCTCAGCTCTACGTAGCGTTTTAGCATCTTTCAGCTCATTAATTTGGTTTTACAGGCTGTTTTGGCCCAGCACCAAATGACAGACAGACAAAGTCACTGACTTGCTGCTGAGCATAGTGCAGCATTTGGCAGGTAAAGAGCCAGATATTTCCCTCCGGAGTTTTGGAAAACGAAGTAGAGCTAATAGGAGAATGAAAATTGGACTTAAAATTTGTAGGTTGGCCAGAAACACGACTCCAAATGAATGCTAATGTCACTGTGTGTCAACTGGACCCTCCTCCACCTCTCTCGTCTTCACTGTAACACAGGAGGGGCTGCGGACTCTGTGTGTGGCTTATCGAAGGCTGTCAGAGTCCGAATACGAGGAGGCGTGTCATCACCTGAACGAAGCCAAGCTGGCCCTGCAGGACAGGGAGCAGAGGCTGGCGCAGGCCTATGACATCATTGAGAGGGACTTTGTGCTTTTGGGCGCTACGGCAGTGGAGGACAGGTTAGTCGCCAGAGAGAGAGAGAGAGAGAGAGAGAGAGAGAGAGAGAGAGAGAGAGAGAGAGAAAAACAGTGCAGCAGCAGGGGGACAGAAGGGATGATTAATGAGTCATGAAGTCTTCGAAGTATTGTAATGACTCATGAGGGCATAAAAGATTCAGTCTGAGCTCTGATAGGTGACTTACTACTAATACTGCTGTGCCATTTGTTTCCTTTTTTCTATTTTATTTTCTGCTCTTTTAAAATATGAGCTGTTTTTGTGCCCACACAAGGTAGACTTCAGTATTGACCTGCAAAGGTAGTTTTCCCTAACTGATCGATCAGCTGCCTGACAGCTTGACTCCCTAGTAGATAAACTGGTGATGGGCAGGGACGGGGGTGGTCGTGCATTGATAAGTTATCACCAGTTGGTAATTGATTGATTGAAGTTTTGATGGATGCTTTTACCTACCCCACTGGAGGCTGAAACACTTATTGACTTATTGATGCGCAGGCTCCAGGAGAAAGCTGCAGACACCATTGAGTCACTGCACAAGGCCGGGATGAAAGTGTGGGTCCTGACAGGGGACAAGATGGAGACGGCAGCGGCTACCTGCTACGCCAGCAAGCTGTTCCGTCGCAGCACCCAGATCCTGGAGCTGACCAAGAAACGCACAGAAGAGCAGAGTCTGCATGATGTTCTGTTCGAACTAAACAGGACTGTTCTCAGACAACGCTCTATGTCTGGGTATGAGATAATGCATGTGTACATCTACAGTATGTTAGGGCTGCAAATAATGATTATTTTCACTATCAATTAATCGTTTGGCAGAAAATGTCCATCACAATTTCCTAGAGTCCAAGGTGACATCCTCAAATGTCTCGTTTTGTCCAACCAGCAGTCCAACACCCAAAGATATTCAATTTACTTAAATGTAACACAAGAAAAAGCATGCGTCAGTGTTTGTGTAAAAAGGCTCCCTGTTGATCGGTCTGTGATATTTTGTTCCAGGTTGTCAGTAGACTGCCTCGATTTTGGTCTGATCATCGACGGAGCCACTCTGTCTGCAGTGCTTAAGCCCAACCAGGAGGGTGCGGGGCATGGCAACTACAGAGAGATCTTTCTAGAGATCTGTCGCAACTGTAGCGCTGTGCTGTGCTGTCGCATGGCACCACTGCAGAAAGCACAGGTGAGAGAACTGCACTTCCCTTTACAAATATACTCCAGGCACATTCCCAAATGACAAACGGTGGTAATGACTGAAATTGGGTTTATGTTTCTGCAGATTGTGAAGCTCATTAAAGCTTCCAAGGAGCACCCCATAACCCTCGCCATCGGCGATGGAGCCAACGATGTCAGCATGATCTTGGAAGCACATGTGGGCATTGGTGAGCTCATTTCACCACCGTAATTAGCGGCTAATTTGCCAAATCATCCATTAATATATGAAAGACGCAGTTTGTACTAGAGCCTGAGTTGATTTGTCAAGCTCATACTGATATTGATATTTGAGAGTAAAACAAATCTGATGAAGATGTAGGGTCAATGTTGTTGTTTTTTTATGCAAACACATAATGTAAACAAACATTTTTTAGAAGAATTCCTCAAATTTGGTCGTCAGTTGTGGCAGATTAGTATTAAGATCATAGCAGTAACATCGCATAACAGTAAATATAATAGTACATTTTGAAAATCTAACTTGAGCCTATAAAAAAAAACAATATATTAAATTAGATTTTAAAGATGGTCACATACCTACAAATTCAGCCAATAAAACATTTCTTTTTGCGTATTGGGTTCTAGTCTCTATATTTAGATTAGCGAAAACCACCTTCTCATGTTACACTCATAGTGTCACATTCCTGATTAGATTATATGTAACCAACCTCTTTTTTCCTTAAGGCATCATGGGTAAAGAAGGCCGACAGGCAGCAAGGAACAGTGACTATGCCATCCCGAAGTTCAAACACCTGAAGAAGATGCTACTTGTTCATGGCCACTACTACTACATCCGTATTGCTGAACTCGTTCAGTACTTCTTCTACAAGGTACAAGACGAATGCCTTGTGTACTCCACTGGCTCACACATTTTAATCACTTTATCGTAATTCCCAGTGAAACACTGAGTTACAAAGAACCAGATTTTGCAGCTACTCTGACAGATTACTGGATTCATGAATCCCTGGTGCAACATTCTCTCCTGGATTCATGGCTACGATGATCAGTGTGGGCGGCTTCCACAGCAAGCAGTGCCCTGCCAACTGATTCATTTTTTTTTCTTTTGGCAGGCCAGCTCTTTGCGGCCCACTCAGTGAGCTTATAGCACACAATCTCTGCATAAACAGAAATGTGTAGATAGTAGCATTTTTAGATTCTTCAAATCTCTTCACGTGTACTTGTCACAAGCTCATCACTTTTTCCATTTGTTGTTTTTTTTTTCTCCTCTTAAATCTTTCCAGAATGTATGCTTCATCTTCCCTCAGTTCCTGTATCAGTTCTTCTGTGGGTTCTCCCAGCAGGTAAGTAATTTATACTGCATTAGGGCTACAGTCTGCAAGCACACAGGGTAGTATGTACATTGTCATTACATGTCCTCACAGTGTTATGCATTAAACTAGCTTCATATAGTAATTCATGCTTTTTTAATGATTGATTTTAAAGCTGCTTTAATAAATATTTTCATGTTAACAATGGATCAAATGTATAAAGTGAAAGGTGTCGCCCATAGAGACAAACCCACAGAGGATTATCACCCTAGTCTGTAGTGAGCATTTTCACCTCTTTTAGCTCATTGTTTTGATTTTACGGCCCACAGACTCCATTCTCATCAGTCTTGTTTCCAGCCGGAGCAGACAGCTCTAATAAAGACTAACAAAGTTAGCAAATAGCTGGTCACGAAGCAGAACATCCAGCAGCTGAAGGACCAGATATTTTTCTCAGGAGTTGTGGGAGATCAAAACGGAGCTAAAAGGAGACTGAATATTGGACTTACAATTGTCAAATAGTCAGAGCTAAAATGAAAGCTAATGTTGGCCCGGTTCTGCTGTATTTGTAATTAGGCAATTATTTGCAAACATGTTATAAGATAATTTCTCCATGTTTTCAGCTTGTTCTGCTGCCCCCAAGTTGCCAAAAATCAGTCAATCAATCAATCAATTAATGTAGCTTTAACTTTTAAGATAGCCTTTCAGTTCCAGATGTCTGATGCCATCTGTATTGTCTTTGTCCCTCTGTAGCCTCTGTACGACACCGCCTATTTGACGTTGTACAACATCAGCTTCACCTCACTCCCCATCCTCCTCTACAGCTTAGTTGAGAAGCATGTCACCATGGAGACACTCAAGAGGGAGCCCTCCTTGTACAGGTGAGGTTGAAGAAAATGTTGATTAAAAATATTATTTGTATCTTTTCCATGGCTTTTATGATACAATATTTGTTGCTTTTGCTCAGCTGTTCTTTTTTCTACCCATTTTTCTTAGGGACATAGCAAAGAACTCCCTCCTCCGCTGGCCTGTCTTCCTGTATTGGACGTGCCTGGGTGTGTTTGACGCTGTTATCTTCTTCTTTGGTGCCTACTTCCTGTTTGACAACACCACCTTCACCAGCAATGGCCAGGTGAGCCTCTGTCTCTGTGTCAACAGAGGCAGCGGGATCTGTCATTTTGTGAAATGAGTAGAAATAGAACCGTTATGGCGCGTTGTGGGGTGTTCAAGGTGTCTTTTAGGGAAATTAAAAGAGGATAATGGACACAAAGTTAGTGCTGTCTTTATGAACACTCATCCATCTCCATTAGATTCTCATGAAATAGGAGTTTATTGTTACAGGATGACTTTGTGGTCATTTTTCTGTTATTATGGATATGTAACAGTAAGGTTTCTGTCCTGGGCCCCCCTTATAGGTCAGCAACATTGGATCTCCATTCATATCGACAACGCAATAGCATCTTTCTCTGTATTGTTAATTTGTATCATGTCAACTGTTTTCGATTGCCTTTGGTCCTGTTTTTTAAGTTGAAACATCCTAAAATTCATTTTACCCTTTGTCCTGATTCCTTTCTCTTTTCTTCCCCCTCCTTCCCTCTGCTTCCTCTCTCTTTATTTTGCTCCTCTTCTTTTTCTTCTTCTTCTTCCTCAGCTTATGACCACCAACACACAGATGGTAAGCCTGTCTCCCTCCCTGTCAGCTCTCTCTGTCTTTCACGCTTTTTTAGTTCCTGTCGTACCGTTTAAGCTTTCAGTTTGACCGTTTCATCCAGTTTCATCCTTCACATCATCCATGCACTTTCATTTGAATGTGTAGCTTTCTAGTGCTCCATTATTCCCCTAATCTCTGTAAAGCCCTGAATCCTACACAGTACCTGATCTTAACAACTCCACTGACATAGTAGAAACCTTAGTTGCTCCCCCACATTATCCTTGTGTTTCGTTGTGGTAGTGAATAGAGTAATGCTAGTATGTACTATAGATTAAGATCCAACATCTGTTTGTTGTTCTGTCTAATGTGTTTGTGCATTTGTGTGTGTGTATTTGTATGTCCATGTATTTGTGGTAGCAGTTCTTGAGGTTGGTTGGTTTTTAATTTCACTGCTCCAGCATCCAGAGGGTGGCTGGACTGTTTTCATCCTGTACTATTGGTGTGCTAGTGACAAATAATAATAATAAAAAAAAAGGTTTAGAACGGAAATCCTCCCTATTTTTCTCATCCACAAAGGAAAAGATTAATGAATGAAGGAATTCTAGGAAAGATAGGTGCACTGGTACCAACAACCACCTGTGGTTATTACATAAATTCCCCAGCTTCTTCGTCTTGATCTCTCTCTCCCTCTGCCCTCCTCCCTCTTTCATTCTCTCCCTCCCAACTCTCATTCCATCTGTTCACTCCCGATGTCTGCCTGAACCTTCCTAGGATTTCAGCAGGTAGAAAAATGTGGATGCTAAGAGGTGAAGTGAAAATATTCTTGGTATTTTGGCCCCAAAGCTTAAAAGAAAGTCCCAGAGAATTCTATTTTCCAAACAGATCACATCTCACCACATCAGATAGGATGTGAAGGTGTCTGCTCACTCCTTTTCTGTGCTCATTTATGCACTGTAAAACCATAGGATGTTCATTAATCCATGGATGCAGGGTGGTAGGGGTGTCCAATTGATACGGCCACTAACCCTCTTCTTCCTTTCTTCCCTCGCAGATGTTTGGGAACTGGACCTTCGGGACTCTCGTCTTTACTGTGCTGGTGTTCACCGTTACGCTCAAGGTATGTGCGTAAAAAAAGAAAAAGAGACACTCGTCTATTGTATTGCATAAGCCCTCCATTTAAATTAGTTCACTGCCATTGCAATAGTGCCTGATCATATGCGTGGACAAGCTTGCAGCACACATGTTAACTAGCATGTTACATAAATAATCGACTACACTGGCCGCTCAGTTTGCACAACAGTAAACCCTAAAGGCAAAGACATTGACTTCATTGACTGGTGGAGTGTTTACTATGTATGTATTCTGTTTGTTTCAGCTTGCCTTGGACACACACCACTGGACCTGGATCAATCACTTTGTCATCTGGGGGTCACTACTTTTCTACGTTATTTTCTCTCTTCTCTGGGGAGGCATCATTTGGTATAACATGCTTTGTTTTTCCTAGCGTCTATAACATTTATGTTGTTTCGGACGTTTCTGAAAAACTGACGCTTTTTCTGTCCTTCCTGTTGCCGCTCAGGCCCTTTCTGAACTACCAGAGAATGTACTACGTGTTCATGCAGATGCTGTCTAGCGGTCCGGCCTGGCTCAGTATCATCCTGCTTATTACGGTCAGCTTGCTGCCAGATGTCATCAAGAAGGTCCTCTGCAGGGCCATGTGTCCCACAGCC
Organism: Oplegnathus fasciatus; assembly: GCA_003416845.1. Taxonomy (NCBI): domain Eukaryota; kingdom Metazoa; phylum Chordata; class Actinopteri; order Centrarchiformes; family Oplegnathidae; genus Oplegnathus; species Oplegnathus fasciatus. The sequence goes on from NTHP01000056.1 coordinate 504,679, forward strand.
ACTGAACGTGCACAGGTAAGATCTTGGCACCAGCTCGGTGAAACTGAAGCTTTAAACTGTCGCGTTCCCAAGTTAGATTTTAGATTTGTTCCTGTAGTGGCTTCTGATGGTGTTAACTAAATGCTTCGCTAAAACCATTAACCAATGTCTAATTAATGCTTTCCCATTTTAAAGAAAATTAAAATTTTGCCCTTTAGCAGTACATTTCAATTCACAAACTGACCTGATATAGTAGGTAGAATTCTCTCAAGTCCAAGCTACTACTTAATATGTTGACTGTAATAAACCACATGAGTGAGCTGCAAATCTATTCCACTCTATTAATCATCCAGCAAGACCATTAGGATCCCTAATAGCTTTGAGCAACAGCGTAATTTAGAATGACTTCCTGTTCCCTATGGCTTAGCCTCACCTTCCTGTGAAGCAAGCTTCACCATGAATGGAAAAATGAATGAAAGGTCTGACAGATTTCTTGCTGCTGTGCTCTTTCTTCTCTTTTCTCCCTCCTCACTGCATCCTAATGGACCACCACAATCAAAATTCACACCATCCTCCACCGTTCCTTCCTCCCTTTTTCCTTTCATTCACCTGCCTTATCCTTCTTTTTCTTCTTTTTCCTCACTCTTCATTACTGTCTCCTCTCTCCTATCCTCTCCTCTCCTCGTTTCCCCCCACTGCTCCTGCGTGCCTGTGACTCTGCCCTCTGCACTCGCTCGCTCTTTCGGGGTAACTGCAGTCCACTCGCCCGTGCCTTACTGTGGAGCCGTCCACCATCTTCATGCTTTCTCAGTCCTCCAGCAGAATGAGTTTCTGATTGGCCCAGAGAGACGAGAGAGGAGCAGGAAGTGGAGGTGACTCTCTCTTTTAAGCCCTCATCTCTGTATGCATGGTGGCATGTCACAGTGTAAACTACTTATCACCGTCTCAACACCTCGCTTAATGTGAAACTAACTGCCAGGGCGCTATTGATGACAATAGTGACACAGTGTTTGGTTTGCAAGCCATCTTTTAATTGTATATTTTCTTCTTCCTGTCATTTTTTAAGTCACCTTTTCCCCACCTTTTCATTTTATATTTACTGTTTAAGAAATTTAAATTGCATGCACCATACCATGTTTTTATTATGTCTTTCATGTTGTCACCTTGTTGTGTATTTTTTAAATGGTTTTGGTATGTGTGGGACCAAGATTGTTTGTCAGAAACAGATTAGGCCAGTTTGCAATTTCTTCCATGTAAAACACCAGTTTGATGTGGTTATTGTAGAGCTGAAAGGAATACTCCATTAATAGATAAGTCAAAATCTGTCAACTGTTTTGATAAATGATTAATTGTTTACGTAATTGTTAAAGCAAAAATCCAAAAGCTATAGCTTTTCTAATATAAAGATTTGTTTTATATCATTGTAAATTTAATATTTTGGGTTTATGGACAAAACAAGACGTCACCTTGAGCTCTGGGAAATTTGAGGAGTAATTTTTTATGATCAGACAGTTTAGAGACTAAACAATTAATCAAGAAAATAATTTTTCCTTGCTTCCCCAATTGGTTGTCATCATTAAACCATTCAGGACCATATATTAGCTATCAGATGACCTAAATTTGATTTACAGAAAAGGTTTGCAAGTGGGGTTCACAACCCTCATTTTCATTTTCAGATCTGTGGCACTGTTCAAACTGAGCTCTGAAATGTGTCCTTGGTGATCACATCACAATTGGACAGTGGTAAATACAGCTGTGCCTAACCCAGATTGCACAGAGGCCACACTGGGATCTAATCTGAAGTCACATTCAGACTTAGTCAGGGATGTGAGTGACCAGATATGTAGTATACTGATCGTAAATGTGTCATGACTGCACTGAAAGCCTGCCGTGGCAAATTCTTAGGCTGAAGAGAACAACAAAGCTCCAATGCAAAATTTGCTACAGTTTATTGGTTTAAACTAAACAACCAGAACTAGGTATTGAAGTCCACATCCTTAGTAAGATACCAAAAAGCGACACCAATCCTATTCTGTTGCTGCTTGCATGAGTAAAAAATGTGTCGTTTTTCCGTTTGGCAGTGGTGACAGTTTTCCTACCACAAAATCAGCTTGGAGGTGAAATCTGATTAAACATGGTCACTTGAAACCAAATTTGAGCTGCATTCAGCTGGCAGGTGTGAACACAGTCAGCTTCAACTTAATCTAGACACAGGCAGGATATACACTCCAGCAAACCACAGTTTATTAGGCACACCTAGCTAAAACTAATGCAGTCCAATTCAACATTTGTGAAAAAAATCCTCCCTTCATGAAGGTTATATTGTTCCGTTTTTGTTGTTTTACAGAGGTGTGGTTTATGATCATTTTTTCGATCAACACCTCTCTAAAAGCTTCAACATTAAAACCTTCATGAAGGGAGGATTTACTGTGGGACTCTTGTGTTAGACTGCATTAGTTTTCGCAAGCTGTACCTAATAAACTGGAAAATGAGTATGTCTGGGTACAAGACACAAGGTCTGAACAGATCCCATTGTCACCTCCTTTCCTTTAACGTCATCCACAGAAGGTAAGGACAGCGGGGGCCCTGCAGGGCTGTGTGGCTCCTGGCACTGCTGGTGGAGGGGGAGGCAATGAGAGGGACCCGCTCCACCCTGACAGGACCTGTGAGGGAGACAGTGGGGAAAAAGCCACTAGGACCTATAACTCCATGATGTCAAACAGCCACAGCACCCCGCTCAGCAAACCCTAGAGTACACCGCCCCTAGGTGGGCTAGGGTCACCATGGTAACAGCACACAGAGGGCGTTGGCTGTGGGGAGTCGGGTTCTTAATGCTGCTGCCATGATGCTTCCTGCTGCTCTGCACTGCATGGGGCATGCTGTCGCGCTATAGTTCAGGCTGGAGGGGGGATGGGCCTATATAAGTGTGTCTACACAAGAGATGTCCTTCCGTCAAACCTACTTTCAGGAATCACAATCTCCAATTAACTCTGCAGTGCTGGTTCCAAAGCGTGCTGTGCTTCTCACCACATGTGGGATGGGAATTAACTTGATCTGGGTAGCAGCCAAATGAGAAATTTTTATCCTCTCTTTATTAGACCCAGGCTACTTAAAATCCATTGCCACTTGTCATGTGGGCTCCAACAAGTATTAGGCTTGTTGTGACTCCTTTTTGGTCCTGGACCGCAGCTTAAAATAGATGTGAAAGTAAGGTTGAGGGACTCAAACTGAAGGTTCTGGGTCAGAGGAGGTTTAGTTGTGAAATATGAGATGACTGTCAGGTTTTATAGGTTCATACAGATTTGATTAACAGTTAGTTGGTAACCGGTGTCATATTTTATTAGGCAAGTTCACTAGTAGGTTACTTAATCCAACATTGATGTCACAGACAAAATTGCAGCTTCGCAAACCATCTACTGAGTATCTGAAAAGTGTCATCTGGTACCAGGAATACTGATGACATCTGGTGTTAGAAGATGGAATAACAAGTGTGAATTATGTCTTCATTTCATAAGCATGCTCAATCTAACACGACTATTGATCAGAAAGGGAATTTTCAGAGGGTTTGTCATCATTGATCTGTCCAGTATCCACGTTTAATGGATTTCTTTGTCCAGTTTGTTCAGTAAATTTGATCCAGGGTTCCATGACATGGTGCCATTAATCATTAAAACTAAACATCTGGATATCTAAAACAAACCTATTAAACCTTCTGAATATAACCCTGCTGTTCGATCTTATGCATCAAGCTGTCGCAAGTTCTGTGATTTGATCTGCATGGTGCGATTCTTTTGATTTCCTTTTCTACTTCTGTGTTTTGGACTTCCTTGTGATGATGCGTCCTCCATCTCTCTGCAGGATCATGAGAAGCTGTCGCGGGGTGGCGTGGCCGAGTTGACCCCACTGTCCTCCAGTCGATCCTACGTAGGCACGAGCACGGACTCCTCTCACCTCCACCTTGGCGCTGCGGAGATGCTGTCGCTCAGCAGGTCCGATCCCCTTCCCCAGAAACTACTGGCCCACTTGGCAGAAGGGGGAGGGGCAGACCTGCGCACTCTCAGCCCCTACATGCTCCGTCTCTCAGGGGCGGGATTTGCCTACTACGCTCCAGGGCCGGAGACCTCCGTGTGAACACAGACGCAGCCCCTGAAACTATGTGTATGTGAATCCACTTGGGCTGAAACATAAAGTACATCCCACGATGTGCGACCAAGATCTCAAGGATCAAGGATTTATAGAGCAAAATACAAACAAACATGTTCACACACATCAACCTCCATGCTGAGTTCACCATGTGCATTTTCTGGGCTACACCTGAGTGGACAACCCTTTAGATACTACAGCCCTGACACCTCGTCTTCATACTTTGGTACCATCTTTCTGTTTCAGTGTAGTCCCTGTCTTAGTCTCATCAAAGTTCCTACCCAAACTCTTACTTGAAAAAGTCTAAGAACAGAAGGGGAACCATGTGCGAAGGTGCATTCTTTCATGCACTATGGAACTGTCCTGTTTCAACATTTTGTATTCCTTGTCCTCATTTTCAGTCTCACGTCCTTGCCTGTTCCTCCACTTTTCGTGTCCTTTTTGCTTCTTTGTAAATGTTTGTTGAAAACATTTATGTACAGTATGTGGTCTGGCCAAGTAAGGGGCAGCCGTCAAAGCTCAGCCCTTTAGGTGTGCGTGCGTGTGCGTGTGCATGTGCGTGAGTGAATGCATGAATTTGCCTGTTACTGTATGTTTGTATGACACACCTTTGCCTTACAGGTAACCACACAGCAGCAGGCTAGGAGCCAAAGGAGAAAGGTGTAAA
>NTHP01000056.1:509503-546860 GCA_003416845.1 Oplegnathus fasciatus
AAAAAAAAAAGAAAAGAAAAAAAAGCAGAAGTGGTGTATTACGAAGCCTTACACTCACACACACCCATCAGCTGAAGTAGAGAAACGGGAAAATCTGAAGAGGGATGTGCAGTATTCTAGCCACCCTGCCTTAATTCATAGATACCCGTTTTTAGTAGATTATATTTCTAGGTCAGTTTAAACATGTTTGTGAGTGGACAGGGAGGTTCACAGGGCATACATGTCTGGTACAGTGTGTCCATTATTCCTTTCTTCCTCTTTTACCCTCACGATCGCGTGTCGACTTTTGTTTCTCTTATCTGCCAGTGTAGCATGTCGGATCTCTCTGCTGCATGCTGATCTGTTCCTCTCTCGGCTCTTCCTTATCCTCCTTTCGTCCCAGACATCATTCATCATGAACCATATCATGACACCTTTTCTTTCTCCTTAACAATGAGCACACTGTGCCCACTCCCGCCTCCATGTGGTCGTATAGGGCAACAGCAGCAGCCCGAGGCTGATGGAGTCTTTTATTTATGGATGTCCTAAATGACTTGCTATTTCCTCACTGTTGCATTGTGCTTGTGTGTTTGCTGCCATGCTCCGTGTTATGCAAAAGTTAATGTAAGAATGCTAATGTCATGTTGTCACGTTATAAGGGGTTTTTCTGTGTTGCATTAATCCATGAGTTTTTCTGTATTCTAAAATAATTGATGGCAGTCACTGTTGATGTATGGATGTAACTTAAAAACTTTTGATATATATTGTAGTGAGAAGGGGTGTTATATTATAGTCTGTTGTAAGTAGGAGGGAGACTTGAATCGGCGATGTCACAATCAAATCAATAGAATGTCGAACTGATTTGTCCATCATGTCCTCCAGCTGAAGATTGTAGCTCATTATGGATGAACCTCTTTTCCGCATCTCTAACATCTGAAGTCCTCTTTGTCCAAAGCATATCTGTCGTGATGCACAGCAAGTGACTGACTCGGGAAGTCTTGAATGTCAGATTCTGAAGCATTTTTGTATGTTTATACAGTTTATTTTCATACACATCACCATCTGCCAACATGTATTTAATAACAGGTGTTCAGTATTTTTTTACTGGAGCACAGAAGATTTATCGGTTTGGTTGGAGGTCTGGATTTGTCTCTTTCAGTTTTCACTCAAAGCCCACAAGCCTCCACAAGAGTTTGGACATGGGGGGGCTCAACGTCCTGACCTCAGTAGATTAATAGAAGCGCCTTGGTGCTTGTTATGCAGTGTCTCACCTCACTGTGCTGTTGCCATACTGTATCCTGACATATTCTACATGTCACATACCAATCCTACCACAATAATGCTGTAAGGTCTATTTTACTTTAATAATGTAATGGGGAATTCTTTGTAGTCATTCTTCAAACACAGTTTGGTAGCGGAGTCCTCCACGGCTCAATTTTTCACTACTACTTGTCATTTTTTGTGTTGTCCATTGTGAATATTTCTTTTGCTACTTTTGTATCCCAGAGAGAATACTATATTTTAACTCTGTTAGAATGTGTGTTCAAGTTTGTAACCAAAATGAGAGCAACATATACGTTATATGATTCATTAGAGATTTACCAATAGGTCTACACACTGCACTTTGTTCTACAACAGATCCGTTTTTCCCCTAAAACAAGGTCTATTGTCTGTTGACTGGGGTTTATAAGTGTTCACTCTTCCTCACAAGTTATTTTTCTAAGAAGATTGTAGTGGGTGAGAAAAAAAAAGTGACCAAATAACTTGACTAGGAATGGACTGTCTGTAGGTGTCGGCCTCTGTCTCAAATGGGTTTATCGCACCAGCCTTCTACTGCTGACCAGAATGTCAAACTGCTTTTTCTAAGTCCATCAGCAGAACAGCAGGTGCTCATCCTGTCATTCCTGAGCTTGGCAAAGGTCTGAAACGTCGACTTCTGTGCTCTGAGCAGCACGCGTCATATCATACCTTCAGTACAGCACTGTTTGTATTACTAAACAGGTTTTGAGAATTTACTTTTTTTTGGGATAAAGATTTTAAAAGTTCACCTGTTGACTTTTTTGCCAGCCTGTCTGTAGCAAATGAGGGCAAAGCACTGTATTGTCATTCTGCTTGTAATAAAGAGTGAAAACACTTGTCCTCTGTATTAATGTTAATGTCAAATCATTTCTGTATTTTTTTCAGCCATGATCCCTACCTGCCAGTTCTCAGTGGTGGAATAAGTATTCAAAACCTTACTTCAGTAAAAGTATATACTGTAGGTATTATCAGCTAAATTTACTTAGAAGTACTAGTATTCTGCAGAAAAATGGTCCCTGTCAGTGTTTTACTATTATCTATGATGTTTCTGGACTAATATTACCGCTGCTTGAATGTGTATGTTGCATTTTACTGCTGTAGATGTTTAAGGTTGAGCTCATTTTAACTACTTCATATAATGTTGGGTAGTTTAATGTACAATGCATCATAGTCTATAAGATCATCATGTGTTTGTGACAATGTGTTTTCCAGCTAATCCAAGAGGAGTTTTAAATAGTTTATTTAGCTGAAGAACTAGGAGAATTTTCATGAACCATAAAGGAATACTTCATCCTTCAGTTTATCAGAAAAATTCAAAATCACTCAATTTAGAGATGCGTGGTTTTCGCTGAACAGGAAGGGTGTGAAAAATTGTAATCTGAAAAGTAACTAAAGCTGTCAAATGTAGTGGAGTAAAAAGTACAATATCTGCCTCTGAGATGTAGTGGAGAAGTAGGCTATAAAGTTGCATAAAAAGGAAATACTCAAGTAAAGTACAAGTACCTTGAATTTGTACTTAAGTACAGTACTCGAGTAAATGCACTTAGTTACATTCCACCACATCCAGCTCTAACCTCTCCTGTCATTCCCTGCCTGTACAGCAGTACTCCTCTGTCAGTTTCCACCATTCTCCGGACACCTGATCGTCACGTGCCAGCACACCTGCCCCCCCCACTCCCCTTAATCAGTCACTCACCTGCCCACAAACACTAGTCTTCTGCCAGATTGTTTCATTTAGCCTGAAAGAGAACACAGATTTGCACTCCTATAACGTTGTTAATGTTGACCCACGACGGACAGTTTAAGAAAAGTATCAACTTCGTTGCAGCAGTCTTTTTTTTATTCCATGCATTCTTCTTCCTTGTCAAAACCTGGCGCCAACATTACCCACAGTGCACTCGGTCGCCTACAGCCTACAGCTTGAGAGATTCAGGTGTGCCAGTAGTGGCTAATGTAGCCTTGATCCACCAGCCTCAATCAGAGTTGAGGAGTGGGCTACAGACGTCTGGCAAGCTCACTTCTTTCTAACTCCACACTCCCAGATTTTTTTTTCATTTTCAAACTTGTAGTCTTCAGACCCAACCGACGCCGACTCAAGTGACGTCTTTTGAGGCATTCAGAGAACGTCTTCCAAAACAATGGAGGCGCAAATATCAACCGACCTCTCCGTGGACAGTTTCATGCACTGTTTGTTCAGTAGAAAATATTACCATGAAAATTTTAGACTGTCAATTCGGTGAATTGTTTATTCAGCTCCATTGATTCTGAAAATCAATATTGAATTATATTATATATTGATTTTTTTTAAATGCTGTGAGCATCACAAATGAAATTCCATTAATCTACAAACATACAAAACCTGGACAGAAAAAACTCAAACTATCTGTATGGATACCACCAGAGGTAACAAAAAAGAGTCATTTTTGTAGTAGTTTGGGTGAACTGACCCTTTTGAAGGAAGAGAGAGGCCATGGTGTATTTGAGGTGAAGCATGAAATCCCACAACACAATAATACTGGTACCCCAAATAATTAATATACAGTGTACAGTGTTGATTACCCCAAATATTCTGTCTGTGTTGTTTCTATTAGTTGAATTTATGATTTTCTAAAAACTGAAATTTCTGTCCGTGCATAAGGACGGTTTATCTAACCACAGTTAGTAAGTTATGGTACAATAAAATGTGTTCAATTGTTGCATCCTGTCGCCATATTTTGTTATTTACTGTTTAGAGAGGTTGTCTCCTGTACATGGGAACACATCCAAGCGCACAATAATGTCACTACTGCAAATACTTTGAATTTATTTTAAAATCCACCTAATAATAAACTTGATAGGACTTAAAAATATTTTGGATTTTCTAGACTAAATGTATCTGACTTCTACTTACAGTAAAATAAAAATCCAAACAGCTCTGATGGAGCTCAGGAACTCAACCTGAGGCAACTACCAAACCATTTGACTGTAGTGTATAAACTTTGAATCTATGTGTGACAGCTCACCTGTCTGAAGCGTAGACAAGTTCAGAATGTCATTTGCCGTTAGATCTTGAGCGATCTTGTCTCTGTGTTGGGGATAAGTAATAGTTATAAATAGTTAATGATGATACCACTGTTGTGCCATGTGCGTAAATGCGTACAGCAACTCTCTCATTTTGGAGACGCTTAAACCAACCCTGCAGCTGTATGATAGCTGCAGGTATTAAATTTACTCTCAGGAGAGGAAAGAATAATATAGACAGCAGTAAGCAACAAACATAACGTCAGTGGGCCTATCAACATTTTGAGGAGACACTATTGGTGAGCCTCATTAATCTAACCTGTTACAGACTCTGTCTTAATTGCTTTAAAAGTTGTATTTTTATGGACATTTCAATTGGTAATGGATGTTAGAATAAAGGTGTTTCATAATAGAATCTTGCCATGTTTCACACTGCTGTCATTTGGTTGGTCAAGTAGCTTAGTGTCCAACTGTCTAAAGTTGTCCTGCTTAAAAATGTCCTCTACCATGTGATCAGCATCCTTAACAGTGCCCTGGACATTTTTTAGGTCCCACAACTGTGTGAAATATCTTCTTCTGTCTGTGTTACCAGACAGAATGAGCAGGTCTGTGTCAAGCTGTGTGTGAGAAATAATGGTCTTGTAAGGATGCATCAATATATGATTATATATGAGTACAAGTCAAGCTCTGACATGTTTAGTATGTCAGTTCAGTTCACGGTTTAAACCTTATATATAAAAACAGTGATAGGGGTTAAAAAAGGAACATAAACCTTTTATTCGTTTACAAAGAACAAAGTATTGCAGTCTAGTGAAAATGCTAAGTTTTTGTCATAACCAAGTGTCGTCACATGGTGGCAATGCAGCATAATCAATGGTGCATGACCAGTAGGTCCGTGTGTGTTTCTGCAGATGAGGCTCTTCCATGACAAAGCTGTTATGCCTTGCCTCCACACTGGATGTCACTGTTGGATCAGCTGTTGGTGTGAAACTGCAATGCTGACCTTCACTTCCCCTCCCCCTCCCTGTTTGCCAGGTCTGCACAGGTTTGCACCATCATGTGTGCTGAGGCTGAAGCATGTATGTGCGAATGAGGCTGCCTCCTGCTCCACCTCCTCCCCATCTCCATCGCCGGCATCCTGTGCTCTGCATCCCTCTGCGGAGGACTCGTCACTGCAGCCGGGGCTGTCACAGCCATCGCAGCTTCAGCATCATTCCCTCATCTGTCTCTGCAGCATCCTCTCCATCCTCGAAAGCATCCATTTCTCGCAAGCAGCCCAGCACCTCCGAGCTGCACACACCCCCTCTCTCTCATATCTCTTTCCTCCGGCATCAGGCAGTCACATCCTGGGCTTATTTACCCGGCTGCATCGCCCTCTTCCCTTCTGCTTGGCCGGGCTTGCCATTGCAACAGTCCCCCTTTCCCATCCTCTTAACCGCCATCCGCTCTCCGAAGCACCGTTCAGGAAAAAGCAGGCAAGCTGTCTCTTCTTCCTGTGAAAGTGTCTGTTGGCTGGGCAGCTGGTCTTCCACTGTCCCTCTGGAGGATGATCCTGTGGATGAAGACAGAGGAGATGGCCCTTGGGGAGCTGCTGGAGAGACTGAGGACAGTCACCCAAAGCATAGGTGGGTGACAACAACACACTCAACACCAAATATAGTCCCTGGTCATTGTATTTTTGATTGCAGCCACAATAAGAGACAATATTGCATCTCTTGCTTGATTAAATTTAGACCAAATAAAGGGTGAAGCAAACTGGTTTATGAAGAAAATGCAGGATCATCATGTCAATGAGCTACAAATCTTTGTTTCTGCAGGAAACCACGCCAGGTTTAATGTGCTGCTGTTCATGCTGTTTCTGCCTCAAGCTAGGCAGGTGTGTGTACGTTACAAGACCTGCTTATACAGTTTATGCTTGCAGCGGAAAATGTGATATTGACTCATGTTATTTGATCCATCAGGAGACAAAGTAGCTCATGGTGTTGTGACACATGAGTTGAAATTATTTATAACGCGGTCAAATAGTCCAGTTATCACATGCAAAGTACCGTACCTCACTGTCCTATTTCTTCAGTACTCCACCCTAACCAGTTACAGTATTTGGCATGTGTTTGATCAGAAGAGGTGTTGAGGGTAGAAATCGGAGACAATGACCTATATATTATATGGTCCTATCCCCACTGTAAGCCTGGACTGATTATTCAACATGAACTTGTCACTTCAGGTAGTCACATCTCCTCTTAGATTTTGCTGTCAGGTCTGTGCTATTGTGTGTTTTGTGCAGAGCTCTGCTGTGTATGTTCATGGCCTGTCATATTTGCTCTGAACAGTCAAAGCTGCTGCGGGGAAACATTTTTAGGCCCTTCATTTCTGATTGCAGTGCAAATTCATTATGCATGCAGTCACGGAAAAGAAAGCTATTTCGGAGCCTTTTTCAGTAGACATGAGAACCCTTTTTCCAGACTGTAGATGTGTTGTCCTGACGCTGCTCCTGCAGCCTCATGGTTCATAGTCACTGACTGAAGGACAGATTTTTCTCCTTTATCCAACTAATGCCACTAATATGAGTGATGGTTCTGATGTCTGCTTCTCTTCTCTTTTGATCCATTTATAGAGATCTCCCTTAATCCACTCACTGCTAGCACACAGCCATTCTCACAAGCATTGATGCACACACACACAGACACACACACACACACACACACACACTCTCGCACGGTACACCTTTTATTTTATGTTGTGTTGATATTGTTTCATTGAAGGGCCGTGATGCTGGTCTCATTTAGAGAAGTCACAGCTGCTCATTTGTCATATTGTATTATAGTTTTCAGATCATGATTTATTTCAGCTGTATTTGTAGCAACCGTATATGTACAACTACAGGACTAATGTCTAGTATATGCTTATACTGTGAACACACTTTACCATTGCATGGTTTGTGAATCTTCTATGGTGGCGAGGCTCTTGCTGCAATCATTAATACAGCACAGTAGGCTTTAGTTGCATCCTCTCCTCCTTAGCACCAGAAATGGTGAAAGTGGTGAGTGGGTGGACTTGAGCGAGGAGGGGCCGTGGCTATGCCGAGGCTAGAGGAATAAAACTGAACAAACTACAGCTCTTAAGGAGAATTACGAGCTGCATCACTCTACTCCAGACATGATTAAAACTAAATTAAATGAAAATGAGAAAAAAAATCATATTTTTCTTTTTGCATGTAAAGGCATTAAGAGCGTGACATTACACTAAACATTTGCAGACAAGTAATCATTGGTTGAACTCTGTTTATAAGGAAATGTGACAGGAATGTGCTGTGGCAGGAGGATGAGAGCAGTAATCGGCTCAGAGAAGAGACTCTAACACTGATCGCAGAAGACAGCAGAGAGGAAGGGAGAGTGAGGAAAAGAGAGATTCAGGGAAACAAAGTCAACTGAGGAAGAAAAGGATTTAGCATTGTCTAATCTGGCAAACTGCTCACTTCTCCTGAGCTGGAAAGGAAGTGTTGTGTTGTAAAATGCAGAAGAAGAGAAACCCTGTTGCTTTTCTTTTCCCCAGAGAACAGGTTACAAACACACCTTTTCTCTATTACTCCTGGTCTCTGACTGTCTGTGCTATGAACATGACTGCACATGCAGTATCCTCAAACTGGTCGAAATCAGGAAGATCTATTTGCATCCCACACTGTGGCTGACTGACTTTCCTTTTTTGGTGAAAATAGTCAGTCGCAGTGATCCAATCCATCCATCTATCTGTGTAGTCATTCAGTCAGCAGTGAGTGGGAAGAGCTGTTAAGCACATCTAAATGTGCTCTGTCGACACTAAAATAATCCATGGAATGGAGAAATGTGAATTTCTTCTTTTCATGGAGATACATAGCTTTGGTTTTGGACTGCTGGTCAGATGGAAGAGCAATAATTTCATCATATAATATTTTCCATGTTCACCATCTTAGTTTAGCCTGTTAGCATGCTGACTTCTGCTAATCAGCACTATACATGAAGTATAGTTGGGGCTGATGGGAATGACCTTTTTTTTTTGTATTTTTAAGTATTTGGTCATAAATAGAAGTATTGGACAAATAAACATTTTGACCTGATGATGATGCTAGATGAACATTTAAAGGTATTGCAATTCATCTTTAAGAGAACATGAGTGAATTTACCAAATTCCAATCCATCCAATGGTTGTCGAGATATTTTACTCAAAACCACAAATATCAACATCATGGTGCTGCTAAAGGAAAGGTCAATGATCACTAAAGTCATTAGGATACATCGCCTGGGAAACACGAGTGTCTGTACAAAATGTTATGCCAATCGATTCAATAGTTGCTGAGATATTTCATTCTGGACCAAAGTGGGGGACTAACCAGCTGACAGAGCCACACCCTTAGCATGGCTAAAAAATATGATGCAAGTTAAGCTCCAGTAACCTGTGAAAAAACAACAGTAGATTAATCACTTATGAAAATAATTGTTACTTACAGCCCTAATCACTGGCAGACTCTCCTCTCCTCTCTAACTGGGCATTTGACCTACTTCCAGTTGATTTAAAGGGACACATCCAGTTCACTGAGTCACAGGTCTCAGCTTTTCCAGCAGGAATGTGTTCATCTGCAGCCGGTGATGCTTGGGGGGCTGTTTTTATGTATTGTGAAATATTAGTGACATATTATATGTTGTGGTTGGAGTTTTTTTGTGCTGAGTATGGCTAGTTTGTATTCACACCTCTCTGCTTGTGTGTGTGTGTGTGTGAGAGACTGTCTAGTGGTGTATTTGCTGCTGAGCCAGGCAGGAGCTGAGGTTTATGAAAGTGTCTGAGCTCCAAGCAGCCCAGCTGTCTCATGACTTCATGGTTGCTATTCGATGTCAGGCATTTGTTATCGATCAAATGCACCTTTGTTGTATTGCTTTGATGGAAAGCACAGCAAGGAAGGCTGCTTATAAATCAGATATATGTAAGACTTTATTGTTAACATAATGTGAGTGTCAGGTTCCTTTTTAGCTTGAGGTCAGGGGTTCATTCAACCTGCATAAGTGAGCTGTGTTGTTCATCCCTGAAGGCAGAGCAGGTGCATAGCCAGATGGATCCAGCAGGTCACTATTAGTCTCCAGCTCGTCAGCTGTGGTCAGAAAGACGCAAGTAGCCAGAGCCAGAGAGAGTGCTGCATTATAGCATTCTCAATTTATTTCATTGCATTTTGCTGAGGCTAGTCACAATTTATTAGATTTCTCGTATCGGACAAAATATCACATAAACTATCTGCAGAGGAAAGCCTCATTTCCAGTAATGTTCTTCAGATTCTTATCTGCTGTATGTTTATATTCACTTTTATCATGTTGGCTAATAGAAACAATGTGTTTATGTAGTGGCAATACTCGTCAATAATAATATCAGGTTTCTACGGTCACGGTCCACCACTTCGGTCCAGACTGAAATATCTACACAACTGCTGCTATGAAATTTGGTACAGATATCCATGGTGCCCAGAGGATGAATCTACTGACTTTGATGTTCCCCTGATTTTTGCTCTAGCACCGCCATGAGGTTGACATTTGTGGTTTTGTGTGAAATGTTTCACTTTGACAGTCATGTCCTCCCCTCAGGATGAATTGTGATAACTGTGGCAATCCCCTGACTTTTCATCTAGCGCCATAATCAGGTCAAATTTCTCCAATTCTTTGTTTTACGGCCAAATACCTGCAAGACTATTGACATTCCCATCAGCCTCAGCTGTACTTTGCATTTATGTCAAATCAGAAAAAGTTAGCATGCTAACACACTACTAAGATAGCATTTCTAGCATAGCTGTAGACTTTTGTCGTATTGTTTTAAGATTTGTGGTGGTCTTTGTCGGTTTCAACAGCTTTGGTCATAACGGTAACTTGTGGGGAAGAGAGGACAGGCAGGTCATCTGGGCTTTTGTGCACATTTATGTCTAAGTGTGAAGTCAGTGTAGGAGCAAACAGCGATGAAGTGGCATAGATGAAGTAACACAGAGGAAGTGGGTGATGCCATAAAGGAGGGATCAGACCTGATTAACAGGGGAACAGAAGAAGAGAGGGGGGGGGACATCGAGATGGAGGGATATGGGTAGAAGGCTGATGTTTTGTGTCTCGTCCTCCTGCAGTCGCCTCATCAGTATTTGTGAGAGTGCAGCTCCTCTCTCATCTCTATTCTAAGCCTATAAACTGCAAGCTGCCTTTTGCTTGCCAGCTTTAACCACACAAACACACACGTAAACACACACTTAAAAGCCTGCCAGCAACCTCCTCCTCTCTCCCATCAAAGAGGACCCTCTATGTTTGCTCCTCCACCTCAGTTACTGACCAAACATTGAGCACACCCTGAGCTGTCTATGTCCACCACAAAGTTTTAGTGTTGAAGTTTTGCAGCGTCCATGCTTTTTACATTCTTTCCTGGTTCACCAGGAATGAATGCATGAAAGAATCTGGGGAGATAGAAAGAGGGAAAGAAAAGGCAGATTAGTTAAGGAGTGGAGGAATATAATTAGCCTGAGCAGCAGAAGGGGATTTGTGCGCCACCGGCTGCCCTCTGCTCCTGCTTCCCTCCACCCTCCTCCCCTCTCGTCCTTCCTTGGAAACCTATGCTACTCTGAGCTGTCAATAGTTGCGCTTGCGACGAGGTATGTGTGTGCCTCAGAGTGTGAGTGTGTGCGTTTGTGCAGAGCAGAGCTGAGCTGGGCCCATTCTCACCTCCAGTGTTTCTTTCAGAGGTTGTGCAGACAGTGACTCAGCTCTTTTTGGTGCTGCCGGCTTTGCACTGTGCTGTTTCCTCGAGTCCCCTATGTGGCTCTGCAGAGGACACCGGGCTTCTCTTGTATGTAGAATATGCAGACATCTCCTCACAGCATGTGAGAGCGTGTCTGCTTGATTCCGTGACCCAGCACATTACAACAAAGAAGGTCCTTTCCATGCCTGCATTTGGGGGCTGCGATTTGGAGTCTATTAGAGTGTGCAGCGGAGCTTTGCAGGTGCAGCGAGGGGTCTCTCTGGATGACAGAGTTCGTTTGAGTGTGTGAGACCAGCAGCCGGCTCTCATGTCTCTGCATGAGTTTCTGCGGGAGGGTGGCGAGGCATCATGCCGGATCATGAACCGGCTCAGTCATCTGATCCAGAACCTGGATGTCTCTGGACTGGGCTCTCCTTTCCCTTTCAGCCCTGCCAGCCGCAAGAATTCCTGGAGAGACTGGGCTGGTAAGACCAAAAGAGAAAAAGAGACAGTGTTTTCATGTGTGTGTTTCTGTGTGCACTCGGCATGCTTATTTGCAACTTTCCAGTGTTCATAAGACTACATGCATATATGTATGTGTGTATTTGTGTGTAATATATTCTTGACTGAAGCTCTGGCTGGAATTCTGCAGGGCATCATGCCCAGAGCCTCACACAGTGTTTCCTGTGGGCTTTCCTTGCTCCCCACTGGGTTGTTTCTGTGTCTTTTGTGTATATAACAGTTTGTGTCTGTCTGTCTGTGTGTGTGAGTGTGTGATTACGCAGCTTAAACAGCCACTTCATTTTCCAACGTACACATCTCGGCAGCTGCACTGATATTTTTCCGTAGCAGTCACAGATTCTTCGGCAAATGCAGCAATTGCAGCACACAGCCTCGCACCAGCAGACGAGCCGGTGCAAAGGAGTGGAAACTGCTGATTAAAGCAGAGTTTTCAAGTTGGTGTCCTGTCAGCCAGATTGTTGCCACTTTGAGACCTTGGTTTTTGACACTGCATAGAAAAGTACATTACTAACACGCAGGGAGAAAAGCATGGTGAGGAAAGCCAGGAGGAGTGCTTCTCAATGGGATAGTGGGATGCCGATGGTCCCGCTTAAGCCACGTGAGTCAGAAGACATGTATGGTATTTTTGTGTCTTTCTGTGTGGGTGTCTGTATGTGTATGCTATTTTCCTATAGCTTGCTGACACAATGTATGTGAAAACCTTACATTTTCTTCAAACGTCGACATCTTTGTTTCTGTTATGACCCTTGTGTTTGTGAGGCAGCCTCATCTCTCACCAAGGTCGTCCTCAGATATTTATATTTGTTCTGTTCCTGGATGAATGTCGCTGCATGTTCAAAGCTATTGCTGTGCCTGGCACTTATGGATTGTATGTGCGTATGTGTGTGTCTACATATATTTGCAGTATGCGCATGATGTTCTTGTCTGCTTTGTTTCTCTGTACCTCCAAGCTTCGTGGTTTCAGGGAAAGTTTTCATCTCTTCCCAGCTCTGTTTAAGTCATTAACCATGAGGTGAATTCATACAAGAGAGGACTCGTTGTCGCTCTAACAGATGTTTGGTTTTACAGGATGAGGCCGCCTAGCACTGATACCATACGAAAATCTGGGGAAAAAGAGATGTTAAGTCTTTTCGCCTGCTTGTATTTTGTAGGGTACTCACACAAAAACATTGATCTGCAAGTTATTACACCTACGACTGATTGTTAAAATGATCCAAAGAAGCACAAATGACACTCAGTTGTTTCCAAAGCGAATTAACTTATCTCCAAAAAATTAGCTTGTCCTTATTGAATTGAGAATCTAAACATAGAGCGTATTGTATGCTCTACAGATTGCAAAGTGACAAACTTGTGATTTGGAGCTATATAGACAAAAAATTACTTGACTTGAGGACATGTAATAGCTGATTAAAACAAACACATTTGACAGTGTTTGTATGTAGAAAACCAGTGATCATCATGTCCAGGACCATCGTGCAGAGGGAACTGGCCACACTTAAAAGAGTTCTCTACCAATTTAGTACATACATTGTGCATTGTATAACATTGTCGGACTCAAGATGGACAGTTTTTTAAAAAAAAGGATCAAAATCGATGCAGCAGAACCAGAAACATCATCGTTTTTATTCCACACATTCATCTTTCTTGTCAAAACCTGGCGTCCTGAGCCGTGACATCACTTGAGACAATGTACCAGATTTCCAGCAGCCCCCTTTGGAGCCACAAAAGGCTTTACATAACGTTTTTCACATACTGTATGCAGTTGTACTACATAAGACCTGAAAACTTTGATGAGTAAAATCAGTGGATTTCTCCTTTAACTGGGCAGAGAAAAACAGGGAAAACTGACTTACAATAATAAGTGATTTCTTTTTGGGTTTTTTATGTTAAACACATGTTTTTATGGCATTTTTTTTGCTGAGACACAATATCTGATGGAAACATCTCTTAGCTAGAAGAAAAGTATATTTGATGCACCAGTTGCTTTCAGTTCTGGTACTCGCTCATTGGCTTTATGTGAAAACACAATGAATCAGTGTGTCTCTAAATTAGACTCAGTCTGCGAGTTGATCAGCGACCTGTCCCTTTGTTTGACCCTCTTGTGCACTTCTGCAACCTAATGGCCCCCGTGTTTATCTCTCAAGGTTTATGACACTGATAACCTCGTGCATGCCCTTGATCACAGAGCAAACACACGTGTTAAACACAATGTCCCGCCCACACTTGATACACACATGTAAGCATACATGTACACACACTTAACACAATCAACATGTCTTGCCCAAACCTTTTAGCACACTGAACTTGTATTAGTAGATAATGGCTGAATTAGGACACAGAATGGTGTCTATTAGCTCGTTTTGACTGAAATATGTCTTTTATACAACTCATTGAAATGGAATCTAAATTGCCACATTCTGTTAAGAAACAGTGTCTTTCTTTGAGAGGTCTCATTAGAATTAAGTCTTTCAGCAAGTTTGTAAGAATGGGGTCTTTTATAAACAAGAATAGGGGCTTTGAATGGATACAGTCTGTGAATGGTTAAATGGGGATGCAGGCAGTGTTTGAATGGGCTGGTCAGAATGGAGGCTTTGTACTTTTGGTCCACATCTCCTGAGATAAGGCAGACGAGGAGTTTTGTTGGCCTAGGTAAATGAGCGCCGGTTGGCTGAGAGCTGCAGTTCCTACCTAACCACTGTGACACGACATGACATAACTTAGCATGCATGACCTTTTCCTGTTTCTGACTAGTATTACAGAGTCATAACTGGATCCCTTTTTAGAGGTCAGGCTAAGTCATACATTAGCAGGTTGGAGGCTTTGCTATTCAACCAGGAGGGGTCAGGTAATTGTCCTTTTAGGGGAGGGATAAGGGTAGGTCGGGGAGCAGCGAGGGTGGGGTAGAGTGCTACACTGTAGCTTTTGTCTACAAGGAAGGTAACCCGAGGTTGCAATAGGAAGTCCTCACAGTTACTGAGTGACGTGCTGCAGGCTGTAGAGCACCTGCAGCCTGACAGAGGGCGAGAGGCTGATTGTGGACTCTGGTGAAAGGTGCAGTCAGAATGAGAGGGAAATTGTTATGGTGATACCCTTTGCAAAGCTGTATGGAACAAGTGTTGCAGAAGAGGAGTGAACACGACGTAGACAGCAGGATGGGAGGAGAGGAGATGGCAGATTCAGGCTTCTTGATGGAGGAGGATGTTGAGGTTGAGTTAGACTCTGGGTTTTGCATGGAAGCGGATTCGGAGCTGAGTTTAGCAGGACAGGTGAGTGTAGGCTCAGGTGAACACCCAGATACAGAGGAGTTGGACTGGTTTGTGAGTACAGGACACACAGATTCTGGGTTTACTAGTTATGAACAAAGCAAGGGAAGAGGAAGTCCAGGAGGAGATGGGGGAAGTCAAACTCAAGAGGAAGCTGAGATGGAGGCTTATTTAAGGTCAATGGAGAATGGAGAGTCTGAAGCAGACAGAGGAGTGGAGATGGATGATCATACTGAGGAGGTCAAAGAGGAAGAGATGGAGGGAGCACTGGATGTGTGTTTGTGGCCAGTGCAGAGTGGAGGCCATGTGCGGATCTCTCTGAAGGAGGTGGAAAGATACTACAGATTTTCTCGCTGCTGCCACTGGCTGTGTGGTAGGTGTCAGATGTTTTATCTTTCTCTCTCATCTTTTTTTGTGTATGTATCACAAAATGATTCTGCCCTTGTCACAGTCTTTCTTTCACCATACTGTATTTTCAGTACAGTACATTTGTTTTTGTGGGCTGTTCTGTTACCTTAACACCACATCTTCCACCTGTCCTCGTCTGTTTGAGTTCACCTGCCCTCTGACTTTGCATGTTTAGATTGGAAAAAGACAGCATTTGCCAATTTGTTGTCACTGAATGAGTCCATCTGGCTGTGCAGTTTCAC
This sequence comes from Oplegnathus fasciatus, assembly GCA_003416845.1. Classification (NCBI taxonomy): domain Eukaryota; kingdom Metazoa; phylum Chordata; class Actinopteri; order Centrarchiformes; family Oplegnathidae; genus Oplegnathus; species Oplegnathus fasciatus. Next base: position 524,946 of record NTHP01000056.1, read on the forward strand.
CTGATGTTTGTTCCATATAAAATCTACTACAAGTAGAAGAAGATAATATAAACTCTTTAAGTCACAGAGGAATTAGATGCTCTGCGTCCATTTGTGTCCTGTTGTGTGTATGAATGTGGGATGTGGTGTAGATAACATTGCGATAAGGATCAACAGTGATGCTTTACTGCGCTATATTTAGACAGAACTGTGGGTAAATGTTCTTGAATAGGTTTTGATGAGCTCTGAACAGTGTTTGCTCTATTAGAAATATCTTTACTTAATAGACCAGGGATTCAGGTTTTTGCATTTTTCATTCATTTCTACAGGATGATTACTGTTTTCCAACTTTTCTGATCACAAACCATGTCCTTATTTCTCTATTGTGTGATTAAAGACCCAGCAGAGCAGCACAATTGTTAAACATTAACAATCATCTTAAACATTACCTTTTTTTAATCCTTATCTGAACCCTCTCACCCTTCGACTTCCTTCATGATATTTTATGGACTAATATGTCACTGCTCAGCTCTATTTAGGGCTTTGCTTGTTTGTGTCACTCCTCTTTCATGACCATGACTGTAAGCCCCTTATTCCCACTTGTTACCCTCCCCCGTCTCTCTGTTTGGGGGTGTCCATCCTGTTCCCCACCCTTTTCACCCCAAATCTGACCTGTCCAATACTCAAGAGTACAAAATATTTTCTGAATGATTTCAGGTTTAATGTAAGAGGGCAGCTTAGGAGAGGAAAGAAACTTTAGGAGAAGGAGTTATTTCTAAATAATTACCAAGCTAATGACCAGCTCCCTTCTTTCTGCCCTGATGAACCAGGGTTTCAGGCTTCTGCTCTAGTCCTGTTTAATCTGTGTCAGTAGGGGCAGGCGGTCCAGGTGTTTGACTGTGACCCACTAACGTTTGACTCATCACCCACAAACGTGAGCATGAGTGGACACTAATCCTCATCGTTAAGCCTTCTAAAGAACATTAGCGCCTCAACCAGCAGGTGGTGTGTACGTGTGTGTATGTGTGTTTACGTGTGTACGTAGGAAATGTTTGAATAATGTTATGTTTGTTCAGGGTTTGTATTTTTTCATTAGCAGAGTTACTTTCTCAGTAAAGAGCATAAAAAGTGCTTTAATTCAGTTTGTATAGCAGTCATTTTTATAGCAAGGTTAAAACAGCAAATACTTTGGTATCTTCTAATTATCTACCATGTAATACAATGCAGACCAGTATGAGTAAAATAAACACCAAAAGTAATTTGAGCCTTTACTTTCAGAAAGCTTCATAATTCTTGTTTTCCTGTTGGGAGGATGTGCACTGTATGTGTCAATAAACACAGACTGAGTTTCATTTAGACCACCTCCAGGACAATAATACATTAATAATATATATATTTTTAAACATATACCACCTTGTCTTTCCCTCGTGACATCATCGATACTTTCTGACGAGTGAACATACAAAGAAAAAGACAACAGACAGACAGTGAGTTTCATTGTCTGTCTGTTCTCTTTTGTGAGAAATACAGTAGTATCTGAAACTGGCTCATCCTCTCCCATTCTAATGGCCAGAGGGCCTGTTAACGATTGTATAATACTGTGTGAACGGTGAGAGGAAGTTTGGAAGGAAGTTACGAAAGTAGTAGGAAGAAAGGAGGAGAGACAGTACAGGGATATTTGACTAAAAAGTGACTGAAACTCAAATCTAGCATCTCCCATGAAGGGGATTTTTCAGTAACAGAATAGCCTCTTTCTGGAAACAAAGTGCAGCTATTGCTGGCCTGGGTGGGGGGTTGTGTTTTGATTTGATATGTGTGGGAGTTTCTGGGGGCAAGGTGTGGCTGGCTGAGTAAGTGAGGCTGGGTCAGAAAGTGGAAACTGATGGAGGTTTCTGTGTGAACTTGATTCCACGAGGGGCGTGTGAGTGCCTGCGAGCGCTCTGCAGATGGCTAGACACTTGCAGCTTTGTGTCCTCAGGCAGTGAGTGGCCATTATCAACAACAGTGCTTTACCAAGTTACAAACATCACAGGTATGGTCATTCATAATAGTCTCATTTCCACTTGCCTGACTTCTGATAAGGAGCCAGTTTGGTGCACACACCCTTGCTTGAGGTTACATTGACAGAAAAGGGAAGCTGTGTCTCAAATAACATCTGCAGATATCAGTCAGTTGTCACTAATCAATATCTGTTAACTACAGATGTCAGTGGAAATAGTATCCAGTCAATAGAGGAGAAGGCTGATACAGAGTACTCTATTCCCTATAGGTCTGGTTAGACAAAACTGATTTTGGTTCTAAGGTCCGGTCATTTTTCTGAGGATGAAACATTATAATAAAAACTAGCACAGTGCATGAGGTTGTACGATCAATAATGTTTGTCCAGCTACTGGTAGGCATTTAATTTATAATAGATGAAGTAGTGCAACCTTTGTCATATCACAAACAAAAGCATATCCAGTGGAGGAGAAGAGCAAATGGATTGCTATAACCGATGGGTGTAATTGAATAGCACCTCAGGTCACGAGGGGTTAACAAGGTGTTAATTCCAGGTTTGCGGCCGCCAACTTAATTATCAGCCTGTGTATAATATGTACGACATGTATGTGTCTTTCTGTGTGTGTCTTTGTTGTCCTGGACAAGGTGGAACAGCGTAATCTCTGTGTCACCCTCAGACGTCTCCTGCTGTCCTACAAGATTTAAAACCACCTGCTTCACCTAACAGAAGCGTTTGTGATGTCATAAACCTGGCAAAGGTGTTGTGATGTCACTGATCTCCATTTTCTCGGGGATCGTTTGATCTTCTCATAGTGATATCATAAACTTAAAGGCCCTGAAAACCTATTTTCTGGTTCAGCTTCTTACTACGAGCGATGGGCTCCTACATGAACACAAAATAATCTCCCAAAGTTGGAACAGTTATTTTTTACCTAATGATTCATTAGCAGCTACTTGTTAACAATTCACCAATTCCTGATTTATTCCAACTCCTTTGTAACTACTCACAATTTTGTGTTGCCGTACCACTTTTAGTCGCTTACACATGCGAAAAACACCGGTATGGTCCTTTAAGTCCTCTGATTGGCTAAAACCTTTGATTGATGTTGTTTTGACACAACAGGCATGGCNACAAGGTGGAACAGCGTAATCTCTGTGTCACCCTCAGACGTCTCCTGCTGTCCTACAAGATTTAAAACCACCTGCTTCACCTAACAGAAGCGTTTGTGATGTCATAAACCTGGCAAAGGTGTTGTGATGTCACTGATCTCCATTTTCTCGGGGATCGTTTGTTTTTCTCATAGTGATATCATAAACTTAAAGGCCCTGAAAACCTATTTTCTGGTTCAGCTTCTTACTATGAGCGATGGGCTCCTACATGAACACAAAATAATCTCCCAAAGTTGGAACAGTTAATTTACACAAGAGATTTCTGCTGATGCTGTTTTGTCTTTGCTCCTCTCACTGGTTTGAGGTGGGCGGAGCTCTGCTGGGAAAAAGGTGATGTCACACACTTCTGTGCACCAATCAGGATTTAGCAACATTTCAATCAAAGTATGACGATAGTTTAAGGGGTTGTTTGTTTATGTTGCCATCAAAGTGTTTTTAAATGTTAAACTCTTAATTAATAATACTTCAACTTTGATTGCTGCTTACTTAATCATGAATATGTTATGTCATAGAGATATGTTAATATTTGAAACCCAAGTTTTCATGTGAACTTACAACGGCTGTCTTCTTGTGATGACACCTCTTGAGTTCCTGCCATTTCAAGCAGAGTGACTCTTGTTAATCTCTTAACACTAAAAGTAGTTAAAGGATAAGTAGTTTTATATGTTTTAGCCCCTTAACTACTTTTACTTTAAACTACTGCTGACCATGTTACAAAACATACAATACATTTTATTGTACATTAAAAAGAAAAAAGTGGTCAACATGTTGACGCATATATATTTATGAACTAATCATTACCTAACGATTCATTAGCAGCTACTTGTTAACAATTCATCAATTCCTGATTTATTCCAACTCCTTTGTAACTACTCACAATTTTGTGTTGCCGTACCACTTTTAGTCGCTTACACATGCGAAAAACACCGGTATGGTCCTTTAAGTCCTCTGATTGGCTAAAACCTTTGATTGATGTTGTTTTGACACAACAGGCATGGCACCAGCTGGTCTCAGGGGAAAAATGTTTAAAGGAGGCAGGAGACTGAAAATGTCAGACCAAGATGACGCACTTGAATGAATCCTGTCCCCAAACAGTTTGGGTGTGTGTGTGTGTGTGTGTGTGTGTGTGTGAGAGAGAGAGAGAGAGAGAGAGAGAGAGAGAGAGAGAGCAATGAATTACAGTGTAGTGACACCCTAAGGCCAAGTCACCTGATATGTCTCATTGCCGAACAAAGAGTAACAGCAAGACTCTTTCGTTTGTTTAAACTGGAGTCAGAGGAGGTCTCAAAGTAAAAGGGCTGTGCCTGTAAAGAGACACACAGTCAGGATCACATACAGGATAAAGAGGGGAACAACATCCATAACGATGATGGAGATTTTGTGATACTCTGAGATGGACTGAGCTCCAGTGAGTATGAAACCAGACTAGGTGGACGTGTTTTGGCCTGGATCTGAGCCACTCTTCTGCCAGATGTGACGGGGCAGGTATGGTGTCATACTGGGAATTAAAGTTGTTGAGACAGACCTTGTATTCATCTACGGCTTGCCGTTATAGTTCCTGATGTATTTGTTTCTTCGGGACTAATACTTTTGTATAATCGTTCACTGATTTTGGAGAGTTGTGTACCAAGATAGTACAAACAAAAGAAGGGAGAGACTCTACGTGTTACCTGTTTTACGTTATTATGTCTCTACTGAATTTACATAAAAGTACAGTGTAAGCACAAAAAAATGTTCTTCTTACATTTTTCAGGCTCCACCTTCCTCAGCACGAGGGGAATAGAAACGTCTTTGTATGTAAGGAGACTATTTCTAATGGTGTATAAAAATAAAATGCATGGGGACAATGTGTGATGCTTGCCCTAAACTTATATACAAACTTAATTTATTTGTTGATCAGTAATGGTTATGTGCTTAGAAATGATAAATTAAAATACAATATTGGTTCCAGAAAGACACAGACTTGACAGCATAGGAATGAAGTGGTGAATCTGTTTGATTGGCCTCAGGAAAACAGAGCAAATAAAGTCAGACTAAGATGAAAAGTCAATATTGCTCTTTGCTGTTACTTTGACCGAGCAGTCAATGTTTGAAACCACGTTTACAGGATAGTGTGTGTCACTGTGAGACACTCCCTTCCTGTAACCTCCTGGCTTTCCTGGTCCCTAGATGCCTCCCCTTCCCCATCACTTTCCACCTGTATTTTCATGCCTCCAGCCTATTTTAACTGAAGTACAGTATCATTATTCAGTTCTGTGGATGGTAGAGAGGCTCTCTGGGATTTTTAATATAACATAATTAGTATTTTGCATGCAGAGGAACTACAGCTCTCTAGCCCTGGGCATCTCGGCGGGTTAGAAGTGCTTTTATACAGAAAATGGAAAAGTAATGAAAAGCTGAAGAGGCCAGTGCTTCATGTTTTTCATGACTCTATATAACTATCAGTTCTGTCTTGAGACCTGGTCTCTTAGCTTTAATGACATAGATGCCTACAGAGCCACATTTGGCTGGAACCAGATATAAAATTGGCATATATCTTTAAGCAACCCCTTTGCATACGTGGCCAGTAACTGAGCAATTGTTTTTCAGGTTCTGATATTCACTGTTGAGTTGCCCTGATAGGAGGCATCTTAACACAAATGTCTGCATAGCAAAATGCCCCAAGGATCGATACTGACAATTACTTTACCTCAGAGCTTCTCACAGCAGTATCTGACCACAATGTACCTGATTACTTTTATTTCCCTCAGGCCTCTCGCTATGGTGTCTATGTTTAAAACTGATGACAGACAGCTGTTCAGTTCAGTGAGACATGAAGCCGATGAAACAGCACAAACCTCATAGATCTTGTTTTCTTCTGGGATATAAGAAAAAGGGGGTGATGTGTGTGTTGTGTTTATTTATGTTGGGGGTGGCTGCGGGAATCCAGTGAAATAAATGTGAGTGATTTGAACATTCATTTTATGTTTTAATGACAAATAATCTATATAGATGCCATAAAAATAAACAGACACGTTTTCACAACAGCAGACCATAAAGTGAATCTTAAATTGTATTCACATTGTAAAATGTAAAATGATAGGATGAGTACCCTTTTAGTAGATGTAAACATGGAGAGTGTGTGAGAGACACATAGCATTCTGATCCTGTAGCAAAGAACTGCACTTTGCCAGTTTTCCTGTATTGATCTGTCTTGCTCTTTGTTGCACAGCTCTCAGTTTCAAGTTGAACTGTGGCCTTGTTTTCATTCAGCAAGCAATACTGAAAAGTTTCTTGAATACAAATCGATGCATACGCTGCATATTGTAGAGAGACTGTTTATTTTTGATTCATATTCATGAGGCCTAGCAGCTGGCAGAGCTGTTTCTCAGTGTAACCTACTTCTGTTCCACATTAATTTTGTCATGTTAAATACCTCTATCTGTGCTTTGTTTTACCACGTAGACCACAATGGAAATATACTGTATTTCCCTGTTTTCACATATTTTGGTGATATACAAAGGTATACAGTCTGTCCCCTGGCCAGTAAGTCACTGGCTAGACTACTAATGTCCTCCCATGCCTTATGACTGTCTACTGCCCAACCTCCAGTTTGATCCCTGGTATAACCAGTATCTCCATCTCCTACTGGGGTAATAAACCTTAAATCTGATTATTTTAATCCTTATGAAGCGAGTCCATGGGGGATGGAGAGCTGCTGAAGGTGGAGTGAGGGGACCAACGCAGCCTGTTAATTTATCAATACTGTATATTATCTACAACAGAACAGATCTATGGGATCTAACAGCAAGTCTCCAGTGGTCCAGAGATCACCACTAACGCTAATGTACTGGAAATATTTCTTGGAAAATGTGTGTTTAACTTTTAATTCAGCGTCTATATAGTATTTATGGCAAAGCAGCTCTTTATATTGACAATATTAGTTGGTTATGCATGGAAAGTGCCAGATGATTTTAATTAACATGGCAATTAAGCAAACCTAATACCTGACTTCAGGCTCCCTCCATACTATACATCTTCATCTCCGATGTCACTAATATTTGCATTTCTGTCTTTTCTCCAGATGAGATCATGCAGCTGGACAGCAGTCCCCTCCGTGCTGCTGACATCACCCCTGACCTCAGGAAGCAGTTCGCCTTCCTATCAGGTGACACTTCTATGTCTTTCTTTCTGTTTGGGCGTATGAGGATGTGTGTTTCTATTTTCTCTTGGTTTTGCTTCAATCCATCTGCTGTCTGACAGTTTACTTCTTCATTAGCACACCGCTAATAGTCTTTTTCATCTCTGCCACCCGAGGAATAATTTATATTTGAACTACTCCGCAGGATATTTGCATATTTAATGTGAACTGTTTTGTCCTCGTAGTGATGATTTGCTATTCAAATGTCACTCCCTCCTTTTCCTCTTCAGTGTCTGTCAGGTTTTGGTGCACATACCCACTGCCTTGTTGCTACTGTTACCTAATTTGTATTTCCCTTACTTACCCTTATGTCCAGTTCATGATAAACCTCCTGATTTCATCTCCACAAGTGTCTTTTTACGATATTTGAGGCATCTTTCACAGAGATTTCCTGATATTTGCGACACCTATTATATTCATTCCTACAGCACTGTAAAAGCTGTCCATTGTGTGTGTGTCAGAGGTGACCTTGTGACGGCAGCACAGTCTGGAACCATTTTGCAGACAAAGATCTGAGCAGACGTTGAAACCATGACCATGCACTTGCTGTTGCTATAGCGATGAGAGAAGAAAAGGCAGACAGATTGATATTCCAGTCACATGCGCTGACAGAGCAGCTGTTCCACACAGGGAGTTAGATTAGGGAGTGTGTGTGTGTATGAAAGAGGTGAGACTGAATGTGTCACCACCAATTATTGTGTACAAACATAGCAGAAATGATGTGTCTTACCTCTTTTTCTCTCATCATTTTTTTATTTCACTTTTCATTGAGTCTAAAATTTCTTAAAGGCCCTCAAAACACTTTTTCTCAATCAGCTTCTTACTATGAGCGATGGGGTCCTACATGAACACACAACTTCACAACATTACAACAGTTCTGGTTATTTCACGAGAGATTTTCCATATTTGTATTTTTCTCTGTCTTCTTCTCACTGGTTTGAGGTAGGCGGAGCTCTGTTGGAAAAGGGTGATGTCGCGTACAGTACGTCCGAGCACCAATCAGGATTTAACAATATTTGAATCAGAATCTGATGACAGTTGTTAGGCCACTGTCGATCCAATCTGATCAAAACCACACCCACACAGTCCTGAGGAAGCAGATTAGTTAAATGTTTAAGTGTTAAACTCCTCATAATTCATTGCTAAGGGTGTTTTTTTTAAAGGTAATCTCTTATTGTTGCTTATTTAGCCATGAATTAAAGAGAGATGCTTAAGATTTGAAACCAGGGGCTTCAAGGTAAAAATTTGTGGTAAGATAATGAGATGAAGTTTGTTTTTTCAGCACAAACCAGTTTACTTTTAACATTTAGTTTTAAATCAACTGTTGACACTTGTGTGGTGCCTTATTCTTCCCTTTTTCATATATTGACATATTTCTTATTTCTTGTTATTTTAAAATAAACAATTTATCTATATTGGAAAAAATACGCTTATGTCAAACCACTAGCTTTTGTTGTTTGTTTGTATCAAAATGGAGTGGTATGAGACTACATCATTTCTTATGATGGATATTGCAGTTTTTTCTACACAGCCTCCAGTAATCACAGATATAGCTTTAACATTAGTGCCACCATGTGGGCACAGTTTCTTCTTCCTCAGTGCTCTCTTCCTTTATTCTAACTGTAATACATCAAAAGACATGTTCCTTGCATGTCAGATTGATTGACAGAACCCCCAATGCAGAGACCGACAGCATGAAAGCTGTGATGAGTTGAAATTGTTTTGTCTTTGTTCCACATATTATACTGTCCTGTATTCTGAGTGCTGTACTGAAATGCAGCATCCCCAAAGAGATATACACAAAGCACTCTTACGTAATTTCTAATATATTCAAGTGGAAAATATCAATGTTCCTCTTTTGTCTGTTTTCTAGGAGGTAGAGGAGATAATGGAAGCCCCATCATTGTGTTCCCAGAATTCCCTGCGTTTGGAGAGATCACGGACAGAGAGTTTCACAACGTGCTGACCTACCTGACTAGTGTGCCCAGGTAAAGTCCCTCACTGGATGCTTGCCACACACATTTTGGTTTTTAGATTTTTGCATGTTTCACACCAGATTCACACCCTCTTTCTTACCAATTGTTTCACTACTGATTTTTTCCCCTGTCTTTTTTCCTATCCTGCCTTGTTTATCAACACTCCTTTTTTTTAACACCATCCACTCTCCTGGTGTCATCAGCTAGTAGGAGTAGGAGTGGTTCCGGGTTTTAAAAAAACGACCGACTGAGGCTTTTCTGTGTAGATTTTTCATGTTCTTGGGTTTTCTTCCACAGTCCAAAGACTGTGAAAGTGAACTGAAAATGGATGGAAGGAGGAACGGATGTAATAAAGTAAAAGAGGCGATAGAGATGAACATTTAGTTGGTGAAGCTGCCTCACTCCCTCGTGTGTGAAGTGTGCCAGCAGATGGCAGTGGATACTTAAACACAGTTTCACTGCATGAAGATTTTATTGCTGCAGAGGATTTGTGCAGTGGATGAGACAGTACATAGATATCTGTAAGGGAAGAGTGTTGTGATTCCTTTATTAATAAGCCAATTAATAATCCTGGGTCTTTATCAGTCTTCTGCAGATCGTCTTTGTACACATGGCTAGACCAGATGAGACGAGGGGGGAGGGGAAATGTACAAAGCCATCCCTTTCTCTAACTATTCCTCCAGACCACCATCTCCTGTACCATTTCTCTGTACATTTTAATTTTTTCTTAGATATTTTCCTCACAATTTAGTCTCACAATTTCTTGATTTAGCTCTCCCCCCTGGCTGTCCCGCCCTTCCTTCATCATTCCTGGACCAGCAAAGTGCATAAAAATAGAAACTGCAGTGACTCTGACTGTTTGAATCTGAATAATGCATAAAGACAGCTGAGCAGAGCTGTGTTCTGAAGTAACTGTGTGTTTGCATGTGATGAATTCACATGAACACATGTTCACACAGGCTTGTATCTGTATGAAGGTGTAAATGTGCTTGTGTTTGTAGGCATTTAAATAATTTGTCTTTTTCATGTCTCTTACTTTTGAACCAATATACTGAAGCTTTGATCAGTTCTAATAAATGAGTATGATAATATCAAATGTCCAGCCTATTTCAGCATGACCAAGACAAATGTTTTATTTCAGCCAGGATTTAACTTTTCAGAATGTTCTCATGTAAACTGTATTATTGTTCAACTTCTGGGAAATGAGGATGTTTTTTGACAGGCAGATACAATTCACATCCATTATGAGCGTCTAAATTCACCTCCGTCATGGTCTGACTGTCGAGGTTGCCATTATCGTCATCTGAAGGAGGGTCATCCACAGGGGTGAGATAGTGTTGAGCCTCAAGCTGTTGTGAATACGGAGGCAGATGGCTCGAGCTACCTGAGGGACCGACACCCCCTACAGGGCATACACAGTCCACAGCCAGGGGCAAATATCCTACAACTGTGTATTATGACCTTCAACAGCTGCTGCTAGTTTGAAACAAATACCTTTGGATCAATATTGATGGCAGACATGGTTTCTAATGTTGATTCCATTATACCATATGTGTGCATGCTTGTTATCTTATTACATACTAGCTGTAAACATTTATTTGTGTTAAAGCCAAGGCTGACTGCTTTAATGTGTTAAGTATTTAATTAATTTCAGTCTTGACACTTGATTTTCTGGATCCTAATTTGTTTACTTTAGGCTTTGCATCTATAAACACACTCAGTAAATGAATTAATAGCTATGTCCTTTGTTAGACCATGTCTCTCTCCTCTCTTGTTATCTCTCCTTCGCGTTGCAAATGCATGTCTAGTTTTGCTGATTGGTTTTATGTTAAAGAGATACAGACACTAAGATATTATCCCAGGATCGAAACACATTCTGCATTCATGACTTTTTAATCTGTTTTTAATTTAATGTACCAGTGCCCTTATATTCAAGCAGCCACTTTCTCTGCTCCGCTCAGTACGACAGAAGAAGGGGAGGGTGCAGCAGTATGCGTGTTGTCTGCATATGCATTCATGCAGCAAATTTCCCTCCTTACTGCATCGCCATTAGGCAGAGCTTTTTCACAACTCACAGCTAAACACTTTGTCCTGAGGAATCCAATTATTATTAGGACACTCATGCATGTGCAGCAGCGGCATCACCAGGCAATTTCTATGAATATTTAGATTAAACAGCTTATATGTCAGACTATGTCTGTTTACAATATGATAACTATACAAAACATTATATGATTTACAATGTCCATGTGTCATTTCCATTTTTATAAATTCAAAATAACCCTCCTTTTTTAAACTTTTTATTTTTTAATATAAATACAGAATTGATCCAAAAGCTGACTCCACATATTATGTTGACTGCTTATTTGTTTATTGAAATGGTGTAGTGCACTTCAGTCAACATTGATATTTTGAAAATATCAGTGTAAATGTGCCATGGTGAGTTCAACAGCTAATTTACACCCATAGTCCCAACAAAATTAAAAACAAACAGAACACTACTGTTGATGTATATTATTGAAAATCAAATGGGACACAAGCAGTAGCTGGTCATTGGACACACACTACACACAGTTTGGGCCACTGTCATTTAGCAGCGGCAGCAGAGGGCTGTTTCATCGTCTTTTTTCAGCCTCAGGTGCTCTATGTTCACCATAAACCACCCTCTCATCTCAGCAGCCATAAATGCCTTAGAGGAAGAAAAAGCTCTTGTCCCTCTCCCCCGCTCTCCTCTGTCTCCTCCTCCTCCTCCTCTGTGGCTGAGATGTAAAGCAGTTTGTGCTTTGAAAGCCCGAGTGGCTGTGAGAGTCTGTGTAGATAATTGAGCACAGAGCCAAGAAGTGGGGATGATGGAGGAAGAGAATGGGAAAAGATGAAAGGGGAGGGAAATTGCAGAAAGAAAAGGATGAGAAGTGCCGCCATGAATGTAAATGTTACAGTGAGAGAGAAAGTAGAGGGGCAGACCTGGATAAACATTCTGTATTTTCCTAATAAATGAAGCCCTCGTGCTTACAGTGGCGTCCTCTTTGAGCCGGTCCCCTCCCCTACATCTGTAAAGACCTGCGGACTGGCTACTAGAGCTGCTCATCACTCTGCAGCCATCCTGTAATAGGCTCGTGTCTCAGCAGCTCCCAGTGTCTCATTGGATGGCTGATAGATGCAGTGCAGGGGGGACAGGCTGGATGATGGGATGGTCTGAAGCATTTGGCTCCCTCTCCTTCAAACAGCACAGCACACTGAGATCTAACTCTGAGACACATCCACATCTTCTGTGTTTTTATTTTGTCTCTGGCTCTTTTAATCCGCTGCCACCCTGTTTGTGCAGTTACTAGTTGCAGAATTGTGGACATGACAGCAGAAACTTGAGGATTACTGGGATATTTCTGCATGAACGGTTCTGACAATGCAGAGGTGCTCATGTGCACCTATTCTGAAGTTGCACCATGTCTTCAAGTATGCATATGTGAGTCTGCCGGTGAGCTGCACATGCGGTTGTCATTGATTGTCGGTGGTGTGTAAACCATACAGCCCCCTCCTCTCTCCTGGGACCAGAGAGGACAGCAGGGGAAGGGGGGCGCAGGGAGAGAACTGGGGGCTGGAGGCTGATGGCCAAGAAATCTGGAGGTGCTTCACAGCATCTCCTTTTATGGACTGCACCAGCTGTCTAAGAAGATAAAGAGCAGAATAACAAATCAACGAGCTGTGAACAAGCACTCGAGAGCTCTACTGTCTCACTGTGAACACGGCGAAGGAAAACTACATGTATGTTTTTGTGTTTTTTCCTCTTTTAGCTCTTGAGTTCTCTGAGGGCTCCCGACATTTCTGTCCTTAAAAGTGACTATTAGGAGTCATTAGACTCTCTGTGGTCCTCCAGACTTTGCTGCATTTTTGATTTTGTATTTTCTGTGTGATGTGAAAGTTGATGCGATCTTTTCTCACTGTGCTGTTAAACCACACTCTGCTCACCTCTGAACCATCTTGCTGGTATAATGGACCACTGTTTAATTTGTGCTGAACAAGTTGCCTCTCTGTGTTCCAGTTTGTCTTCGACAGACGTGGGTTTCATCCTGGTCATTGATCGCAGGCAAGACCGATGGGCGGCCGTCAAGGGGACCCTGCTTCGCATCGCAGTAAGTTGGTCTTTGTGTATGTACATGTGACCGTGCACTTACTTTCTGTCTGTGTTGTTAACGTCTTTGTGTCTGCGTGGGAGAGAAACAGCCCTTTTTAATCATCTGTTGAAATGAGAGGACCCTGTTTTGAGAGGCGCTGGCATTGGGGAGAGGTTTGTCAAGCCAGAGGGAGGTGTTGGAGCGTCCCAATTTCTCTCTCACAGCTCCACCACTAATATCACTACCACCCCGGGGGGTTGACATGAGCCAACGCCATCCTTGAACTCTCTCCCATCACCATCACGGTCTGCCATGTGTTTCCATAGCTACAGGGGAAAATAAACAGTCGCATCATGCCAAAAAAGACAGAAGGAGATTATGTTTTCTTTTGTCCACCCATTTATTTAAATGTCTCACTTGTCATCTCTACATCATATTATTTACTATTGAGGAAACAACAAATATATCTACACATCACAAAAGGCCAAAGCAAAATTAACATACTGAGTCTGCTTAATTAATGGATAACTAAAAAACAGTCCTGGTTTAAGGACTGCCTTGCTGTGTTTCAGGAGGTGCAGCCTGCAAACCCACTTAGTTGAGTCATATTTTTTATTTTTTGCGCTGTAATCAGTTGCTACATGCTCCTACACGAAAAGGAAACAGTTGTGTAAACTGTCTCCCTTCTTTTTAGCACATCATTTATTTTCACATATTTCATTGTGGTGGTTCATCACACCTTTTTTTGAGATGGAGGACTGATACTAGTCATGTCATTTATGTTGCTGATTAAAGGGAATGCAGTGGTAGAGCATCAGAAGTAATCAGGGTTCTGCTCTTTTTCGCTCATTTCAGTTGCTCCAGTCCTCTCTTCTGTGTTTCATGTTTTCTGTAGGGAGGTGATGAAGCAGGTGTGTGTGGGGGAGAATCACCCCATCACTAGTATCATAAGTCATACGTCCAGTTTTTAACAGCTTTTCCAGCTTCATTCATATCAACAAGCAGCTTCTGTTCTCTACCAGTGTAGTACAGAAATGTTTATTGTTGTTGATATACAGGAAACAGAAGGATGTTTGCATTTTTCAGACATCTTGTACAGTATAAAAATGTGATAGTAATTGAATATGACACATTTCTTCAAAGGTTCTGCATAAAATGGCACTGTTTTGGGTTGGACAGATCCTCACGGGTCTCTCATTAAGGCTGAAGGCAGCAAAGTAATAACGCAGAGAGGTATATACGAAAAGATGAAACGTCTGAGAGAGAGAGATAAATATCACCACGCATGGTCTTGAGAGACATGGGAGACCACATCACTCATTTCAAATTAAATCAAGCATTATTAATCCCACAAGGGGGATTTTTACTGGCTGACAAGCTGGTAATGGGGGGGCACTCAGTCATCCCTGCAATGATGTCCTGTTTGGGGTGATTCAGCCAGCCTGCTAAATGGATGATGATGAAAGCTGGCACTTTTCAAGCTGCTTCTATGTATTTGTAGTGACCAGATCATGGGCTAAATCACATTCACTCAGCGAGGTTATTCAGTCAGTGTTTACATGTTTGAGGGTGTGTGTCTGTGTGTGTGTGTGTAAGAGAGAGAATAAGCGAGGATATTGAATGTTTACGCTGCAGATTGATTCCCTTTGTCTGTTTGTGTGTCTGTGTATATGAACACACTTATGTGTACATGTGCTTGTGTGAATGTGGGTCAGTGTGTTTCAAGGAAAGCCGCCCGTTGCCGTGCACTGCTGAGTTTGATCTGATGATGGACAGAAAGTGTGTTTATAGAGTGGTCCTAATTAAGTCTACAGACTTACTGTCAGTCCCTAAAGCATACCCTCCTCCCTTATCATTTATCTGGCTCTTCTTTGAGGCTGTCTGTGTGTGTGTGTGTGTGTGCGTGCACACGTGTGTTTATGTGTGTGTGCGTTCATCTCTCAGTCAACCATCGACAAAGAACAAAGAACAAGTAGACCATGACCATGACTGCCAGCGACCACAGATCCAAGCAGCACGGTTGAATGGTTAGAAGCTGCAATATACATTTAAAGGTTAAGGCTGGAGATATTCTATAGTGTTGCTGTTGTCAACAAAGCCCATGAAAAGACCACTGTCTGTGGCCCGTAGCCCCTAAGCCCATTCATTCTTATTGCAGACGTAAACCTTTGGTCATGAATATATAGTTTCATCTTTAAAAAAGGCTAAATCATTTTCTAAAACAGCTGGGCATCACTTTTTGTTGTATGGTTGCACCTACTAGTACCATTAGTTATAAAAAACAGCAGTATGTCCCACAATGAGTTTCATTTCTCCAGATGGTGAGTGACCGTTTTCACAGTGCTCCTCCTGGTTTTGGCAGGTCAGCAAGGACAAACACAGAATTGATTTATTAATTCCATTAACAGTGCCCATCCCAAGTGGTTTTTATTAACGACATATTCGTTGTCATTTCTGCTTAGGCCAGCATTCCCCAACTCACTCGGGAAAGGGGCAGCCAATCAGGCGAGCCAGCCGTTTAGGTCATTAGCTAATTAAAACTACATTAACAATTGCATTGCCTCAGGAGGGGAGATCAGTGTCCACCCTCAACCATCATCCAACTGTTTTCACAGCAGTACTTAGTCTGTCAGTGGGTGTCAATCATTACATTTTAACTGGCATTTTATTGGTTCTATTGGCTGAGCTGAGTGTGTGGTAGCTGCATAGCATAATAAATATGAGGAGGATTAATATGGATGTTCCAAAAACATTTTTTTGCTTAGTAAGGATATCTTTGCTTTATTTATGCTGAGTATGTTTGTTGGCAAGGAAAACTTTTACTTGTGCCTCATTCCATATTATTCCATATTAAGCCTCAACGATGCCAGCTGGGTAAAGAAAATCCTGAATACATGCATCTGCACACATGTATGAATTGGCGGTGACTCTACCTCATTTTTCATGCAGAAGCATCTCGGGGACGTGAAGATTAATGTCCCTGCCACAGGACAGTGCCCTACATCCCCCACATCTTTCCCATTCTCGTGTACTCTACACACTCCACGCACATGCTCGAACGTGTTTGAGCGAGAGTTTTCACATGGGACGCAGAGAGGCAGACAAAGGGAGGGAATAATATACAGGAAGCGCAGGCTGTCAGCAGAAAGAGCAGAACATGTCCCGCTGAAGTGTGATGTATAATTGACTCAGGGCAGAGGAGGATCCTGTCTGCTCCGCTGCGTAAGTGACAGTCTCCATCTACTCTCTTATTTCAGGGCTCCTTCCCAGGGAACCTCCAGCTGGTTCTGGTTCTGAGGCCCACCACCCTCCTGCAGCGTACACTCTCTGACATCCTCTTCAAGTTCAACAAGGATGAGTTCAAGATGAAGGTGCCGGTACGTACAGTCACTCTTACTAGTGACTCATAAATTCAATCCAATCCAACTTATTGAAGAATGGGGATTTTAATAGAATCCTCATAGTACATAAAATGCTGTTTAAATGGTTATTAAACAACTTATGATCCTTACTGTTAACCTTGTTTATATTTTTGTTATTGTGTATATTTTGGATATCTGTTTATTGATATTCTTATACTTGCACAGTTATTGATATTTATTTTATATTTGCACTCTTTCCTTTTTACTGCAACTGCTGCACAACAATTTCCCACTAGATAAATAAAGTTCTATCTTATCTTATCTTATTATCAAGTAATATGTATGTAATAGTTTCAGGTGTGTCTGTTTCAGGTGATCATGCTGAGCTCAATAACTGAGCTCCACTCCTACATCGACCGCACCCAGCTAACCCAGGAACTTGGGGGATCGCAGGAGTACTGCCATGAGAAGTGGATCTCTCACCGCACTGTATGTACACTGTATACACTGCCTTAGTGGTTAGCATGGACAACACAACACTGTCCCGCACTGCCATTACAGGGCACTTTATGAGTAAGATAAATAATTACATACAATAATAAATAAATAAGTACATGTAAAAAGTAAAAACAAATAAGAACAAAATTATAAGTTTAATTTGAGACTCTCATGCTACCCTTAGCTGGCTGTGTCTTCCATATATGTCAACATAGTGTAATGAAAGTTAGTAATAAGTAATCACATCATCAAAACAAGGCCATTACTTTAGGATTAAACCCACACTAAAAGTGTTTAGTTTAGTGAAATCAAGAAAAGAACAACAGCAATGAAATATGCAGCCAATAAAAAGGTCTGTAAAAAGTACTACACAGAATACTACATCAGCATCACCTGAATCTAAAAAATGAAGCAACTGCAAATGTGGCATTTTCTTGATTCTGATCATGAGCGTGCATGCTGACTATCTTTGCTGTGTCTTGTCTGCGTCAGGCAATTGAAGGCTTTGCATTGATGGTGAAGAAAACAGCACAGACTCTGCAGTCGTTTGGGACTGAGCTGGCTGAAACTGAACTCCCCAATGAAATTCAGGCCACAATTATCCTGCTGAGCACACACACTAACAAGAAAGACAAAATGAAGGTAACACCATTAACACACACATACATAAAAAACATTATTTCTCTGTGTATCTCTGTATACAATGTATTATAAATGTGTTTTGATTATATCACTCCATCTGTTTGTATGTCTGTAGGAGGATCTGCTGGTGGCTCTGGGTCAGGGCAGCAGGCTGCTGGAGAGCATCAATGAGCCTGTAGTGCGAGACCCCGACCACAACATGAACCAGGATGAACTGGAGAACCTGGCTACAGTGCAAAGGTTAGAACCACTAGAGCTGATATAGCTGCAGGATGGCTACTAAAAACCAGACTCGGTGTTTGAAGAGGAAATAAATGAAGGCTCATTAACATTAAGGAACCAGACAGATGGAAGTGATAATGTTTCAGATGTTTAAAAACATCTGGTTTGGTCATTTCTCAGTAAAAGCTAAGGTTCCAGCTATTATACATTAGCAATAAAAAGTATGCATTTTTATTATCTTATGCTTATGAGAAAGTTGAAGGAAAATAGTCCTATAATGTGTTATTTTGTAATTTAATTTAATTGATTGTGATTTAAACCATGTATTAAGCCCATGCACCAAACATTTTCAGTTTACAGCTTCTCAGTGCGAATGGTTGGTTACTTTTCTCCATTACATATAAAAATGGAATATCTTTTTCAATATTATTTAAATTTAAGACTTTTGTACTCTGGTAATTTGTGATGAATATTTGCCGTTATTCTTTTTCATATTAAACAATTTAAGCAAAACTAGACATTTAAGATACACACTGTAGTAATTTCGTAGTAAAGTGAGTATCGGCGCCGGACTAAAGATAAAGTGCTATCACTGTTTATTGCATTTCATAGCCTCTCAATTTACTCTGATTGATCCATATGACAAAGATTAAAGCCACTAGATTTTTTCTGTTCGTTGTTGTTGATGGCAGGTGATTTGGTCATGGCTGTCTCAGCTCTGCCTTCAGTATATTTGGAATAATAGTTGGCAAGGCAGGATTCTTTGAGGTCAGTCAGAGCGGTATTTTAAGCAACACTGAGGGCACTGATTCCCATGTCAGCGGGCATTAGCTCTACATAACATGCACACACGCAAACAGGAAAAAATATCCCAATACCTCAGTCAGCATCCCCACTGCTTTTCTGCTCTGTTCATTTCTCCCCCATGCTGCTTTTAGCCTACTCAACTGTGTGTTTTTTAATAATCCTCCTCCATCTCTTGCTGTCCCCGTCTCTTCCTCTGCTCCTCTTTCAGACTGCTGTCTCAGCTGGACGAGACAGAACGGGCTTTCGATGAGTTCTGGGTGAGGCACCAGACCAAACTGGAGCAGTGCCTCCAACTGCGCCACTTTGAGCACAACTACAGAGAGGTGAGCTGGAGCCTGTTGGCTCACATGAAATTCTCCATACTAGACTTCAACAGAGTGCAAGTGATCCCTTTTAAACTTGAAAACCGACTGTGGTGTTTCTGCTGCAGGTGAGGGCTCTGCTGGATCAGGTGTCTGAGAAACTTGCAACCTTCTCTGAGGTGGGGATCAGCCCAGCCCATGCTGACCACATCTTCTGTGAACTCACCACCTATGAGGAAAGAGTCTGTGTAAGTAATACCCAACCTCTCACAATTAAAGCTTTGTCCATGGCATGAACAGATGAATAATATCTTTATAATGTTGGTTTGTTGTATTCTCATTTCTGATTATTACTGTGCATAACAGTGATTTGTGATTCAGTGCTATTTTCTATCTAGTCTTATCACTCCAATAATGCTGACTGTCCTGGTAGACTTTTTTTTCAGTAGGAGGCTGAGAAATGAATAGAAAACTTACCACTTAACATTTTGTTCCAAATAATGAATGTTTTTTTGATGATGTTGTGCATTAAGTTCGATAAAGTGAGCCCATCAACATTACATAATCATATTCCTAATACATATGAATATGTAAAGTATCTTCTTAGTACTTTCTTTAGCATAGTTTGATTAAAAATCATCGCTCTGCCAAGGCTGCACAACCATCTAAATTTGCTTGAGAAAATATTTTCAAATTTGTAAGTTTCCTAATCTGGATCCAGATCTGCATGAAAATACACATCAATTCAATCAAAATTGATTGGCCGATGGTGGCCATGATTTTTAAATCCTGTCTGGGAATGTTAAGACTTTGTACAAGGAGAAACTATGCAAAAAGTCACATAACCACTATAGTATGGCAATTTAAATCTATCAAGTTTCTGTATAGCACCACCTATGGGGAAAAATGCCATCAAATTTTGCAGGATCTCTCAGAGTTGACAGGTGCAAATTTCCCTATATTTTGGTTGCAATTGCACAGTGCATTCAAGAGTTATGGCAGTTTATGTCAAATAGGTTATGACTACTAATAATATCATAACCACTTTAGGAAAACTGTATTAAATATATGTAAAAACAAACAGGCTTCAGGATTCAGGCTCATCGAGATTTGAACAATTTGGTGAAAAGAAATAATAGTTTGATGGAAGACTTGAGAAAAACGCTGGTGCCTGTGATAATTGTCACTCCACACTGGTCCACAGGAGGTGCTGGACAGAGCCTTGTCGTTGGCCCGTGAGGGTGATGAACTCATCCAGAACTCCCACTACGCTGAGGACTCCATTCAGCCCAAATGCAGTGAGCTTAGAGCAATCAGTGAGAATGTGAGCAGCAACCTGAGGGCCAAGAAGGACCACCTCCTCAAAGCCATGGAGCTGCACCACTGTTTGGAGAGGGTGAGAAGACAAAACAAACACACACTCACAAGTGTAGTTCCCTCGTCTTTGTCTCTGTTGTGTGTTTTTTTTTTACTGATTCTTCCTCTGCTGTCCTCCTCAGGCTACTAAATGGGTGGATGATGGTATATACCTGCTGGCGTCTCAGCCAGTGGACAAGTGTCAATCACACGAGGGGGCGGAGTTAGCCCTGCAGGAGCTGGAGCGTCACCTGGATAACGCAGGCCAGAACCAGCTGACAGACCTCAGTACCATATGGAAAGAATATGAGGCAGTGCTCAACCAGCAGTTCAGGGTGAGACGACCAAACAAAGAATAAATGTGTTGCACTTTGACAATATTTCTCATATGTTTTGTTTCACAAAGAAGAGTTTTAGTTTTGTCTTTTGCTACACAGAAGAGGATGAACATGTTGTGGAATTAATTTTGCATTGTTCTGTCAGTTATCTGATCAGAAGACATTATGAGAGAGTTCTAAGATATTAATTGTGCTGGAAAAAAAGCAACCAAGATGATTTTTTATACTGTAAAGATACGCCAAAGGTTTACTACAAAATCCAAGCCTGTGTCACACAGTGTCAGGCAGTAAAAGCTCAGCAATGGCTTATAGTAATCCTCATAATGTCTCAAAATTAAAATAAATGTAACACATTTATGTTAATTTCAAATGATATGCTGACAGAAAAGTTACTTAAATAAGCATCAGGTATTACAGTACATGTCAGGTATTGACAGGTAACTTCCTGTTTATCAGGACCAAGTGGAGAAGGTTTTCCAGAAGCAGGCGTCCATGCAGGAGATGTTTGACAAGAGGAGGGTCAGCCTGAAGAAGCTAGCAGCCAAACAGACCCGGCCGGTGCAGCCGGTAGCCCCCAGACCCGAAGCCTTCATCAAATCCCCTCTCAGCTCGCCTGGCAAGTCTCCACACATCCACACCTGGACCATTTATTTCACACAATGCAGAGCCTTTTCAGACTTCTTTTCAGAGGCTTTTACGCTCTTCATTCTTTGCACAACCCTAATGCTATTCCCATTATGTAAAGCCCTTAAACGTACATTATCAGATTCTACATTTTCAACAGCCCTTGAACACTTGATAGAGTGGATGGATGATGTGGCTCTCACTTATGGCTTACACTGTACCTTGCCTGTGAAACATTTTTTGATTGTAGACACAAATAACCCAGAGATGGTAAGTGAGGAATAGGTACTTGTGGATTTACAAAATGTTTGACCAAAAGACGTACATGAGTGTCTGCTTATGAATTCTA
>NTHP01000056.1:546928-558427 GCA_003416845.1 Oplegnathus fasciatus
TCTATTATGAAATTTGCACATTAGGCTTTCTTCAGGGCACCTTTTGCATTTTCAGATAATGTAAGGGCAGCATGATGCATATTTTTTTAATTGTCAAGAAAGTGGTACTCTATCCACACTTTTCTTGTTTGTTCTGTAAATAAATTTATCCCACATGCTGAAATCATCAAGATATAGCCCTGGGCTATACTTAATCTTGCACACTCTATTGTCTATTTGTAGTTTTTTTTCTTTTTTCTTTAAATATATGTGTGTGTACATACACACACATATATATATATTTATATATATATACACACACATATTCTTTACCACATTGTAACGTTGTATATGTCAGACTATTAAAACTCCAAAACCATATCAAGTATTATGTTGCACAACAAATTGTGCAAAATCCCAAGGTGTGTTTGCAGCAGTATTTAAGGTAAAACACATAGACTGTACCAGCAGCAATCAACAGCATCAAGAAGAGAAATAAACACTATGTTGTCTGGTACAGGTGCCCCAGTAGAGTCATCAAGGTCTAGATCTATTACATCTAGGTAATTTCTAATAAAAGAAGCAGTTACAATTATTTCTTAATTCACTTTTACCTGTTTCATCACTCATATGTTCTAATTCTAGGGCACTTACAATTAATTTAAAATGACACTACTTAATGTAACCCAAAATGCTAAAATATATGGAGTTCAAAAGTGTGTTCTCTTACGTATATTACCAAGCGTATGATGCCTCAAATGTTATGTTGAACTGCTGAACAACCAAAACTATTCTGACTCTTTTTCTTCACCCCCTGCCACAGCACACAGAGCACAGCAGGAGAAAAACTGCTCAGAGACAGACTCTGGAAACAACTGTGAGAAAGTGAGTGAAGTGTTTTCATGATTCTGTTTGTGTCCAGTTGTTCTCTACTGTCTGTCGCTTATCACGGTGGTCTGATGTTGTAGTTTTTTTCCCCCCAGGGAAACGGCCAACTGCAGAACGGAGACAGTAACAGCAGACATGCCTCTCTGTCGGAGGAGGAGGAGAACCTGGCGGTGCTCAGGAGGTGAGGGATCAGCCTTCGCTCTTTCATCTGTAATCAAATTACATGGCAGATGGACTGTGTGAAAACAGCTCTCTCATTATCTATAGAGCTGTGCATCTACCTTTTCTGAGTGTTCCTGCACTAAATCCTTCATTTGATCTCTTTTTGTCAATCTGTCTCACCCTCTGTCCTCTCTCTGTCTGCAGGCACGTTATGAACGAGCTGCTGGAAACTGAGAGAGCCTACGTGGAGGAGCTGCTCTGTGTATTACAGGTGTTTACTCACTCCACAAAAAGGTTATTCTTTTCTGTGTTTTACTTTTCATTTCATGTTTTGTTTGTGTGTGTTACAGGGATATGCCTCTGAGATGGATAATCCAGCAATGGTTCACCTCATCCCCGCTCCTTTGCAGAACAAAAAGGAGGTTCTGTTTGGCAACATGCCAGAAATCTATCACTTCCACAAGAGGTGAAGGAGCGCCATCTGCCTGCCATTGATGATATCAGTCCACTGTGACATGACATGTTGTCAAGCTAATCAACTTTTTATTGTTTATCTTTTCTTCTTCTTCATCATCCTCACTCTTTTAACATGATTTTGTTGTTTTCAGGACGTTTCTGAGGGAGTTGGAGCAGTACACCGACTGCCCAGAGCTGGTTGGAAGGTGTTTTCTAGAGAGGGTGAGTGAATTAATGGGATTTTTTGTAGTGAGATTTTTAGCTCAAAGTTATAATACAAATTGTTTTCACTGCCTTCTTCTAGATGACAGACCTGCAGATCTATGAGAAGTACTGTCACAACAAGCCTCGCTCCGAAAGCCTTTGGAGGCAATGCTCGGACTGCGCCTTCTTCCAGGTGAACAGACAGTCAGCACCTTCAAGTTTTTAAGTAAATATTCTCCTCTGTGTTTTTATTTGACACAATTCTTTTCTTTTTTTTAAATTTCCATCAGGAGTGTCAGAAAAAGCTGGAGCACAAACTGGGCTTAGATTCTTATCTGCTGAAGCCTGTTCAGAGAATTACCAAATATCAGCTGCTACTGAAGGTACGATACATGTACTATCTGTTGGCTGCAGATCAACTGGACCGTTAAACTGCCTTTTCAGTGGGATTTCTGTTCTTCGGTCATTGCTATGAGCTGCATGTTTATTGTGTTTCTCACTACAGGAAATGCTGAAGTACAGTAAGAGCTGCGAGGGGGCCGGTGACCTGCAGGAGGCACTGACCTCCATCTTAGGCATCCTCAAGGCTGTCAACGACTCCATGCACCTCATCGCCATCACGGGATATGAGGTGAGGCATTAAACAGCTTATCAGTCACAGAGCACATGCTTTATATAAGAAGGTGAGCAGTACAGTAAAAAGGAAGGCGGAACACAAAGTATAAACAGGCCGCACATTAATAAAAAAACAAGAATTCATTCTTTCCTACTGGTGTAATTCAGATTCTTATTGTAAAGTTTATTTCACATAAACTGCTGCAGCTGTTCTATTGCCTAAATGTAAGGATATATACATCCAGCTTACACAACAGTATAGTACAATGATATATAATATAATAAGTGGTTCAAATACAATGAATGAATAAAAGCTGCACTACAACAGCGTGTTTGTGGGTCCAGCTAGAAGCAATTGTTTGAAATTTTGAATTTGAATTCAACACTCAAAAATCATGTAACATAATAAAAACTGCAAACGCACACACATAATATTTTATTAGGAGGAACACACATACTTGGCAGCTGCTTCCATGAAAATACAGACACATTATTCAGAGGACAGACACGTTCAGATCACAGACACTCCAGATGGACACTGGCACATAACACAGACTAGACAGAAAACAGATACGTTAAATGGAACAGAGATTGAGTTAAATATCAAATTATGGTCTCTATATGGTATTTTAGAACATCTCTATTTTACAGCATCTTTAACTCTCTCCTTTCTCAGGGTAATCTGAGTGAGCTGGGTAAGCTCCTAATGCAGGGCTCATTCAGCGTGTGGACAGAGCACAAGAAAGGTCACGCCAAGGTTAAGGATCTGGCCCGTTTCAAGCCCATGCAGAGGCACCTCTTCCTCCACGAGAAGGCCCTGCTCTTCTGCAAGAGGAGGGAGGAGAACGGGGAAGGCTACGAGAAAGCCCCCTCATACAGCTTCAAACAATCTCTGAGCGTGAGCACCTCTACAGTGGCAATGTTGAGAATGTTGCTGCATTTGTCTCTTATACTGCCATCTATTTATATTGATAAGATGTTTTATAATTTACTTTGCTGTCTTGCTTCAACAGATGAGTGCTGTCGGCATTACTGAGAATGCAAAGGGAGACAACAAGAAGTTTGAAATCTGGTGCAACTCCAGAGAAGAGGTCTATATTGTTCAGGTATGTTAACACAGAAAAAATAACAGTCTGTTGATATTCTACATTTATCTTATTGTCAATAAATCCCATGAAAGGATCTAACTAATAAGTATGGTCTTTGTAGCCAAAGCCTGATTCCTCTGTGCCATAGTGTCGTCTACGTTCTGGTGCCGTATGTGGTGGATTTTCTTTGTCTGC
The DNA here is from genome assembly GCA_003416845.1 of Oplegnathus fasciatus. NCBI lineage: Eukaryota > Metazoa > Chordata > Actinopteri > Centrarchiformes > Oplegnathidae > Oplegnathus > Oplegnathus fasciatus. The sequence continues at coordinate 550,516 of NTHP01000056.1, forward strand.
TTCAGCGTTTGGATGACTGAGCGTCACATACTTTAGTGATTGCACTTACGCTCTAAGAAACGTGGGATGAGGTACTACTACCCTCACCTGACAAGTGACTGGAAATACGGAGACACAAACTTCAGCAGAGACTGAGTGTAGTTCAATTCACGCAGGTTTATTTGCACCAAAACAGAGTACAAGCAAACCGTGTTGTCTCAACAGCAACCAACTATAAAAAGGGAAGTTACAGAATTTTATACCCAAGCAGCAGGTGGTGGCTGTCACGTCTAGCCCGATCCATTGCTCCCTTTGGCGAGGACTTATGACAGGACCCAACTCTCAAACCGGTCCTATACAATACCATCTGACCTTGAAGGAGTATTTTTAATCCAGCAGTTATCCTACTTTTCACAGTCTGCTCCTGTTTTGCATCCATACCTGTCAGATCACGGTAACCATTAATTTCCTTGTCCTCCCACTGTTGGTGTGAGCACAGCTACCAGCCGCCGGGAACAATGGTGTCAGGCTAACACCTGCATTAGGAGTGTGACTGCCACAACCCCCCCGGGTTCTTGGGCCCTTCTCACAGTCTGGTTTTCCTGCATGTTTGTTACACAGAGATTGTATGATGAGAGATGCTAGGTGAGTACATTTAAGGGAATACATTATTATCTAATACATCACGGATTCAAAAGTGAACACATTATAATCTGATACATCATAAAATCATGGTACTGTACTTATGTGTGCAGCACAATTCATTTCCCACTTCCACACGTAAGTTCTCACTTGCGCTTATAAAATAATCTCAGGCTGAAAATTAGCCCTAATAAATGCAAAATTTACTGTTGTTTTAGTAATGTTTGATGTGTCCAGCTGTTTTAGGAAATTACTGAGCCTTTTAAGAAAAATTAACTATATATTTGTGACCCATTTTTAAAGACTGACATCTTCGGTAGGAACGACTGCGCTTGGTGCTGACATGATAGGGAAGTTGGGAAGTATTGAGACAGACTAACACATTGTTGGTTTTTGGTCTTCTTTTATGGAATTTGTTGACAATAAGAAAAATGCAAAATAACAGCAAGTCTTATCCTTTAAGTACAATGTACTGTATTTGAACAATGTGGACATGTGACATATGGATGTCTACCTCCAGGTAACAGTGGTAAGCATTATACACTTTACAATGAGCCTTTAATATTTATTTAACCGTCCTATTTCAGGCACCAACGGCTGAAGTAAAAACCACTTGGGTAAATGAGATCAGAAAGGTTCTGACGACCCAGCTGGAAGCGTGCAGAGGTACAGAGAGAGGGTGTACTAAATGTGATGTTAACACTAATATCCATGTTTAACCAGAAACTGAAACACTTATATTTTATCAGTATGATTATCAGTTTTCATTATCAGTGATTATGAAAGAAAAATCTTTTCAAATGTTCCAACATGGGTGTTTTGAAGTGGTCGTTCTCCCTCGCTGTGTTTCAAAAGCCAGCCAGCAGAGGGCACCAGACCAGGTTTTCCAGTTCCCTCCTGTGCCAAGTGGAACAGTGAGTCTCAGGTAAGTCTGTATTTCCCCACCTCATTTCTTCTCCCTCACAACTTAAATGATTTGTGACAGCCTTTTTTAAATTAATCTGTGTATAATCAGGAACAATTTTCTTCTTTTGTCCACCCACAGCCCATTCAAGTCTGGTCAGAAGAGCTTTAAAAAGGGAGAGGAGAAGAAAGTGGAGCCCTGCAGCCCCGATGCCAACTCCTCTTCTTCACCAAAGCCCACAGGAAAAGGTAAGTAAAGTAAACCCTTATTTATTTTTTTTAATAAATCTTCCTTTAGCATTTGTGGTATATGTATTGTACAAACTGCACTTATTGTGTACCTCTTTGTGATTAACCCATGTCTTAACTTCTGTCTTTTCCACTGAATCATATAACTTCTTCCCTCTTTATTCCTTGTCTCCCTTTACACTCGCTGAACTCACCTTCTTCCTTCCTTCCTGTTTGTCTGGCCCCGTCTTCTTGCTTTTCCCCTGGGTCAGATGAGGTTGTGACAAGCCCTACCTCAGACAGAGCTGCTGTGGCTAAAAAGCGCTTTACTTTACAGGGCTTCAGTAACCTCAAAGCTCAGAAAGGTAACTGCAGGCCATTGTCTGTTTCACATCCAACATATCACGTCATCTTCTGCATTTGTGGAATGAAAAAAGTGCATTTTCATTTAGTCAAAGTCAAAGAATTTTGTTGAGTCATTTAAAGAATAGACATTTTGGAAATATGCTTATTTGCTTTCTTGCCAAGAGTTAGATGAGAAGTTAGATACCACGCTCGTGTCTGCATGGTGTCGACAGGACTCAAGAAAGTTACTGCTCTCTGCCAAGAAATAGTCCGGCTCATACCTCCCCCTAAAACCGCAATTTGTTGTTTTTAAATTAAATGTAATTAAACAACCCAACTACAACGTGTTAGCTAATGAGCTAACTCAAGGCAAGAAGGTTAAGCGAATAAGTGTATTCCCTAAACGTCGTACTACTCCTCGACTTAAGTCTCTGCAGGACAAAATAAATATAGAAGAATGTATTTTAAAGACTTTTGCTCAGTAGGTCAAATACTGCATGCTTCCCTCCACAGAGCCCTCAACTACTGATGATAAAAGTTTTACATTACCCATGATGATCTTCCTGTCACCAGGTATCACACAGCTCTATACCCTGGCTTTATTTAATCACAGCTTTGACTTGTCATAGAAGGTAAAGCACAGGTGTTACTAACCACATTAACAATGGCTCTGTTCTATTGAAGTGTCCCAGTAAGACATGACAGTGTGACGGTGAGCCAGCAGGCACAATACCAAAACCCTGAAACTGCTATCATTCATTTTTATTATTTACACCTGTGCTTTTCCTACTGTGACATGTCAAAATGTCTTCTCTGAAAAAGCCCTGTGTTGCTGATGCGCTCTTTTAAGGCAGCCTCTTCCATTCGACAAGCATCACAACATTGCTCCCCATATTAGAGTTAGTTTTCTACCTCTGTGTTAGTTGTCTTTCCTCAACCTTCCTGATCCAGCTGTTGGTTCACCTTGCGTCTGTGTCATTTTAGTTGGAGCTGAAAATTAGCTGTTTACCATGTGACCCTTGTGCTTTTCTCATGAAAAATTGCCTTTTGAATGTCAGTATTTTGGTCGTGATTTCTTTTCTTGCCTCAACAAACCTTCCTTGTCCCTCCGTTCTCTTGCTCGATGGTAGGATCGCCCACAAGCCCTGATCACAAGACGAAACGCCAGAGCGATCCCACGCCATTCGGCTTCAAAGGTAGTTAGCCTGTTCAACAATAACTACATGCTTTCCCTGTCTGGTTAGTTGTTCATCCATGATGCCTGAGCACAGCCTTGGTCTCTAACAAAGATGAGTTTCATTGGCTGTAGCTGCTGCAGGCTGAGTGACTAGCTGTGTTTCTGTTGCCTCCTGTCCCTCAGATGCAGGTCCTCCCCCCCTCCACCTGAGCAGGGCCAGGTGGTTCAGCACCTCTAGTCTCTTACAAACAAAGTGGAGAGGTACAGTGGCACTGGCCGGCTCGCGCTGGCTGTGTGTCGGGCCCACTGTTTCACTACTATAAACCCTTTGTAGAGCATCTTTCTCAGTTTTTGCTTCGCCGTCCCACACCTCCACGTTCCTCTCAGGCTTAGTGAAAATCATAGAAATACACACTGATATGGAGGGATTTCTGCCTGCCACTTTTCCTTTGTTTGAGTCAGTTTAAAATATGGAGGTGCATGCCCGTCTCCCCGGTCTTAGAGTTTTTTTGGTAATAGCTGTGGAACTGATTGTGTCATGCTGGGATTCCTGGGATTAGCTGTTCTTCCTTCTCTGTTCAAAACAGCATTTTTGTGGTTCTTCCTCTCACTCTTGCACACTTGTAGATCTCTCACTGCAGGTCACGCACATGTTTGACAGCAGCTGAAGCTGGAAGTTGCTGTAAACTAAACACCTGTGTTGTCCCTCCTCCCCTCAGGCTGGAACAAGGCCTCTCTGTCGCTGGATGCCTCAGAGGAGCATGACGGCTATTCCAGTGCCGAGGATCCTCTTAACTCTGACCCAGAGGACGACAGCAGCAAGAAGCTGGTGAGTCACCGTGTGTGACAAACATGTGTCAATCTGTCTGTAGGCCTACTTGTATTAATCACATTGTGGGGACAAAATCCAAACGCAGTCAAATTAGGAGGCTGATCCCGACAAGGTAAACCACTGAATGTTTAGCATTTTTGTTAAGTTTAGGGTAGAGTTGTAATTAGGCATGTAGTGGTTATGATTATGGTAATAAAGGGAATAAATGTGTCCTCCAAAGTGACAAAAACTTACTCAACAGGCCTTAACAGGACATGAAACAGAACATTTTAATGCTACAATATTACACGTGTAATTATTAGCATCTGGATTAGTAACGTGATCAGATCATAATGATCCATTTTACTGTGAACACTGATTTGTCTTTTTTGCCCATACAATATACTGTAATTCTTAGGGTTCTTTTTCAAATACTGTGTCCTGTCTTGGCAATCAAATATAAAACACTGTCTAGATTACACATGCATCATACTGGTTGATTTGAAACTATCTTCCTAAAACAAGTACTCTATGTTATGTAAAATTGACTTTTTTATCAACATGTCTAATTTCTCAATTATGTATTTCTTTCCTCCTTGGTAGATAATGGAGTAAACCGCATGTCATGTGCCACATATGACATTCTGCATAGCTAACTTTTCAGTTTTAATAAATGTTGGGGTTTTGTTTATGTTTTCTTACAGCAGCAATAAATTTAACATATTATCACCTTATTGCCATATTATCACTTTTTGCTGTTGTTTCAAACATGTCAGCAAAAAAAATATTTTTATCACCTACTTACACTTCCAGCAGACACAGAGCAACATTAACATTCATTAGGAGTCGTGTTTCTGGCCACGACATTTGTCAGGTTTGGTCTCTACCGACTCCTGAGGGAAATATCTGGCTCTTTAGCTGCTAAATTCTCCTCTGTGTTCACAAGCTAGGCGCTAACTTTGTCTGTCTTTTGTTTTACGCTAGGCAGGTAGCATACAGTGGGTTTATCAGAGCATTTTCATTGAAAACATCTGCCAGCTGTGGCTGGAAATGAGGTTGATGAGAGCAGGGAGACTGAACCAAAACAATGAGCTCAAAGACACTAAAACATTCCACTGTGCTGAGGGCATCTGCAGAGTTGGGTAATAATTATTTGTGGGTTCATTGCTACGAACGACCCCTTTCAAATTACGTATAGTTATTTGACCCATTTTTATTATAGAAATATTGATTAGTGCAGCTTTAAAGTTGACACACGTTGATTGTGTCGTCCATTCGTAGCACAAAACTATCATACATGTTAAAGTGCTAACTTTCTAATTTTAGTACGTATCCTTTTCTGTTTCCTTATCTCAACTTTGAACAGAGTGCCGGCAAATACACAGTGATGGCTGACTATGAGAAAGGCGGCGCTCAAGAGCTCTCAGTGAAGAGCGGAGACATGGTGCAGCTGGTCAAGGAGGGGGATGATGGACAGTGGTGAGAATACAGCCTTACTGCTGCCTATGAGAAGAAAATAAAAATATTATAAAAGCACTACTATAATAGTACTTTTGTGTGTGTGTGTGTGCGTGTGTCATACAGGTTTGTACGTAACCTGAGCTCTTCTAAGGAGGGCTGGATCGCAGCGGCTAATCTTATCACGCTCATTGGAAAGTCCAAGTCTTGCCAGTCTCTCACCAGCTCAGGTATTCAAACAAACAATCCCAAAAAAAGTGTGTGACAAATAAACAGATAGTTGCAAGAGTACTACATCTGACATTAATCCTCAACATGTGTGTGTGTTTCTAACAGAAGGCAGTGGCTCTGGAAACCTCAGCACATCGTCCAGCTGCAGTGAGACCTACACAAGCTTCTCCGACATCAAACCCTGAACTCCTCAGCACTTCCTCCATCACCAAACTGCCCTTGTGAATGCTAGCATCATGTGGCTATCTGTGCTGTATTGCCAACATCGGTACTCATAAGAATTTTGCCAGGTCTCCACAGAAAGCTGTATTTTTTCAGTTTTTAAAATCATGCACATGCACCAATTATAAAGATAATATGTTATACATGTGCACATGTTATAGATTTGATTGTGGTGCAATTGTGCGGTGAAGAAAAATACATCACAGACAGTAATTTCACAGTATAGTAAAGTGATCTTCCTCTAGTCATACACTTGTCTGTATATTTTTTATGAAGAACAGAGGATCCCTGTGTAATGTAATAGATGTATGAATGGGCCAGCGGGACTGATCTCAATTAATGCATCTATTTGTGTTCACATTGAAAGTGGAGAAAGATGAGTGATAATATGCAGATGACAGTTCATCTGCACTAATTCACCAGGAGTTTGTAATTCCACTGTTACTGTAAATAAAAAAAGAGGGAGATGAATACGTATGGCTTGTTTAGCTTGAATGTTGAATGAGTCTAAACACCCCCTGTCCTCTGCTTTTTTCCCTTTACATGTGTTTATTTATTTGTAAGAAACGAAAAAGCCCACATATTAGTCACTTTTTAATTTGCTTCCCATCTCTTCTTTTCTTACTGTCTTTTTTTCTCTCTTCTTGTCTGTCATCTGTCTCTCTGTTGTCATTAGAAACCTGTTCTGCCACCTGCTGCCCAGACTTTGTGTATGAGCTTTAGTCTTTTGCAAGTGTCTGACGGCCTCGTAGTCGAACTCTGTGGGTTTTCATGTACGCAGCGGTTTAAAAATGTTTCTCCATGTGAATAATCAGATCACTGTATAGCGCTAACTTATTCCCCCGTGGAAGGATCATGTTCTGAATGTAGATATTGTTCATTAATATCTGTCTGTCATCAAATGTTTGTTATTTGAGATGCTATATTGTACATTAAGTATGGTGATGTCACTACTTTGTGACTTGTCTAATTTTTTTTACATAAACGACTTGTGATAATTCAGTCAGTGTCTCTTCTTTTGCTTTGTGTGTGTCTATAAATGAAGGCTTGATACTTGATTGCTCTTATTTCTCATTATCGTTCTTCACAGCTCAATACTGATCCTTTTTTCTACAGCTAAAGTAAATAATGCATTTCTGAAACATCTGCAGCATTCGTGGGTGCAGATTTCACCTTCAGACAGACAGGCAGACAAGGCCTGGGACCAGAAATGAAAGTGAAACTGTCCAACTGGGTTGCCAAGTTTGTTAAAACCCACCATTCATACTTTTATCAGAAATACGTAGACCAAATATATTGCAGTGAAAGACACTATTGTAATCTTTTTTTCCTTTGATTTTGAAGTGAGTGAAATGAGGTATGATAAGTATGGCCAGAAAATGTGTTTATAAAGCCACAAATCTCAGCAACAGAACAAACCTTTGTTGACTACAGCAGGTGAAAACTCACCACATAAAGCCTTCTGTGAAAGAAAATGATTATGAAATTAATAAAAATATGTTTGTGTTAGAATGAAATTAACATATAAAGCATTTTAAAATGAAAAAAAGATAACCATTTACAGAGGGCAGCTGTTTAATGTTATGATTTGAACGGGAGCCACCCAAATAAATAAAATGAGAACTATAAATTAAAACCACGAATTTATGTAGAGACAGGTGACAAATTAAAGTAAAAACCAACATAAAGTGTCTTAGTAAGATGTTGGGCCACCACGTGCCGCCAGAACAGCTTCAATGCGCCTTTGGCATAATTCTACAAGTCTCTGGAACTCTCCTGGAGGGATGAACACCACCTTATTTGGTGTTTTGATGATGGTGGTGGAGAGCGCTGTCTAACACATCAGTCCAAAATCTCCCATAGGTGTTCATTTGGGTTGAGATCTGGTGACTGCGAAGGCCATAGCATATGATTCA
>NTHP01000056.1:558442-594222 GCA_003416845.1 Oplegnathus fasciatus
ATTTTCATACTCATCAAACCATTCAGTGACCCCTCGTGCCCTGTGGATGGGGGCACTGTCACCCTGGAAGAGACCACTCCCATCAGGATAGAAATGTTTCATCATAGCATAAAAGTGATCACTCAGAACAACTTTGATTTGCAGTGACCCTTCCCTCTAAGGGGACAAGCGGACTCAAACCATGCCAGCAAAATGCCGCCCACAACATAACAGAGCCACCGGATCCCCTCACAGTAGGGGTCAAGCATTCAGGCCTGTACCGTTCTCTCGGTGTACGCCACACATGCACTCGCCCACTTGTCGACACTTTAGTCACTGTTTCTATTGAAACACGAGCCAGTTGAGCAGTCTTTGTGACTGAAGCTCCTGCCATTCGTGCCCCAACAATGAGCCCTCTATCAAAGTCACCTAGATCTTTTCCTCTTGCCATCTTGATACAAAATCAGAATCAACTGGGCCTGTTCAGCATTTTTATACATGCCACAGAACATGATTGGATGTTAATTGCTTAATTGTACCATGCAGTGCACCTGTGTGGAAGCACCTGCATTCATTATGTTTCTCCACTCATTTATTCAGGTTTTTCCTTTAATTTGTCACCCGTCTGTAGGTGATGACCAGTGATTGCTGGAATTCAATCCAATCCAAGTTCCCCAATCCATCCTTCATTATAAACACACTATAATATTTCTGGAAAAATAATATACTATCTTCATGGTCTGTAGCTACCATTGAGGACACCAAAGTCATGTCCCCAGTAATATTTCTGGAATTGTTTTGTTTATAATGACTTAAAGAGGAGTTACATTCTACCATTACACGTACAGTATATAACACATGCTGATTTTTTTGTTGTTTTTAAAGGCTGATTCTTTAAAGGCTGTTTTGGGTCAAAAAACGAAAAGAAAAGAAAATATGGAAGAAATATAGTATTTAATCTCTGGCAACAGGTCCTAGATAGGGACTGCAGATGAAAATTAGATTAAGATCGCTCTGGTACAATACATCAAATGGTAACATCTATGTTTAATATTGTACACCCCTTACAAATTGAGTAAAATATTAATTAAAAAATAGATCACAGAGAGAATACATTTTTAAAAAGTGTTTTTTCTTTTAAATACTATTGATTTTGGTTGGTGGCTAGCCAAAAATGTATTTAGGTGGTGGGGTTCTTCAACGGTAAATTATACATAACCTCAGTATTTATGAAATCCTGGCTACAGTCCTGATTATCTTGTGGGGGAAACATAATATAGTTATACAAAGGAGATATGTATAGACGTTGTTCAGGACACAGGACTTTTGTTCCAACAAATAGTTTAGTTCTCAAGAGATTAAACTAAACCTGTGGGATTTCGGCAGGTCGACGGGGGATATTTCAGATAGAACCTGGCAACCGCTAACCAAAAGAATGGGCGGCGAACCATTCAAGAGGAAGTTGTTTATGAGCGTAGTACAACGGCTCTCATCTAATGTGGACGTATGTAAATTGACTGTAACCCTGCGTAAACATAATTAGACACTTTATTTTAGAAAAAAAAAGAGTTTATCTGCCGTCAGTCGATAGAAATGGGCCACGGTCACAAAGTGTCCTGCATACTGTGTCTGCGGTCCGAAGAGACGAAGATAACCGGAGCGTTATCGACTAAAGATCAAGTAACGGCTCATCAGAACTGTCTGGTAAATATTAGCATTTTTCATTCACTTCTGATTAATAAGTTAGCCTCGGAGCTAAAGTTAGCAAGCTGGGTTGAAATACTGACTTCTGAGGAGACCCCTCCTCAGGCTGAAGGGAAGAGACAGAGACTGAACGTTATTTTTATTGAAATGTTTGACATCTTCCTTTGAAAACATGGAGGCAGATGAGAGGGCAGAAACTCGTGTGCAGCTCCTCCACATATACTGAGTCGATAAAGGATGAGGTAACTAGTTAATGATTATGTAGGGCACATTTTTGCAGTCAATTTAACAGTAAAATTATTGCCTAGAGAACTTTAATCACCTCTTTCCTCTTGGCATTTTTGATGAGGATGTTTTAAATTTGGTTATTAACAATGGTGGAATGTAACTAAGTACTCAGTATAATTAATGTGGTTCACTTACTTACTTCTGCTACTTCATACTTCTACCCCGGTACATTAATGTGACAGCTGTGGTTACTGGTGACTTTGCAGACTATAAAACCTGTAATCAGTTTAAAATATACGTGGTTATAGATTAAACAGTGTATCTGTCATTTAAGGGTGCAGGACTTTTACTTGTAATGGAGTATTTGTATACTGTTTTACTGCTACTTTTACTCAAGTAAAGCATCTGAATACTTCTTCCACCACTGGTTATTCAAGAGTTGTGACCGAGATCTGTACTGATATACTGAGCAGGATATTTTGCAGTTGAAAAATAAACTTGCTCTGTGATGGATAAACAATATAATGGAAACCAGAGCTGAAACAATTAGTTGATTAACCAGTCAACAGAAAGTGTATCAGTAACTATTCTGATAATTGATTTATCTTTTAAGGGATTTTCTAAGCAAAAAACGTCCGAAATGCTCAGATTCCAGCTTCTCAAATGTAGATAATTTCAGGTTTTCTTAGTCTACTGTGATAGCAAACTGAGTACCTTTGGGTTTTGGACTGTAGACGACACCCTGGGAACTTGTGATATTTTTTCCCTTTTTTACTGACCTTTTTTGACCAAACTGTTAATTAATTAATCAAGAAAATTATAAAATAAAATACCAGATTAACCACTAATGATAATAATCATTATTTGCAGCCCTGATGGAGACACTGTTTCGAAATGACCTCAAACATACACTCAGTGGCCACTTTATTAAGTACACCTAAGTACAATCTAATGCAGTTCAATGCTATAAATTTACCTTTACAAAGTTGTTCAGTTTTTGTTGACTTTGTCTGAAATGTGTAAATTCAATTAAATGTTTTAGCATTGAGGTAGTGGTGCTGTTGTACTGAACTGCATTATATTCAGGTGTTTCTAATATTCTGACCCCCTCATGTTTGTTAATAGGGAGGACAAAAAATTAGAAACATCTCTCAGTATAATGTAGTCCAGTTTCAACACCACCTTTAACTGTGACCTCTATGCTAAAACACATAATTGTCTTTACACATTTCAGACAAAGTCAACAAACATTACAAACTTCATGAAGGTAGAATTTATAGCAGAGCTGTTGTTTGAATTGCATTAGATTGTACTGGTGTGTAACAAAGCAGCCACTGAGTGTATTTTGGCATTTCTGTTCTGCAGTTTCTTGTTACGTATCAGCTGACACATTTGCCAATATTGCGATTACATCTGCGATCAGCCATATTACTGCAGCTTGAGATTTCATATCTGGATGACATTACACATCTTTGTTGACTTGGACAAAGGTCATGTGTACAAATTTGCAAGATTTCTATGTATATTGTATAAAGGATAAGCCTGTGAATATTCTCATTCATCCAGGTCATGATTATCTCAAGGAAATTGAATCGAACGCAACTGGATTTTTGGTTTTGTCTGTGAAGACGTTTCACCTCTCATCCAAGAGGCTTCATCAGTTCGTGCTTGTTTGACCAGGCTAGACTGGTCCAACTAGCTGGTGTGGAGATCTGGGTATTTAACCTCTTAGGAGGCGGTCACAAGGCCAATGATGTCATTGGGTCGTTGGTGTTCCATTTGCCAACGACAGTCGTTAGAGTGACGGTCGTTGGGGATGGTGAAACGATGGTTTCGACTTCGTTAGTGCTCTATTGTGTTATAACGACAGTCGTTGGAGTCACCTGAGGCCATTTGTGAACGGCTGTTGTTCTTAGAGGNAATCTAAGAAGGGCAAACTCTTGTCCTTAACATCTTCTCTGGTGAACTTGATGTTTCTGTATAAAGGATATCACCCTTCATTTATGCTTTTAATGCATAGATGTCCAATAAGGCCTTTATTTACACGTGATGTTTATTCCTGCTCCTACAGTGAAACACTTGAATGTGTGTCTTTGTGTTATTGTCCAAGACATTTTGTACTCACTCATGTTGTTTCTGTTTTCCAGTTATTTTCCTCTGGTATTTACTGCCGTGATTCTCCACAGTTCGACGATCTGTTTGGTTTCTCTGTGGAGGATGTGATGGATGAGGTGAAACGAGGAAGCAAACTGGTAAAGATTATTGACATTTTCAGATATGAAAAGGCCTGATCCATTGATTGTGTGCTGGTAAGCCATTTTTAGTTGTGTTACTCATTTGTTTGCATTAGAGTTGTAACAAATGTAAGAGAAAGGGTGCCACTGCCGGGTGTGAAGTCAAACGCTGCAAGAAGTCCTACCACTACCCGTGTGCTGTTGAGGAAGGAGCTAAGGCTATTGAGGACGAAGTCGAGGGGAATTATTGGTTAGTCCAACATACCTGTTGCCTGTATGTCTACAAAAAATTTTGTTGGAAGAAACATCTTTGTTTAATTGCAGTTGAGAATGAATTCATCATTTATTTTGGTTTGATTGTAAAAGTATCTTACGTGTTTTCATGCTTCAGGCTGTACTGCGACAGACACTATCAAAAAAAACAAGGTAAGTGGGGGTCTCAGACTTTTTGTCCTTCTTCCTGTCTTCCTGTAAACAATCAATGTATGACATATCGTGTGTTGAATTTTTCTTTTACATTTCCAGGAAACGACGGTTCTGTAAATGGACATGCATCTTCCTTCTCAAAGCCCCAAACTTCCAAAAATGCCAGTGAAGCCGGATCATCTAAGGTTTGACTGATGGAACTACTACACTTAAGGCAAATCACTTAAAACTGCAAATCTTAAAAAAAGGCTCTGTCATTTCCTAGCTGGGCACTGTAGTATTCAGCAAACATGAGTCAAGCAGGAGGAAATAGTGCATTTGTTGGGGACTATTTTCAGGGGCGGATTAATACACATTTTGTGCTCTACAACAGCAGGATATTAATACTGTATGTGGGACTCAAAATAAACCACAGTGGCTCATGATAATAAAGAATAATAAATAAATAAACATTTTTTGGACAACAATGGAGGTCTATGACAGAGAGGAATAAGCTATATCAGGGTTTGGATACGCAGACAATACTTATTAATAGGATCGATTAATTATTGGTTTTGCTTTTTTCTTAGGATTCATCAATGTTATGAAAATGCTATTTATTTCTGGAAGTAAACTGTAATTAAATGTTTCTGTAGCCCAAACAATTAAAGTTTAAATAACTTGTGCAGGGCTGAAAACTCCAAAGACACAGGAGGGTTTTATCTGGCTCCAAACCCTGTTTAGCAAGTAATGATATCCATATTTTATTTTTTATGAGGTATATTGCTTTGCCTGTGAGAAGACGGGGAATATCAGCTTGAAAAGTTTGTCTAATAGTATTGTTGTGTAAGTATGTTCCCATTTTCTAAATATCTTCCTTTATACGTCTATAACCAAATATTTATTTTTCTAACATAAATATCTGATCACGTTATAACAGCCATGCATCTGTGGTTTTAGGTTATATTGTGAAAAACATGCTCCTACATCACATAAGAGGAACACCAGCGGTAAGTCCTGCTCAGAGCGCATGTCAAGTTGGCAAGTTGTTTTTCTTCTTAGTACTGTGGAAACCACTTATAGTGATCACGGTCCCAAAAAGCTTGGGACAGAGTCATTCCTATACAATTACTGTTTAAATAAGATAAGATACACCTTTTTCCATTGTGGGATATCTCCTGGAGTGTTATTTGTGGGAGGTTTATATTTATGTTTAGATAATGTTCATGTTTGGTTAATATTTATGTACTGTGCTGTTAGATGATGGTGGGTTAACATGCCGGAATGATTGGTTTGTTGTTAGTTAATGTGTCTGAATAATCCCCATGAGGGATGGGTCATGTAAATGATACTATAGTACAGCAATATAACATAGAATAGAATAGAGTGTCTTATGGTACAGTATAATATATAACAGTATAATCTCTCTCTCTATATATATATATATATTATAATATATAACAAAAATATCAACAAGTATGGCGAAGTATTTAATCAGTCCAGCAGAGAGACAATGGGGAAGGAGAGGTGAGGCGAGTGTCTCGAGTGTACCAGACACTGTGGAGAAATGGGTCTGTGTGTGTGTTGTGTGGTGTTATAGACTGTGGTCTCCGCTACTGTTGTACAATTTGATGGCAGCAGGTACCGTTTTGCACCTGGGTGGGATGATCTGGTGGCTGAATGAGCTGCCCATCTGCCACAGCTCGTGAGGATGAGAGGGGTTGTCTAGGATGGCTTTGATTTTGTCCTCCATCCTCTTCTCCGCCACTGACTCCAGACTGTCCAGTTCCAGCTCGAACACAGAGCTGCCTTTCCTCACCAGCTTGTTCAGTCTGCTGGCCTCACCTGCCTTGATGCCACCACCCCAGCACACCACAGCAAAGAATAGTGCACTGACTACTATAGACTGATAGAAGATCTTCAGTAGCCTGTTGCGCACACTGAAGGATCGGAGTCTCCTCAGGAAGAACAGTCTGATTTGTCCATTCCTGAAGAGGGCGTCTGTGTTGTGAGACCAGTCCAGTTTTTTATTGATTTGGACCCCAAGGTACTTGTTTGAATCCACCCTCTCCACTTGCTCTTCCTGAATAATAACAGGGACGGGGGCATCCTGTTCCTCTGGTAGTCCACCACCAGCTCCTTGGTCTTTCTGATATTGAGCTTCAGGTGATTGTTGTTGCACCATGTGATGAAGCTGTCTATCAGTCCTCTGTATTCCTCCTTGTTGTCATTGTTGATGCATCCAACAATGGAGAATTTGTCAGAAAAATTTTGGAGGTGGCAGGAACCAACCGCAAACAACCGCCAAAACAGTTCTTTAAAGTGCGCCGGTGTTGCTCACAACCTCAGAGGCACAGCCATCCACTCTGACATACTGTGGCCGGCCAGTGAGGTAGTCCATAATCCAGGATGCTGTGTCGGGGTGCAGATGCATCGCCAGAAGCTTTTCCCTAGAAGGCAGGGCTGGATGTTGTTGAAAGCGCTGGAGAAGTCAAAGAACATGACTCTCACAGTGCTGCCTTGCTTCTCCAGGTGTGAGAGGGATCTGTGAGTCAGGTAGATGATGGCATCCTCCACTTCAATGTTTGGTTGATATACAAACAGTGACGTGAGTGCCACAGGTCTGTAGTTGTTGAGAGCGCTGGAACGTCCTTTCTTGGAACAATGCAGGAGGTCTTCCATAGTTTAGGCACCTTCTTCAACATCAAGAGAAGAGGTGCTGGAAGACTCCCTCAAGCTGCTCAGCACACGCTCTGAGAACCCTGGGACTGATGTTGTCTGGCCCACTGGCTTTGTTGGTTTGGAGTCTGGAGAGCTCCGTTTCTACCTGGCTGGGGACTGGGAGATGGTGTGGGATGCAGTAAGTGAAAGTCCAGCAGTGGTTGACATGTCATGGAGGGGGATGGGGGTTGCGATGCACTGTCATCCATTGACATGGTGGTGTTTGGTAGGAGACAGCTGGAGGGTGAGGAAGGGCTGTCCTCTGAAGCTAAGGGTGTACTGAGAGAGGGGGAGGTGGCCATGTCATTGATGGGGAAAAGAAGTCCATAGCAGAGATGTGAATGGGGGCAGTGATGGTGGGTGGGAGCCTAGACACACTATCTGAGCACACAGGGGTGGGAGTTGTGTCGAACCTATTGAAGAATAGGTTCAGCTCAGTAGCAAATTTTGGGTCCCCTTGAACTCCAGAGACAGGCATGCTGCAGCCTGCCATCCGTTTCATCCCATTCCACACCTCCTTTGTACTGTCCTGTCCCATTTTGGCCTCCATCTTCTCCCTGTAGTTGTTCTTGGCCTCTCTCAGTTTCCTCTTTAACCCCTTTTGGACAATCCGGAGTTCCTTACGATCTTTGCCATGAAAGCTTGTTGATCCAAGGTTTACTGTTGGAGAAACAAGGACCTTTTTGGACGGGACAATGATGTCCTCAAAGAAGCAGATGTAGCCTGATGCAGTGAGAGAGCCCCTCAGTGTCACCCCCATAGTCCTGGAGGGTCTCCTCTGCATCCTTAGACCAAACCTTCACAGTCCTTGTGGTGACCACCTGTTGTTTCACCAGTGGCTTGCAGGTGGCTACAAGATGTATCAGGCTGTGGTCTGATTCTCCGAGTAGGGGGAGGGAAGCGGAGCTGTGTGCCCCCTTGACTTGACATATAAGGTCCAGGATTTTATTCTCTCTCACTGCACAGTCTACATATTGTCTAAAGTATGTCAGGACAGGAGAGAGGGAGGCATGATTAAAATCTCCACTGGTCATTATGAGGGCGCCGGGATGCTGCGTTTGAAATCCCGCGATGACTGAATGACTGACGTCACTCGCTGCAGCAGCAGATGGTAGAGTGTAAACAATCACAGCGATGCCGCGCGAGAACTCCCGTGGCAGATAATATGCTCTCCGTCCGCTTACACCAATCAAGTAGTCCGCTGACAGTGTTCATTTTGTGTCTTTTCATGCATGACAACATATGGGAGGTGTTTTTTTAAACTACGGTAATTCTATTTTTTTTTTTTACTTTGCCTCGTGATAACCCGTCTGCTTCCAGCTGGCCACCTGAGGCTGGTGCGGCATGCACACTGAAATCATGACGGGAAAAAGAAAGTCATTTTCTCTCAATGAAAAACGTAGTCTCCTCGAAGCTTATGACAAACTGCCAAAAACGAGCCAACGAGATGCAGCAGCGAAACTTGGTGTTCCTCAGGCGACCTTGTGTAGTCTTCTCAAACAACGAGAAACAGTCATGGCTGCTAGTGATGGACACAGAAAACGAATGCGCACGGGGAA
Organism: Oplegnathus fasciatus; assembly: GCA_003416845.1. Taxonomy (NCBI): domain Eukaryota; kingdom Metazoa; phylum Chordata; class Actinopteri; order Centrarchiformes; family Oplegnathidae; genus Oplegnathus; species Oplegnathus fasciatus. Next base: position 567,273 of record NTHP01000056.1, read on the forward strand.
AGCACCTGTGGTTGAAGCCGCCCTCGTCAAGTGGATTGATAACGCCCGGTCACGCAATGCCCCCTTGAGCGGGCGCTTGCTGAGGGAAACGGCAGAAGAATTGGCAGCGAGCCTGGGAGAGGACAATTTCAGAGTTTCCATAGGCTGGCTTGAGCGATTTAAGAAGAGAGAGAACATCGTGTTTAGGAAACTGCACGGGGAGGCTGCTGAGGCTGACACGGTGTCACGTGATGAATGGCTTGAGGACCAGTGGGGACAGATGAGACAGGAATACAGCTGTACTGTATTTTGAAACAGTCAATTAAATTCAGTTAATAGCGAAGCTGTCCGTTTCATTACTCTAAAATATACATGTAATAAATATACAAATGTCAATTAGATGGTAATCTGCATGAGAAATAAAAAAAAATTGGTTGTAATAATCATCCGCTTATACTGATCAATTTGACCTGGACAGATGTGATCACCTTTTCACTGTATTACAGACTAAATGTCTTTCTTCTTGACAGATGATTCTACAGCAGCCAGACCGTCTGTGTGCAGCAGTGACTCCAACTCATCCAGCAGGACGCGTTTGCCTTCCAAGGTACACATATTATTCATAGTCACTTTAAATAAAGCTCTTTAATATTATTTCATTTCTTTTCAGAATGATTCGGTGATTTTAATCATTCTGCTTTTGTTTTTGAAACAGAGACGGTTGAGTTTCAACGACAAGTAAGTGTGTGATCATTTGCATACTGGAGTTCAGCCTTGTTTTTCCCTGTTCAGTGTTTTGAAACATTTGTGTGAAGTTAGTAGCATCTCATGCAGCTCAAATGATTATATTCTAAATGTATTGTATATTGCACTTCTGGCATCTTATACCTTCAGGTCGCAATTGAAAAAAAGTTCTTGCACACCATAAAGTCTTAGCGACAGGTGCATAGGATCAAAAACTTAAGAATCCTGTACACTGTCCGCCACTTGTACTCACTTTATTCACAACGTTCACACAGACAAACAGCACTATGCATATGCCAGCCAGAGACACTTTCCAGTATGCATACAAATTCAGGTCAATGAGCTCTCCAAATATAAAAACAAACATGATACTGAGCTTTTCCAATTCAGAATCAGCTTTATCGGCCAAGTATGTGTAGTATAAGGCTCTCAATGTACATACACACACAGAACAATTCACAGGAAGATGGACATAGACACACAGCTGAAAACAAGCACAACAAATGTACATACAAGTAGGTGAAAAAATAGATGTGAGTATAAATATATATAAAAAGCAACAATGAACAACCTACAGTGTCTATATACACGTCAAACTGTTTCTGTAAATTGTAAACATGAATACAATAGTGCAAGGAGTGCTGGAATAAACATTGAATAATTAATATAACAGGTTACTTTGTATACATGAAGTAGGTGGTGATTCATGTATACATGTCTATATACAGTGTGAAGGATTTATATTTGACAGTGATGCTGATGATACGTACACGTTAAGAAACTCTATTTAAACTATAAAATATATCATTTGTAGTTACTGTGTGTGTTTTAGTGTCACAGGGCTATTGCACAGGGATTGTTTTCTGACACTATGTGACAATTGTAAACATACATAGTAAATTTACTAATATTACAGACATCACATAATAAAGCACTCTAGGGACATTAGATAAGAAGTGTAAAAGACACTAAAGTAAAGACACTTTCCGTAAACTGTTTATAAAGTGTAACAGTTAGAATTGTTTTAATGTCTGATCTCTCTCCTCTATCACAGCCAGGAAGACGGCCCCTCTAAATATACACCTGACGGCTGGAAAAAGAGAATATCAGACAATTCGTCAAATTCAGGTTAATCCACTTACAATACATGCGTATGTGGGTTTATCACTCTTGTATGAAGCAGGTAACAAACAGATTTATTTGATTTCCCTTCTTCTACAGAAGAGAATGAACTTAATAGTGAAATGGCGATATTCGCCCCTTTGGAGTTTGATTTGGACGAAAGTGCAAACTCTATTCCAGAGTCCCAAGTAAGTGTAATCTTTGAATATTCCTCAGTAACATCATCATCGGAGGCTGAAGATGTTCAATAATGTGATATTCATTTTTCCTCTCTTTCATTTATTTCCTTCCTTCTCGACTGTGCATCAGTTGATCAGGTGAGATCAATAAGTTTATTTTTAGGATATTTACAATGTGTAATAATTTCTTCATTATACACTGTGTGACCTTAAAAAAGAAATACCTGTGTAATGTAATAAAATACTGAATATTGAAAATGTTACTACAGGTTACTACTAGTAACGATTACTACTAGTTTTTTGTGTGTTGACTCATTTCTGTGGTATGTTTTGTGGTTTGTGGTGGTGTTGTGTTGTAATATATTATACTGAAAGATGTTGCCAATTTTCTGTTCAACTCAATTACTGTACATATTAGAAGGAACAAAACAAAATCAGAAACACCTCACTAGTGATAAACAATTGGTTGATTTATCTATTAGTCAATTGTCAAAAAACTTATCAGCAAAAAAACTGATAATCAGTTCATTGTTTAAGTCAAGAAAAAAATGCCAATTCTGTGCTGTTCCCAGCTTTTATAATGTTTTTTTTCCATTACAAAATTAAATGTTTGTCTTCACTACAGGACTGTTGTATTGGATTGCATGAAGATGTACAGCTTCTCTTTTGTGTGGTTACTCAGTGTTAAAACAATTAATGAAAAATATTTTTTTGATGATGTTCTCCACTCACAGAAAAGACACTGAGGGTCCCACTGGGTCCACCTCAGGTGAGGCTGTCACAGCAGATTCAGTGTATATAGAGAATGTAACCAAGACTTTTATACAAATGGTTTGCCAACTCCTGCTGTCTCCCATAGGAAATCAGCCGGAGGAAGAGAACAGAAATGGAAGTAAAGATGACGATGAAACAATCACACATTCAGTGAGTTGTTACATATTGCATCATTATTTGGAAGCAAGTGTTTTACCTTCTATAAATTGTCATCTTTTTATTATACTCTATTGAACATTTGAGCAGTTCTTCTAATTTGTCATTCAGTCCTGAAGTAGATTTAGTCTTTCTCTCCAATAGTGACAATGTTAACTCATGGTTTCTTGAAGCTAATTTGAATTAGATAGATGTATATTAGATATTTAATCCCAGAATCCATGTACTTTTTGTATGTGATTCATATATGGTATATCATCACCACTAGCAGAACAGTATTAAGGCATCTGACATGTGTTTGCTTCCTCTCAGGATGCTGAGTCAGAGAGTCTGCTCCTTCCTGTGGAGATCTGCATGGAGTCTCAGTCACAGTCTCTGACTGTATCAACTGCAGGTCCCTGTGAGAAGGAGGAAGAGGTGGCAAAGAGAGACAGTGAAGGTAAAGTTTAGTCTTTACTGTGGCAGAACAGTTTGTTTCACTTGCAGTCACATGATACGATGAACTTATTCAGGAACTTGGAAAAATAAATCCCAAAAATCCAAATTTAATATATAACAATTCAACATATATAGACTTCAGACACAAAGTCTTGATTATGGTATGATTTAAATTAAAACAGTAGGCAATTGTGGCTGTAATTATTACAGGGATGGGGCTGAAAATTACCCACATCTGGATGTGATTAAAATCACTGACCAATGCAGGCAATATTAAAATCAACGCCACCTCTCCTAGAGAAATAAGTCATGACCCAGCCATTGTTAGTATGCAAATATGCATTTGTTGCAGCAAAAAATCACTTCCTATTGAAACTATGATGGAAAAAATTATACAAAGTGGTATACTGTGTGTGATTACTGACCAAAATGCAAATTCTTCTGCAAATGTGGCAGTTCACACATTTGTAAACACTCACAAATGAAACATCTTATGTGCATGTCTTGTGTCAAAGTCTACATACAGACGGGTGACATTTCAACTTTACAAAGCAGATGTGTAAGGTTAACCATTTAACACTGTTAGATTTATTCATTAAATAATATTTGTAAGAAATGTGCTCAAAAATATGTGCCTGGTCATGACAGTGATGTGAGCTGTAATAATGAGACAGAGAGTATTTTCATGAGTAAATGAGAGGACCCATGTATGTGGGAAGGCCTTTGAAATAAATAATATATGGGAAACACTATACAGCACTTGTCTAGTGAGTTGAGGAAGGTGCTGTTGTTGCAGGACGTTTGCAAATGACTCAAAAGTCAAACAGGAGTTATGTCATTGAAACCTAGTGATGTTGACTAATACACATGGAGCCGTCTCTTTTCCCAGGCTCCAGTCCAGAGCAGAGTCCTGTCCACTGTCCTGGTCAACACACTGCTGGGCCCCCTCCCTCTCCTGACCACTCTAAACCCCGCAGTGTTACTGGCTCACCTCCGTGCACCAGCTCGGCCATTTCCCCAGCTTCGTCTGAAACCATCTTCGTATCCCTCATCTCCTCCTCTCCCTCTCCTGCGGCACCTCCCTCAGAACCAGAGCCCAGCATCGACTCCACCAGCTTCTGGAAAAGCTGCAACGCGGCAGGATGCACACAGGCCATCTTCACTGATTTCATAAAGGAGATGAACGATGTCTCCAGCAGAATTCAGTCAGACCAGGCCAGCCAGGAGGGTGAGGGAGGATACCAGACACTCACAAGTCTCACCCATGTTTATTTTTAAACACTGGAATATAAAGCTCCCTCTCTTCTTTCCACAGATCATGATTTTGCACTGACAGTGATGGTGACTTCTGGGAAACTGGCAGAGCTCGTGACCAAGCAGCAGGAAGGTGAAGTAAACTCTTACTGGTGTGGCTCTAGGGATGGCAGTGTTGGTGACGCACTTTGGCTTGAGTAATTTAACAGTGCCACATCAACATGTCAGTTTGCTAATTTTAGCATTCAGAGGTTAAACTCTTTTGATTTAGAAAAGAATGCAACCTTTCTTTTGGTGCCATCCTCAGGCCAAACTTTTCAATTTGCTTCATTAGAGGTAACTAATGGAGACAAAGTTGTTATTTTCATCCATCCAACAATTTTCTTGTCTGGTCGGTAATTTTCATTACAATCTCATAGTGCTGTTAGTGGTGGCTATAGACTTTTAGGGGGAGATTTACTTAAGTATGTGGCACTTCTTTAGGCTCTAAAACTGTCAAATTGAGTTTGTCGTTATTTACTAATGGGCCACACAGAGGTTTTGTGCTGACAAATTGAAAGAAAGCGGCACAGCTGAAAATAGTTGGATGTTTGACGTCAGGCAATATGTGTTTTAAGTCTTTCCTTTTTACAGGAGCAAAATACGGTTATCATTGCTGACTGCCTGACTGCAGCAGAGGAAACAGCATCTGAAATCTAATGTATAATTTGAAAAGAAGCTGTAAAATATGCAGCACTGATTTATCGGAAGCACACAGGGAGAGAGAGAAACTGAGACAGCTTACCTACTTAAGTTGACCTGTGAGATGTTCTTTTTTTATTTACAGCACTAAGTTATCCTTTTTATGCATAAAGGTTTCATTGTTTGACTACGGTCATTTTATGTTTTTACCACTTGTTTTATGTCTTCACTGTGGTTATGTGGTGTCGTAAAGTTTCTGTTTCATCAAAGGAAATTCCTCAACTCAACTACTGAATCTAATTTAGTCAAAGGAGTTAAAAGTATTTTAATCTCATCTCTGATCTTTGTTGAACTCACAGCATTTGGTTATTGGCATAATGGCCCAAGTACTGTGGAACCCCAAAATGTTTAATATCGAATAAATAAAAAAGACATTATTAAATAAATAATCACATTAATAAATTGTGTAAAATATATAAATTAACCAATAATTTGTAAAATAATTAAAGATATTATTAAAACTCAACTCATTATTATAAAATGTTATTTCATCATTCATTTTCATAATAACTGAATTATATTGGGTATAATTTTTAGTTAATTATTTACAGGAGCAGCCATATGCTGGGTTGATTCAGAATAACTTTAGCATTGTTGTGGCTCAAGCCAATAGCAACTAACTGGCTAATTCTGGTAGAAGTTGTTGAGCTGGTACGTGATTGGCTGAAAGGTGAGGGGGCGGTGACAACGCCACTGTCATGAAAAGTGACATTATGTAATAAAATGTGTCATTATGAAAAGTGACAAGAAATAAAACAGCGGCATAAAATACATTATTGGGAAAATGCCATTATGAAATGAAAGCAGACTTCTGAAATAAAAATGTTCATTATGAAATAAAAATAAAAGTCCTGTAATTATTATCCTTATTATGAAAATAAGGATGAGATAACGTTTTATCACAGAGTTGAGTTTTAATAATTTCTTAAATCGTTGTTTCATTTATATATTTTTTCCACAATTTATTCATGTGATTATTTATTTCATAATAACTTGTTTACCGTTAAACACTTTGGAGCTCCATAAAGTACAGCTTCAGTTTTTAATATACTAAACCTTAATCAAGATTCAGGTCCACAAGCACTGAACAAATTCAACATTTTTATCGTAATAAAAAAATATAATGATTTCTAAACAACAACATTTTGTTTTTACAGAGATACAAAGGAAACAAGTGGAGCTGCAAAAGGCAGCGGACGCTATGAAAGACGTCGTCTCAGCACTGAGGAAATGAGTCCATCAGCAGCTACTGTAAGAACATCGATATCTGTGTTTACAGTCAACTTTCTGTTCTTTTATTGGTTTTTGTATTTTCAGCATTTCATTCAAACTGTATATTTATATATTTTACTGATTATGCCTTAATAAGACAGTGGAAAGGGCTGGATGTGGAAATACAAAACTGTACCAATATTTGGCATTGATAATTCCAAGGCAAGATTTAAAACGTAGAATTCTTACACGATGATCTCAGATTTATGAAATACATTTTCATTCAACTCCCCAAAAAATGTGTTTCATTTCAAAACAAACGTGTACTGAACAAGAAGAATTGGAAAGAATATTTGTTTAGAAAGTTTTCCATATCCAACCCTAACTGAACCAAGTTTGCCTGAATTTTTAAATGTTAAAATCTTAAATCTTAAAATAATTCAGATTTTTTAAAATGTTTTTTTACCCAAGTGTGTTCTTTTTTTATTCTGTTGAGCTGAAATGTTGTGCACCATTAGCACTTTCTTCAGATACTTAAAATGGAATATGTTTTATTGTAGATCTATAGTAGAAACTTTAAAATGTGTATTTGTGTATTTGTTACTACTTTATTGTTGAGTATTTACAGTAACTCCTCAGCCTTTGTCACTTGAAGTGTTGTTAGTGAGTGACTAAATTGGTCTGATGCACCATTTTTGGACTTTCGGACAAGTTTACTGTGAATAAGATTTAGTTCAGACTAGCAAACAAAGGACAGAAGAGCTGAAATAATGCTGCAGCTAACAGTTGAGTTTTCTGCATCCTGGGGGTTCAGAGGAGTCCAGAAGTCTGTTTTGTTTATGTTATTGATCAAAGAGGAATTCATGTTTAACCTTCTTGTTCAGAAATACATTTTCTTATAACTTACAGCGTAATGTTCACATGAAGCTGACATATTTGGTGCATGTTTCTTGTTCTTGAACCTTTTTAGAAGGTTTTCTCAAGTTGTCCCATGTCTTTCATTCAAATAACTCATGCCCCTAATACACAGTGAACTGCTCCAGTGTTTGAACTATTAATACCAGTTATTGATGAAATATGGGTCTCTATGCATTATTATCAGTAATGCTTTAAATTTCATTTTTAGTAGTTGAAAAATATTTTCCAGCTTTAGAGAAGCACTTCTAGTTTGTTCCGAGTGCTAAAAAAACTATCCCAACACCAAACTGCAGACAGAGAGATTTTCACAAACCAAGTCAATGAAACCGAACACAGAATAACATCTGCGTCCAAGATGTTACTAAAAGTACACTCGAAATCAGAACACTGAAACAGCCACCATCCACAACACCACCAAACTACTGCTCATGCTGTCTAAATTACAAGATGAAGACATTCATGTAATGAAACACAAAAGTGGAAATATTTAGCTATGAAGATGTCCCTCCCATTATCATGTTGGTAACTTGCACACATCGGCCAAAAAGAAGCAGGACTCCATGGCTGCAGACACATGCCGTCACTTCTGACTGAAAATTTACAGTATTTTCAAGTTGTGCTGTACCTGTTTGACGTTCACAGAGGAGTAGAGTGCTGACCTTCATTCCACAGTCAGATTCTCCTCTGAACCTCCCTGAACATCTTTGGGAACATTTATAACAAGTCTGTAACGCACAAGAGACAGTCTGGGAGAATGTGGGAATAATGAAGACAATCTTTAGGATTGATGCCAGACAGAGAGCAAACTGTGGTTAACGCAGGCCCAACTGTAAAAATAAGTTAGTGTTACCTACACTCGTGAGAAAGTACGTGATCTTGTTTGAGATACATACGTAATGAAACACTTTGTGGTGGTGGACTCGCTGTATATATTCTGTATTCTGAAGAAAGATGATTTATAGCTGGACAAAAGAGACAAATCCGTCTATTGTGTTAATCACCTGTCAAACTCAATTACTGTACGTTCTCAAATATTACTATGATACACGAAAACCCATCTTTTTTCAGTTAGGTTAATTCCAATATATTGTTGAATACTCAAAAATGCTTGTTAACAGAAAACACAAGAGTCAAGAGTCTTTTTATTAATTTGCTTCTAGTGGTCACAAAATTGAACTGGCACTTCATAATACTCAGTATCAATCAATAGACATAATGATTGATTTTGAAGTAGAAATGTCCTGCATAGAAATGATCAAATATGTTCTTCAAAATACTCACAGCAGTAGTGCAGAAGTGGCTAAACAAATTTATAAATGTTAATACAGTAAAATGTTGTTTTCAGCAAACAGTAGATATGTCAAGTGGGTGAAAAAGTGTCCTTAATAATCCAAGTCCACGCTCACACAACTTCAGCCTCTGCAAGGCCACATGACTCACTGTAAACTGACTTTTAATGGCTCCATACATTTGTTTCAGAGTTTAACTGCCAGTTCACACCAACTGAACTGTTTTGTGCGATAAAAATAGAAAAACTAAAGAAGCTTTTTTTATGCTATGGAGTTGTAGCTGCATAAGCTTCGCACCTGTGGAATCCATAAATGTAGCGCACAGATGATCATTTTCACATCCGTAACAGTTTAAGACCGAATCTCACTCTGTTCTGACGCTCACTTGTAACCTGAGTTCTCCTCTTTGGGCCGTCTTACAACCTAGACAGAAGATCACACCTCAGCACTGCAGCGGTGGAAGCCACCAGGACTAACACTCGCTGACTGGAGTTTGACCTAAACAGACTTAACAAAGGCTTGAATCTGTATTCTTCATATTTTGATGTCCAGTCTTTTAAATACTTGTTCCACGCTGACATCTACAAGTGCAAACAGCCTCATACCTCAACCTGAAAACCACAATTGCAGATGGCACATCCAAACTATGATGCGGTCTTCTAAGACAGAGGAAGAAAATCATATTCAAAATGTTTCAAACAAGTGCAAACGCTAAAGAAGCAACTTGGTCAATTAAACAGAATAATAGAAAAAGTAAAGTGACTTCAGGCAACTGGCAAGAATCTTTCAAGTTAAATGGAAACAGCAACTTGATGAAGAGATACCATGCCTCTCAATGCAGCTCCTGCTTTACACAATATGTGTTAATGAAAAGGCAGTCAGGCACCGTGGCAAACAACTACTGTAACTGGACTGTTTGATGATGCTGCTATCTTCCAGCTCAGCCTCGTCATTTCAGTATGTGCAGCTCACGTAATGGACACACTGCTTCTAGTCTGGAATGAGATGAGTAACGCGTTTGACAGTGATGGCGATAATCTACAGATTTCCGATGTGTAAAACACCTGATGGTGAAGGTACGTGGAGGCGACTGGGAGTGATGAAGTCCTCTTGAGAAGTCACTTCCGGAGTCACACAGCACCCTCTGCATCCGTGTCTAACGTCGTCTCGGGCTGAGGTTCAGTTTTTGAAGGCTCCACAGCGGCTGGCTCGACATATGAAATCTTTGAGCATGTTGCCGTCGATCTGCCAGAAAGCGGTGGTCTGCGTCACCTCGGTCAGGTGGTTCACACAGAACTTAAAGCAGAACTCTTCCAGGTCCTGAAGGACAAAAGGTAAGAGCAAGTTGTTCTTCATTTTGGCCAGATGTTCTTCAAGAAATTAATCCTAATTAGACCTGTCCTTTTAATGAAGATGCTTCACATCAACAGAGTCTAATCACAAAAAGTCTTTCTCTGCTGCTGACCTCAATAAACATTGTTATACACCCCCAATTGATCTCTCCTTATTGACATACATACAAACAGATGCTAGTTGGTAGACTGACGGTGAAGACTGACCTCTGCATCGTAGCTCACAGCAGCAGACAGCAGGGAGAAGGCATTTTCGACGGTGATTCCCCTCTTTATAATGTGCTGACACAGACGTTTCAAGCGGTTCTCGCAATACGACGTAGCCAGGTCCAGCAGCCCTGACGGAGCAGAGACGCGGACAGTAACACTGTAAGTATCAACAACTAACGCGCAGACAGTAAATATTCAGGCTGCGACTTGTGTGTGGTTCTGACCAATAGCGTCCTCAGGAGGCAACTCCACATGGTCTGTGTAAAGGAACTCGAGGAAGGAGCGGTACACTGGGTAGGAGAACTGGTCTATTTCTATCACCTCCTTCATGTCTTCATTCCAGTGGGACTGGAACATGGATCTGAAGTGTTCACACCTTGTTTCAGAATAGATGCACATGTTATTTATCTACATTTTATAGTGTCATGACGTAAACTGGCAGCTGTGAGGTGAAATCCCTGACCTGATTTTGAGAACTGCTTTGTGGACATAGATATATTTGCCGTCGACGCAGAACTTGAGGTCAGCTGTCTCTGGGTTGTCAAACTCTTTCTTCAGAGACTGAGCCACGGTCAAGAAGTCGTCATACTCTGGAGGGAGAAAACACCCACGCACACACATCAATCTCTGGCATTAGGAAGATACAAAACTGTAGCAGTGATTTGAATTACTTGTATTTTTACACCTGAAGCAGGAAGGGCCGCAGTTTTCTTGATGAGGCCTTATTTTCCTCTTCCTAATTATTTCCTTGTCAGTTTCCTGGTAAGAACTGTGTTATTTGTCACCGATTGTAGGTCAAATTGAGACAGTGCTCTATTGGTACATGGCCATTTAATGATTCCAATTTCTTAATTGAAATTATTTAATAAGCCAGGTGAGAACAGAGGCTGCCACGTGGTATTAATAGCGGGGACGTCACACACGTGACTTTGTTTATATGAGAGCTCGACCTGCACGGAGTCACACAGGACCAGAGTTACCTACGTGACATCCGTGAACACAAAACTGTTCATAACACCTAAAAATTGGCTTTGGAAAATAGTCATCAGTAATAGAAACCTGGTTTGTGGGTAATGGGATCAAACCTGTGAAACCACTGGTGCAGTCCTTTAAGTACTATCATGGGACTCGTGAGCCCCTTGTCTTACCCATGGAAAGAAGCCTCCACATAACTGAGGGGGTGGCGAAGCATGCAAAGACATCATCGGTGCAGGTAAAGTGTGTGAGGTGGGGCAGTACTAGAGACTGGCCCCTGCACTGGCCCCACATGTACACCTGACCGCTCTGGGTCTTAGCAGCTGATGTATGTGTGGAGTGACAGGCAGCAATCTCCACAATCCTGTCAAAGAAGCCAGAGGAGAGAACTGAGCAGTGCATAAGACAGTGAGAAGAAGGTTTCCTATATGCATGGTGATGGTCTCGCTCACCTCTCTTTCTCAGTCATGATCTGAACTGGGCTCAGCTGGTTGCTCTTGTTGCCAGTGCCCAATTGTCCGTATGTGTTGGCACCCCAAGCGTAAAGCAACCCCTCGTCTGTTAGTGCCAGGGAGTGGGCGTAGCCTGAGACAATCTGGAGAGGAAAAAAGAAAAGTTTAGATGTAAGACCTGCAATGTTAACACGCCAAATCTAAAACACATAAGAAGTTCTCACATTTTTTAAGCAAAGTCCTCTTTACACTGTATAAGAAAAATAAACTTTTTTTTTTATTGCTAGGTACACCTTCTCAGATGTGAGGACTTCATCTGTTTTATATTATATATTGAATACCTTCTGGATTTTTGAAGACAAGGCACCGGTTTAGGCTCTGGTTGCTTTTTAAACATTAGTCTATTACTAATATGATGGAGAAGGTGAAAGGTGAAAACCCGTTTTCACCCCAGTCTAGAGCAGAGGTTCTCAGTTTTTTTCAGCCAAGGTCCCCTTACAAGATAGAGAATATACCGGGACCCCCTCAAGTATGTCCCTTGGAATAGTTTTACGTATTTTTTATACTTCTACTTATGTGAAAGCACAACACAAGAGAAATGTATTAGAAAGATATTAGACATGAAACCAGTGACACAGCTTGACTGGCGGGAGCGAAGATTCAAAGAGTTATAGATTTGTTAGATTTGAACGTTGTCTATGAACTATATTAGATTTAAAAATTTTAATTTTAATTTTAAATTTTTATCATTCATTGTGCCACGGACCCCTGGGGGTCCCCGGACCCCACTTTGAGAATCACTGGTCTAGAGGAATTCTAGGATGGATAGATTTACAACAAAGACAAGAGTAAACGCAGACTGGGGTTCACATTGCACTGATACATTAAACTTGACAGTGAACTCAACTGCAAACTATTGTCAGAATCTGAGGTTCTGAAACTGAAAAGGGTCTGAGTTTGCAATGTAAGCAAACAAAGTGGACCTAGAAACAAACCCTACTTCAGCACTGATTACAAACCAATGTCCTCGTTCATGTTTAAAGGCCCTGAAAACCTACTTTCTCATCTTCTTCCTGTGAGCTATGCAGTGCTGTCCAGTCGAGTTTAGCTGAGACTTTGAGTGTTAAACACTTGTTAAAATGAAGGTTGATTTTTTCCAAACTTCAAATATGAATGACTAATTTACTCAAAATCAAAATTAAAGTTATAGAGAAGTCTTTAAGACTTGAAACTACGTTTTCAGGGTTTTTAAAATAAGACTAAATCAATGTAGCAACTTTTATTGAGCAAGGGGTTAATCACAGAAACGCAGATACAGGCTTCAGTGTATCTATTGATCGTTACACCTAAATATGACACCTGTAACTTTAATGTTTTGCATCTTATACTGGCTATTGAAGGTGCTTTCAATTGTGTGTTTCTCAACTTTTGCCCGAGAGAGAAACTCACACACAACTCGCAGAACTATATAGAAATGTTCACGTGTTTGCATCGCATTAAGATGTCAGACTGTAGTGATGTGTTGATGAATTGGATTGTTGATCGCAAATTTATATGATTGGATAATGATATCAAATCTCACTGGGTGAGATGCATACTGTACATGTGTACCGAAAGGTTCACCCAAGTATACATTTTTGCGAGTGTGTAATCTCACACCTGTTGCACACACAAACCCTGCAGAGCTATGAGGCGACAGGGAGTGAGCTGGTTCCCATTATTTCCCAGTCCAAGTTGTCCATTCCCATTGTAGCCCCAACCGTACACCTGCAGAGACATGAAGAGGACACGAGTGTAACATGAGTGTTGTGGAGGCCGGAGATGGATGGAACACTGTGTTTATAGCTCCAACATAAAACAGTCACCTCTCCATTGTCCACTACTGCCAGAGACGAGGTCTGACCGCAGACGATACTGACAGCCACTTTGTTCTGCAGGCAGCTGGACACTCTGCGGGGCGTGGGCTGGTTCGCTGTGGAGCCTGACCCCACCTGACCACAGTTGTTGTAGCCCCATGCATACACCTGGCAGACAGGAAGTTAAAGGTGAGAAGTGAGACAAAAAATTCAAATGATGGAGAGAGAGAGCTCTTTTAAAGCAGTGCATTTTATGATAGCTCCAGATTTGTCTAAATGATGAAGAGTTAAATGTACCTCATCTCTTCTATTAATGTAAGAGTAGACAAACATTACTTCATGTGTGCAGCAGCCAGTGTTCTTAATACTAACAGGTAAGTGAGTTGTTAGCTGCAGTGTTTATGCAATGTGACACTAATGGATGTAGTTCATAATGCTGTTTTTATTATATTCTAACTGTAATTATAGTGGATCAGCAGTACTGATAGTTCACTAGAGGACAGTATGGTGTATTGTAGTTTATCATGTCCTATCATAATACACTGCAGCTTAGAGGAAAAGTTTAATATTTTGGGAAATACGTTTATTCGCTTTCTTGCCGAGAGTTAGATGAGAAGACTGACATCATTCACGTCTGTACGCTAAATATGAAGCTGCCGCCAGCAGCCGGCTAACTTAGCTTAGCATAAAGACTGGAAACACGGGGAAACAGCTAGCCTGGCTCTGTCCAAAGGTAACAAAGTCCATCTACTAGCACCACTAAAGCTCACTCATTAACATGTTATATCTCATTTGATTCATCTGTACAAAAACTGAAGTGTAAAAACAGCAATTTGCCATATTATGTGGCTTATCTGTACCAGACTATTTTTTTGGCCAGCACCAGTTGCCGGGCAACCAGTGGAAACTCAAAGAATTTACAGGTCCCAACCAAGAAACAGTCTGGTTAGCTAAGTTAGCCGGCTGCTGGTGGTTGTGTCATATTTAACGTACAGACATAAAAGTGGAATCAGTCAAACATTTTTTTTCCACCAGACACTCACTTCTCCTGAGTCTGTAAGAGCCATTGAGTGGTGAGAGCCACAGGCCACCTCTGTGACCTTCTTGTTGAGCAGGTTGGCAGACACGAGCACCGGAGCCACTCCTTGGTTGGTTGTCCCATTTCCCAGTTGGCTGTAACCATTATGGCCCCAGGCGAATAGCTCTCCATCTGAAACCCAAAAAGATTAGTCATTCTGCAGCACTTCTTAATCCAACTGTGGAGAGGAGGATTAAACGTTTTGTGCAGCTACCCTGTGTGGCCAGCAGGATGTGGGGTCCACTGCCGTAGCTCAGGCTGACCACCTTCCTGCCACTCAGGAAGTCCAGCTTCTTAGGTACAATGGTGCTCTGGCTGTCCCCTGTTCCCAGGCAGTTACTGCAGTTCAGCCCGAACACATACACCTGAGTATGGAGAGAGGTAGGATAAAAAAGAGAGAACATGTAATGTGGATCAGTGGTAAGCAGGGCTAAGCAGAGACGGCCCCAGTCGGGCGAGTGGGTAACAGGTCACATTCCAGACACACAAACATCAACAGCAGCGCTGATAAGAGCTGCATGTGTAGGTCTGGTGCCACCAACCTTCACACACTGTACAGAACAGCACTGATACAGAGAGGTGACAAGCAAGGACGGGGGCACTGGCCTGGAGTTTATTTGACATTTACTTAACTTAATTTATTAACATTAGTTATTAAAGAACCAAGCCAAATGTTTTGCATGTTTCAGCAAACTAACTACAAATTGCATACACAAAGCTGCTGATCTCAACCATTATTCAAGGAAAGCTTATTGTAGTGTGTTAGCAATCAACTGCCTATTAATATATCCAGCAGACACAGAACATCATCAGCAACATTAGTATTCAATTGGAGTCGTGTTTCTGGCTATGTAAGTCAAATATTCACTTCCGTTTAGCTCTGTTCTGGCCTCTAACAACTCCTGAGGGAAATATCTGGCTCTTTAGATGCTAAATGTTCCACCATGTTCACCAGTTTGTTGCTAATTTTGTCGATCTGCTGTTTGGTTCTGGGCTGATAGTGTGCAGCTTTTTTGTTGCCTGCTGTGGCTAAAATTAAGGTTGATGAGAGCAATGAGAGAGAAGCAAAAGAGTAAAGTTGCGGGCGGTAAAACCAAAACAATGAGCTGAAAGATGCTAAACTGCTCGGCGGAGCTGGATGGATGATAAATCTCTGCAGGTTTGTCACTACAAGCGAGACCTTTGACGTTACGCGAAGTAATTTGATCTATTCTCCATGTAAAAATAATGATTAGAGCAGCTTTAAACACCGCCAATTTTTCAAGACAGTCTCTGCTCACCACTACATCACCATGCTACAATACCGTTCATACTCTGACAGAAAAGAAATGAAGTAGTGTACATGTCCTCTGTGGTGGATTACCCATCGTAAACATGTTTTACTCCACTTGTTGATTGAAGCTGAATTTTAAACTGGCATGAATTGAAACTAACAGCTGCTTTCTAGGTAGGAAACCAATGTTAAAACCCACAATAGCCCGAAGAAAATTACAGTAATGTAACGTAGTAAATGATTTGTAGTTTAATTGATAAAACATGTAAAACCAACAGGTCCTCTAATCATTAGTTACACACCAGTTAATTTCTAAAAGCAACACTGCAAGCCTTACATCACCTAGAAAGGTCAGCAATGACTTCCTGTGCATGATTAACTCCACAACCCTGTTTTCCCTCTGACCTCTCACCTCATCATCATTGGTGATGTAGATGGCCTCGGTAGCAGACGTCCCAAACACGCACGCTTTCCGTATCGTGGAGAGGTCCTGGGTCCCCATCAGGCTGAAAAGGGGCCATTTGGTTACATCCACCATGATGCATTCGCTGGGAGTCTGTGGCGAGGGCGCCGGGGTGGACGGACAAACCTCAGTCCAAAGCCAGGGCAGGGGACAGGGACAGGGGCAGGATGTGGGTGGGCAAAGGTGCCAGTGCTGCAGTCGCTGTTGTGAGTGGGTGTGAAAATATACACAGTCAGGTAGCATTAAAGACATTTGTCAACCTGTATAAACATCCTTCCAATCAATGCACTTAAACACAATAATCTGAGTTGGGAAAAGAAGAACTTCATATTTACATACTGACACAAGTTTTAATCTTGGGGAAAAGGCATTTTACAGCAAGGTCAAATCATTCTGTCTGTTTAAAACTGTTAAATGTTTAAATACTTAAATACAGTGATGTCCAGCTCAATAAGAAATATTGCTAAACCCACGCATGATCTCACCGAGGAGATTAGAGGGTCATACAGATCTGGGCCGGTATGTATAAAGCTCCTTAGAGTCAAATTATAGTCTTAAGTGTGTCTAAATTCTAAGACGGATATAATTATAAGTCTTATAATTAAAAATATATGCCATGAATAAACATTCATAAGAGTTAAGACAAGTTGAGTCTCAGCTCCCAAATTATTTAAGGGAGCTCTAGAGGTTCCCTAACCCAGTTAAGAGTCACCAGCAGATGGCTGAGTTACATGTACAGAGGCAGAAAATATTTTGGAAACTATTTATTTGGAAATCATAGAACAATGTTTAGGACCATTCATAAGGCCATGTGAGCCAGGCAGGACTCTCCTCCTATCTGGACTTGATAAAAAATAAATTATAAAATAAAAATAAGATTATATTAGATGTTATTTTTGTAATACTGCGTAACACAGTAGTAGTGTGTGAATTGTAATCAGCCTCGTCTTAAGCTGCACTGCAGAGACACAGGCTGTGGTGATGAGACAAGTCCTGGAGTTGCTCCAAAGATTGTGCAGACACTTTGATAACACCACACACGGTGATATATACTGTATTAGTATTTTTTTGTATTTTATTTTGTTATCGATTAATCAGCCGAATATTTTCTCACAATTAATCGTTTGGTCTATAAAAACATTAGAAAATTGTGAAAAATGCCCATCACAATATGTGATGACCTCATCAAATGTCTCGGTTTGTCCAAACAGTAGCAAAGTCCCCAAAATATTCAATTTATTATAATGCAAGACCAAGAAAAGAGGCAAATTTTCACATTTGAGAACCTGGAACAATCAAACTTTTGCTGGAAAAATAACTTAAATGATTAGATTAGATTAATTGATTATCAAAACAGTTGCCGATGAGTTTTCTGCCGATCGATTCATCTTTGCAGCTCTAATATACACACTGTATATATAAACAAATATATATAATACATACAGTAGTTATCAACGTTTTTAAACACCAGATATGTAGGGTATTGGTCCACCCAACATCCAAATAAAACTCACTTGTCTTTTCTTTTTAAACACCAGGAAGCCACATTGTCAATCATCCAACTCTGAAAAGTTCAAGACTTAAAACTCTTCATGAGTTTAAGTTCAGGGAGACACTTTTTTTAGACATTACTGTAACTTTACTGTCAGAAGTAAACACATCTGTCACATCTGCTTTAGGGTGGATTCTCTACTTTCTCTTTAAACCACTGACATGTTGTTTTTTTTCCTGTCTCACTGAAACTGTTATTAGTGAAAACAGCTAATGAACCCAGAAGGCTTCTTGGGACTTAATGTGTGATGAAATTGTGGGTCACAGAGGTTTTATGTGTTGTAACAACGTTGCTAAACCCACAGCAGCTCCTCATAACACACACCCCCCCCCCCCCCCNGTTACATTAAAAACACCCAGCAAACATGGACCACTTCACTGTCAAATGAAAACAGTTAGCAGCTAGCTTAGCTGGCTAATGTTAGCCACTGTTACAAACGCATTATTCAGCAAACAGTCCAGCTGACACAGCACAGCAAAGTGAGCGGAGTTGGTACTAGACTGATCCGTTTGGAAACTCTGATCTGAGCCAACTTGTTATTCAGCTGGCTCCGGTTAGAAAGTTAGCCTGAGAGGAAACATCTTTAAAACAACTTTCAAAGCTACAGAAGAAGAATATTAACATTTCCGTTAAACCCACCTGTTAAACAGGTCTGTTCCTGGTGTCGGTAAAGGCTCCGGATGAAGCACGGGTCGGTGGCGGTGCTGTCTGTCTGTCTGTCCTGTGTTTTCACTCTCTGCTGAAGCCTCCACTCTCAGCTGCTCTGACGCTTATTTGCGGAAGTGAGGAGAAAAAATAATGTCACGTGATTAAAGACCACAATAATCGATTGCAGATGCAGTTTAGACCAGAGAGATTAATCCAGACCATTCTGCACATAAAGATCAGTCTGGTACACAGCAGTGGAGCAATGTAACTAAGTGCATTTACTCAAGTGCTGTACTTAAATACAATTTTGAGGTTCTTGTACTTGAGTATTTCCATTTTATACTACTTTCTACTCCACTACAATTCAGAGGGAAATATTATACTTTTTACTCCACTGCATTTATTTGACAACATTAGTTAATTTGCACAGCTTATTAATACAAAATATAAATCAAAGAATAAATGATGATATATTATTATGGATTAAGCTTCCCGGCAGTATATAAGGTAATTAAATTAGCTCCATCATTACCAGCTACAACATTAGTGATGCTTACAAATCGCTAATTATAATCCAGGGAAATAATATTTATTATTCTGAAATGGATAATTCTGCATACTGAGTACTTTTACTTTTGGTACTTTAAGTACATTTTGATGCTAATACTTGTGTGCTTTTACTTAAGTAAATTTTGAATGCAGGACCTTTACATTACGTAACAGAGTATTTCTACACTGTGGTACTGCTACTTTTACTGAAGTAAAAGATCAGAGTGCTTCTTCCACCACTGGTACACAGTCAGTGGGGATCTTTAAGTATCAAACAGGTACATTGATTATGACAGAATACAAATGGCAACATCATTATATTTTGCCAGAAAGACCCAGAAACAAACCTTGAACTCAGCTGACAAAACATGGTCCATGTAGCAACTGTTCTGGAGCTTTCTATCATATTACATGATCTTCTTCAGCAGATGGAGTTCGCCTAGTTTTCATGGAATTGTACTTTAAAGGACGTCTCTTCCATGTTGGAAGTATAAAGTGCTGAATACAATGACAACTGGGCATCTCCATCTGCAGGGGAAGACTGTGTAACACGACCGAAAGCTCCAGAACAGCTACTAAATGGACTTTGTGGTGTGACTGTTTTATCAACTGCTGTTTCTCCAAGGTCAAGAATGAACTTCCGATCTTAACTCAGAACTATCCCACCCCAGGTTTGCTGTCTTACCGTGTGATAAGTTAATTACACATAAGTTTATTTAGGAAAAAGCAACATTTAATTATTTTCACACAGGCTTACAAAACAGGACCTAATGATTAGGTAAAAATGCAGGAGCTGCCTCAAGGCCTTACCATCTCGGTTTACATCTTGCTTTGGTATTACATACCCCCCTCCCAAAAAAACTGCAATCAATCAAATTGCCACACAATAAACCTGGGGCCTCGGGAATCTGGATCTGGGTCAAGCAGCGTTAATGTTCCACTTAGAGGCTGTTTATCTTATTTAGCACTTTTTATTTCAGACTCTGCAGGAAACCCAAATTCAGTGCGTGCAGGCTGAGTTAATCATTGCCCTCCAGCCAGTGTGTCCACCAACACACATGCATGGATTCAGCATACGGAAGCTGTGCAGCTTACAAAACAAACATTACACAATGAGCCACTCAAAGTGTCCACTGTAACCTCATTTTTAGCACCAACCTACGAATCTGCCCTGGCCCGGAGTCACCTGTGCAGCAAGAGTCTAACATGCCTGGGCTGTCAGGTAAATTAACAAGCATCATCACCTGAAGAAAGAAGAATCCAGATCCATGAGGAGCAAATGACCTCATGACCTCCATCCTGTTATTAGCTGCTGACAGATCTCGCCTGCAGTGTAAAGGCTGTGCCAAAGAAGAACAATAGTTGGAGGAGGAGGACTTAAAATTTTTGTCTGACTAGATTTGATGGTCAATTTGCTCTTACCCATGGAGAGGAAGTGATGCAGGTCTTGACAACTAATTCAGGAACATAAAAACTCATGAGCTCAGGGGGAAATATGTGTTTCTCTCTCATGCAAACACTAGAAACACATCCCTGTTAAAAAAAAAGCTTCTTTCACATTCACTCTCATACAACTTAAATTTACTTACACGGCTACTGTATATGTGAATCACAACACTTGCAAGCACGGAGGATCCAACGGCTAAACAGCAAGTTTATTTTGGTTAGGATCAGAAACACAGATCATGTCCTGAGGGTGAGATGAGAGGAGATGATATCAAAATCCCCTGACTGAAATATGGCAATGATGGTTTGTGGTGTTGAGGGGGAGGGGGGTAATGAGTGGGAGAAATGGTGTGTTACAATGTTCAGTGAATAAGATTGGAGGGGAGCAGTTACTCTCAACAGCAGAGAGCAGCATTGACCATTCCCATGGCAAAGTCCAACAACAGGGAGACCACATATTACTGTAGCCACATCTCCCATTTCAAAATTCTCCAGTTGCTCAAAGATTCTTTTCTATTCAATAAAACGTAGTTTTAGTTGAAATGAAAAACAAAAGGCACAATGATTTTCAACTCATTCTTGTCTTTAATATGCACAAGAGTTGAAAGCATCAATGAGCCACCTTAAAGAGAGGAAATTCAATCTAAAATTTATAAAAAGATATAAACAATCAGAGGCCAAAACGCTGTCTGTTGCTTTTCTCCTATTATTTTATTTAAAACAACTTTTCATTAGCAAGTAAAAATCTTGCAACAAACATAAGCTTGTATCCAATTCAGATACAAGGCAACGAAATTGTAAATCTTTAAAGTGGCTCGGTCTAGTCTGCTAGTTCATGACTGTACACCCTCTCTATAGTTTTGTTCAGTAATAAACAGCTAGTCCCAAAAACAAGCCCGGGCTGCTCATAACAACCCCACCCCAATATTTAAAACCCCAGTGTGACCCTCCCCCACCCTCTCCACCCCCTCCCCTGCTCTGACCCCCTCTCAGTAGTTAGCAGCCAACCAGAGGATCATAAAGTCTTCGAGAACCAGGGCTAGGGGTCGGGGTTCACAGTTTGACACCTCGAACCCGGACCCGCACACCAACTGGGAAATGGGACGGTACATTTTTAAACAGCCCGTCACCACTACGAAGAGAGAGAGAGAGAAAAAACAGCCTGTTCCAATTTATCAGCATGTCATCACAATACATATGCAAGTCAAAAATAAAAACAATGAAACAAAGAAATATTGCTCCAACAAAAAAAAACCCTCCCCAGCCATCTTTGACAGTAAGGTTATCGTCCATCCAATGACTGTCAGCTGCAGCAGCTTTGTACAGGCTTTATGTAAATATATTCATATATTCATTAGACGGCAAGGAGAGATACACATCACATTTTTTTGTACAATTATTCAAATTGAGTGATGACATGTGACCTCTTCATCGAAAGTAGTTAAGTACTGTAAAGGTGAGGACCTGTACTCGTTTTATATAAGTCTAGTCTTCAATGAGTATAGGTCCCTCTCTGCAGGTAGACATCAATATGCCCCTCAGACGTGTGCATAAGACTGAAGAAAAGGAAAAAAGGAAAAACAGACATATGGAAGCTCCACAGACTCAACCAGAAGAAGCTGAAACATGAACCCAAAAGATCTGTTTGAAGAGAGAATTTTTAAAATAATCTAAATAAGCTTAAAGTCAGATAAGCAATTCGGGTTGATTTTAGCTTGACAATTTTTTTTTTGTTAAATCCCCCCCCCTCCTTTCCAAGTTTCACATTACAGGGGAGTCCGGAGCAAACAGTTCACTGGACCACAGGACGTGACCGAGCTCATGCCGCAGAAATGGATGTCCTGTAGGGGGATAAACGCTACAGCTGACGTGTTCCTCTTCTCTAAAGTCTCTGCGCCTTCACCCAAAGGTGCTTCCTCCCGTGACAGGTATTCACATCCGTAAAAAACAAAACTGTTGTCGCTCTGCTGAATCAGAAGCAGGCAGTTAGCAGGTCTTACAGTTGTATGTATTGAAAAAAAAAAAAAAAGAATTATGGCATTTTCTTCACATTTTCAATGATTTTTTTTAAACAAACGTTAAGTTTGATAATTCAACAGAGGTCACATTAAAAAAGTGACGTCATTGAGTCAGAAGTCCCGTCAGTCAGTTTGCCACGGAGTCCTCTTTTTGCCTTAGAGCCCTTTCGCCCCCTCCACCTGCCACAGGACTCTCCTGGGAGGGCGGCGGGGGTCCGTGGTTAATCATGGCTTAGCTCTGGGATTAACTCTTTAAACTGGGTGAGAGAGGGTTATTGGGGTGCCCGCCCATCAGGAATCTGTGTGACTAAGTGTGTTGATGTGCGTACTTGTATGTCAGTGTGCGTGCGTGAAGTAACACCAGAGGACAATCCAGGGGAGGGGAAAGCACAAAAATAAACCACAAACAAACAGCAGTATTTCTTCCCCGTAAGTGATATGATGGCTTCTAACAGAATTATGCACACAAATTCTAAGTGTCAAAAAGTGTGTATATGTGTGTGTTTGTCTGAAAATGTGCTTGTGTTTTTGTCTTTATGAAGACTTGACATTTGGCAATTAAATCTTGCCACGAAGGCTTTTTCTTCCTTCTGGTTTTATTTTTGTGTGATATTTAGAAGCACTGGCAGAGAATACTGACAACCCTCCTGATGCAGGTTGCCAGATGGTGATGGTGCCTGTTGAATGACCAGGATGTAGGGTTGCTGTGTTCGGTGAAGGATGACCATTAAAAAAAAAAAAAATTAAAAAAAAAAAAACACCCCACAGTGCAGAGGTGGGGGTGGGTAAATCCTTCAGTGGTGAGTTTCCATGTTGACGTGATGTAGTAAATCGAAGTAAATCCTTCGGTACCAGGTTGCCAGGTTGGAGGAGAGATGGATGAATGTCTGGGGTGATTACAGAGTACCCGTGCAGCTGGTTGAACCAAACATCCTGGCTTTTAGAAATTAAACTCCTTCGTTTGCATGTTGGAAGCTGGATCGAAGTTGAAGGTCCCTCCTTGAGTGGTGTCAGGGATCAAGCTGGGATCTTCGTCAATCTGAAAAGGACAGATGTTGTGAGATCACGGCAGAGTAAGCTGTTGACTGAGCAGGAAAAGCAAATGAAAAATTTATTCTGAGGTGTAAATTGCTGTTGAAAAACTTACATCATCTCCTGAAAAGTACTGATCAATAATCTCAAAGGCTAGTTTGTAGATGTCCTCGTTCTCATGCTGCTGCAGATTTTCTATCTTCTCCAAACCTGAAAAATCAAACAATAACAAACATAACTTTTCCTCTGTTATTAACAACATTAACACTGGGAACTGGCTACTGCAGGAACTTAGAGTTAAATTATACAATTTGACAAATCAAGGAGGCCATCAAAACATGCACGTTGAAGAAATGGAAAATCATATACCAAAAAAAATAAAAAAAAGAATAGCACCAACTTTCCCAATAACAATAATAATTGGTAAAAATACAACAGATTACATTTTTAAGAGGATTAATAGAAATGAAGAGAGCAGACTGAGGCATAATACAAGGAAACCATCAGCCAGACACAGACCTCCACACTCCTCTATGATCTCAGCAATAGTGCTGGCTTCGTCTCCTGCCATGATGAGGATATTCTTCAGGCCGTCCAGGACGACCTGCACCACCTGGGAGTCCTTCACCGACAGCAGGTTACAGAACGGAGGGATGACATTCTGCTCCACCAGAAACTCCACCTACACAAACCCACACGTACACACCACATCCATACTTGATTACAACACAGGTACATGGTTACAAATATGGAACGCATCCTTGTAATTTCACTCACAATGACCTTCATATGTAAACAGGTCAACATTGCCTAGTTTCATCCTTCAATAATGGGGACAGTTCTGCTGCTTGAAGTGTAAACATTTACTATTAAAATTATGGAATATTATATGACTGGCTCACATGCTAGTTTGGGTTTCTGCAGTTTAAATAAAAATACTGATGTTGAATTAAAAATTACACCCCTCATAGCAGTAAATAAACTAAAACAAGCTCCAGATTTCTACAGCATTGGTCCCAAGGTCCAGCTCACCTGGTCTTTCCTCCCACTGATGGTAAGGTTGCTGATGGCCCACGCTGCCTCCTTCTGAGTGCCAAAGTCACCCTGTAGAGAGACAGGCTGTCACTAAGATGTGCACATAGCAGGTCTTTTCTACAACAGCGTACTGCCAAGGCACACAGACAATCTAGACCACGTTTGCATTCAGTGTTCAATTCGTTTATCAAGAGTTGTGCCGCTTCTCTGGCTCCAAAACACAGAATGTGTCGATGCAACAGAATACATACAATTAATGGCAACATTACGCTTTTCTAAATTTAGAGTCTGGCACCATCTGTTGAGAAAAGTGAATGTAAAGAATAGAGAACATAAAGCTTTAGGAATGTCTTTTCTGTTCTTCCACCATGTACAAACCTTAGCCAGCTGGTGAATGATCATAGGAATCAGTCCAGCATCGATCACAGCTTGGACCTGCTGCTGGTTCCCAGCTGTAATGTTGGACAGGAACCAGACTGCTTCCTGCAAACAGACCAATCACAAATGGTCAAAACTGGCACTATATTTTCAGACATACAGGGATATTCTACGAAACCCCCCCGTGCATTTCTCTTCCAGTACATTTCTTTTTCTCATTGGGCTAGTAAACAGGGAATAAAGCAGATGATTGGCCCTACAAATTATTTTTAATTTCTTGAACAAGTTTGTCACAACCAAAGCTGCCTCTCAAAATGTTTTAATTTTACTACATGATTCACAATGAAAGTGCTGCAGTGCAATAAGTAATGGACATCCACCTATCACATATATGGGTTAGCAGTAAACAGTAGTTTTTCCATTAAAACAAATGAACAAAAAAAAAACTTCAGACTCTACTGTAAGCTTAGAAATGGATGAGTGAGGAATACATTAAATAACAAACCTGATCCTGATATATTATGCTTCCTAACAATGAAACAGACAGCTCTCAAAAATGTCATGAACTTCACTGAGTTTGCAAGCTGCAGACACATTACTCCTATGTCCTTGCTAAACCATAAGAAACCACCAGACTTATAAAATAAAAAATCAATAACATGAAGGTTGAGGGTGTGGTTGTGATACCTTGTTGATCTTTTCTTTAGGGTGTGTGAGCAGGTTGGGGAAGTGTGAGAGGACGTCACAGTTGAGCACAACCTGCGTCTGTTCGTCTGTCCCTGTCACGATGTTACCCACTGCCCTCAGAGCTGCCGTCTGCAGTTTGAAGACAAAGGAGAGCAATAAAAAAGAATTTAAATTTCTTTGCTGGTTAATTAAGGAGGATGAAATTTTGAAATGGTCATCTTACTGTAGACAAAAGGCAAAGGCTAAGTCAATCAATAAAACAAAGTCGCACCTGAACTTTGACCTCCTGATGGCTGAGGAGAGGCACAAGAAATGGAACAACTCCAGAATCAATGACCATTTGGATCTGCTCGTTGCCCCCGTCCGTCAGATAGGACAGAGCCCACACTGTGTCTACTAGGATCTAAACACACGGACACATGAAACTTGTAGCAATTAGAAAAATGGCATGCTGACAGCACAATGCAAAGGATTTTTCTTTCTACAAAATCCAGCAAATACAAAACGACTGGGACAGTCGCCCTTCGCTCTGATACTTACATTTATATCGGTGTGATATATTAGCACACAGAGGGCGGGCAAAATCTGCGGGGAAAGAAAAGTAGGTTGTGAGTGGGTTGGATGTAGGCAGAGGAATAGATGGATCAGATGAAGGCAAAAACAGGGCAGAGTGAAAAGGCAAAAAAAAAAGTCAGAAAGAGGAATAGCTGTCAAAACCAGACTTCAAATGGCGCCAAAAGAGCTTTATAGTCAGAAGTTCCCCTGGGTGATGAGGCTGATTTGGCTACTGAAAAGCCTCTGCAAAAACTCTGTGTGACTCAGCCTGCAGTGACACCGTCAACTGCAAGGCAACACATCCATCCGTCTGGCACACGAAATCCTTCACACATGCACACATACCCACCTCTTGCACAGTCTCCATGGGTGGTGGTGGATCCTTGTTGCGGCAGAGGTTAACAATGACCCAGGTAACATTGCGGAGGAAGGTGATGGGGATCGATGGGTTGATGAAAGAAAGCAGGGGCTTGACCACGCCCAGAGAGATGACATAATCCCTGCACTGTGGACCATCACCTGGGCAGGCAAGGGGCGGAGGTCAACACAACAGAACAGTTACACACACACACACACACACACACA